>JAUCMX010000008.1:15978587-16334634 GCA_033459395.1 Hemibagrus guttatus | reverse complement strand
CTGCCAAGAGGCCTATAGCAACATTAAAAGAATTGCACCAATCTCTGCCAAATACTGGTTGCTCACTACATGTGGCTACAATCTCCAGAATTCTTCATATGTCTGGGCTACAGGAGAGGGTGGCAATACGAAAGCTTTTTTAAACAACAACAGCAACAAAAAACCCACACAAGCCTAGCTAATGTTTGCAAATAAAATACAGCCAATCTCCCAAAACCATGTAGAATAATGTGTTACGGTCTGATAAAAGCAAAGTTGAATGTTTTGCCCAAAAAAACAAAGCGCATCATTAAAAGAACACAATCCTCACATTGAAGCAGGGAGATGACAACATCATACTTTAAGGCTGCTTTTCTTGAGCTGGAAGTGGCTTTAATTAAGGTTGAGGGGATAATGAATAACTCCAGATACCAGTCTATTTTGGCACAAAACCGTAAGGCTTCTGCTAAAAGACTTAAAATGAAGAATTTCACCTTCCAGCATGACAATGACCTGAAGCACACCCACAAACCAGCAAAGTAATGGCTTCACCTAAACAAGATCAAGATTTTGGAATGGCCTAGTGAGCATAAATAAGCATTTCTTATTAATTAATATCCACCATTATAAGAATAACTTTGTTAAAACAACAATGTTGCTATAGAAACAATTATTATTCCCATTAACAGTTATGCTGTAACATCATCACGTGTCAGACCAACCCACTCACCCTCCAGGTCAGACTATTACATTTCGAGGAGATTCCATTTTTTGTCATCTCCTCCCCTACCAATCCTGTCATCCTGAGCTTTCCCTAGCTCCAGCACCGCAACCTGCGCGTCTCCTGGAAGGAGGGGGAGCTAACCCACTGGTCACCGTATTGTCTGGACCACTGTATTAAGAATGCCCTCTCGAGTCCATGCCTCACCACATCCATAGAATCCCGAGCACTGCTGAAAAAACCGCGATCCCATAGGAATACCAAGAGCTATAGACGACTATACTGAAGAAGCCCTAGCCGCCGGGTACACTTCGACCTCGCTTCGACCTTGCTGGCGGCCGCCGGCTTCTTCTTTATCTAGAAGAAGGATGGAGGTCTCCGTCCCTGCATAGATTATAGGGGTCTGAATGCAATCACAGTGCGCTACCCCTACCGGCTGCCACTGGTCCAGGTGGCTTTAGAGCAACTAAAGGAGGCTTGAATTTTTACAAAGCTCGACCTGCGCAGCACATACAACCTGGTACGGATTAGAGAGGGGGACGAATAGAAGATTGTTTTCCACACCACCAGGGGGCACTATGAATATCTTGTTATGCCCTATGGACTCACCAATGCGTTCTAGGCGTTCATTAATGAAATTTTCAAGGACCTGAGTGATCGTTACGTTATTGCTTACATTGATGACATTTTGTTCTACTCTGCCTCGTATGACAACCACGTCCCCCATGTATGCACGGTACTCGCTCGGCTGCTGCAGCACCAGCTCTCTGTTCGCACAGCTCAAGTCAAAGTCAAAAATCAAAGAAGCTTTATTATCACTTCAACCATATATAGCTGATTCAGTACATGGTGAAATGAAACAACGTTCCTCCTGGACCAGAAGTGCTACACATAACGAAAACAACATACTGGGTGATGTGAACTAACATGAAGTTAAACTAAGGCGCAGAATTTTTAAACTAAACATACAACATAAGTGCAGGGAATGACGAGACAGTGCAGACAAACAAGACACATAACGCCGACTGTGTGCAAAAAAAGAACAGTATTGTACAGTAAGTGCAAGAATAGCAGCAGAGATAGTTAACACAGTTATAATATTTAAAGTTATAGTACAAATATTAAAAGTGACATGTGCATGTAAACAGTATCAGGGTGTGTGTGTGTGTGTGTGTGTGTGTGTGTGTGTGTGTGTATGTGTGTGTGAGTTCTGTTCAGTTCAGTTCTCAGTTCAGAGTGTGTGTGTGTGTGTGTGTGTGTGTTGTGTGTGTGTATGTGTGTGTGAGTTCTGTTCAGTTCAGTTCTCAGTTCAGAGTGTGTGTGTGTGTCTGTGTGTGTGTGTGTGTCCATGTTCCTCAGTTTAGTTCAGTTCACCTGATTGCCTGTGTGAAGAAACTGTTACACAGTCTGGATGTGTGGGCCTGAATGCTACGGTACCTCTTTCCAAATGGCAGGAGGGTGAAGAGTGTGTGTGAGGGGTGTGTGGAGTAAATGTCTGTAATAGAGGGAAGAGAGACTCCGATGAACTTCTCAGCTGTCCTCACTACCTGCTGCAGGGTCTTGCGATCAGAGACGGTGCAATTCCCAAACCAGGCAGCAATGCAGCTGCTCGGGATGCTCTTGATGGTCCCTCTGTAGAAGGTGGTCAGGATGAGAGGTGGAAGATGAGCCTTCTTCAGCCTTCGCAGGAAGTAGATGCACTGTTGGTCTTTCTTGGTGATGGAGCTGGTGTTGAGTGACCAGGTGAGGTCCTCCACCAGGTGAACACCGAGGAATTTGGTGCTCTTCACGATCTCCACGTTGGACCCGTCGATGTCCAGTGGAGAATGGTCACTCTGTGCTCTCCTGAAGTCAACAACCATCTCTTTCATTTTCTCCATGTTCAGAGACAGGTTGTTGGCTTTACACCAGGCTGTTAGCCTCTGCACCTCCTCTCTGTATGCTGACTCGTCGTTATTGCTGATGAGACCCACCACGGTCATGTCATCAGCGAACTTAATGATGTGGTTGGAGCTGTGCATTGCTGCACAGTCGTGAGTCAGCAGGGTGAACAGCAGTGGACTGAGCACGCAGCCCTGAGGAGCTCCAGTGTTCATTGTGGTGGTGCTGGAGGTGCTGTTCCCGATCCGGACTGACTGAGGTCTCCCAGTCAAGAAGTCCAGGATCCAGTTGCAGAGGGAGGTTTTGATGCCCAGCAGGCTCAGCTTCTCAGTCAGGTGCTGAGGGATGATTGTGTTGAATGCTGAACTGAAGTCGATGAACAGCATTCGTACATAAGTGCCCTTATTTTCCAGGTGTGTGAGGGACAGATGGAGAGTTGTGCTGATGGCATCATCCGTGGAGCGATTTGGATGATAAACTGCATGGGGTCTAGTGGTGGTGGCAGCAGGTCCTTGATTTGCCTCATGATAGGCATAGAAGCTGTTCAGTGCATCTGGAAGGGAGGCATCACTGTCACAGGCAGGGGGAGCTGGCCTGTAGTTGGTGATGGACTAGATGCCTTGCCACATGCACCGAGTGTCACCGCTGCCGTGGATTCTCTGGATGTCTTGAGGCTTGGTTGCAGCCTCCCTGAACATGTCCCAGTCAGTGCACTCAAAACAGTCCCGAAGAACAGAGATGGCTCCTTCTGGCCAGGTTTTAACCAGTTTCAGAACCAGTTTAGAGCATCTGACGAGTGGTCTGTATGCTGGAATCAACATAACAGAGATGTGGTCTGAATAGCCGAGGTGGGGGTGGGGCTCCGCACGATACGCGCCGGGAATGCTTGTATAAACAAGATCCAGCGCGTTCACTCCTCTGGTTGCAAATTCCACATACTGATGGAATTTAGGGAGAAAAGACTTGAGATTTGCATGATTGAAATCTCCAGCGTTAATAAACAGTCTGTCAGGGTGAGCATTCTGCAGCTCGCTAATAGCTCCGTAGAGCTCACACAGAGCCTCTTTAGCATTAGTGCTGGGGGGAATGTACACTCCGACAATGAATACGGTGGTGAATTCCTGTGGTAAATAAAATGGCCTGCATCTAACAGTCACAAACTCCACTAGCGATGAACAGTAACTAGAAACAAGCACAGAGTTCTTGCACCATTCCGCGTTGATGTAAACACATAAGCCACCTCCGCAAGTCTGAACAGCAACGATGAAGTGAGTTCCTCCCGTGCGCAGAATACGCACATAACTCTCTCACGCATGCGTCGACAGGACTCACTCCATTCCAATGCATCCTGGGTTACCAGCCGCCCCTGTTCCCATGGTTGGGGGAGCCCTCTGAAGTGCCGGCCGTGTATGACTGGGCCCGTCACAGCCGGAAAGTCTGGGAAAGTGCCCATGTCCATCTGCAGAGGGTCATACAAAACAACGGATCCAGGCAGACTGCCACAGGTGCCCACACCCCAGGTTCCAGGTAGGCCAGCAGGTCTGGCTGTCGACGCAAAAATATGAGGCTTAAACTACCATGTCATAAGCTCAGCCCACGTTTCATCGGCCCCTTTTGTATCATCCGCCAAGTCAACCTGGTCTCACGTCACCTGTTTCCCACCTTCGTACCGCATCTCACCCACCTTCCACATGTCCCTGCTCAAGCCAGCACGCCCCCGCCGAGACGAGGGCCCTCCGAGCAACAAGCAACCGGAACCTCTCGACAGCGACGGGGCCCCGGTCTACCGTGTTACATACACACTATACATTACAGTTGGAACTCAATTATTTGTTGTGGCATAAAATATACTAATCTCTTTAGGAAATGTACAGTTTATGATTGTTTTTAAAATAATTAATAAAGTCTTTTTTGTTTAGTTCAACACGCATGTCTCAAGTGTCTCTTTTTATAGCACACTACCAGCATTTCTCATTAGTTTCTCGCATAATTACAAAGTAGAAATACACTTTTAGTTGAAACCTTGTTGTTCACTAGTATTTACACGCTTTTCCTCTCACATGTATATATATCCAAGCCAACATTCTGAACATTTGTAACCTGTAGAATTAATAATCTGGTGTAGTTGCAATGGCAAGGAAATTGATAACAGGTTATTGCAGCATGTTGGCCATGATGATTTCTAAGTAGCACCGACTCCGAATGTGGAGGAAAAGAGAGCTGATAGTTGCTGTGGTCAGATAGACAGGAGGGTTTGGATAACAGTTTGCATTTCCTTTCTACAAAACTTAAAAATTAACCACATTTTAACAAATGAACATCTTAGATTTAAAAAGAATATCTGCTCAATTTATGTTTACAAAAAATCATGGCAGCTGTGGTTTGATATAACCTTATTGTAAAATGTATGGTACTACAGTTTAATGCAACAATGGCTATAGCCTAGATTTTTCAGTAAAGTGTCATAAATTGAGCGCCATATTTGACTAAAACATCAGCTTTTTACATGAACAAATTAACAGCAAATGCAAACTATGTTTACTTACTGTTAAATATGTGACACTTCTGTATATTAAAGATAATTTCACAGTGTATATTATACTTTATTTTATATTGCATTACACCATATCAGACTACAGTGTTTGATTTTACTTTTTGATTTTTAGATTTGTATCAATCCTGTCTCCTGTCACCTCAATTCTGGTCAAATGTGTAATAATAATAATTAATTTCCATTGCTGTTGTATGTTAATAAATAACTTACAACAGCAATGGAAATTAAGGTTGTACTCTCTTTAAAAAACATCGCATATGCAAACAACCAAATAAACAAATAACACAGGGCCATTATATTAATAACATATAAATAAAAAGGAACTGATAGTGAGAGTAGGAGGGAGATGATGCTGTTTTAATGTTAGAGGTAAGAGTGTTCTGATAAATTAAACACTGTGTTTGAACAATCTGAAGGAAACACACACACACACACACACACACACACACACACACACACACACACACACACACACATGCGTCATTTCAACAGCTACATGGTAAAGTGTTTTATCAGGTTTTAATTTGTTAATATCTTAACAGGAAAACCAAATTGTTTTCAAATCCTGCTATTTTACAGCCCCATGTTCCCCTTGCACACCTTGCCTGCTCAGAAGTTAACTGACATCTGTATCATGTTTATTTCTTAGACCTTGTATTAACAGGCATGTGCGAGTAGAGTGATAGATTCTTCTTACATAAAATTAATAGTTAATTACAAAAAATGACAACATTAGAGGTAGGATAAATCAAGTACTTTTTTTTTTTTTTTTTTTTACTTAAGTACATTTGATTACAAGTATTTTTGTACTTTAACTTTATTTTGAAGTAGAAATTCAAATTGAGGACTTCTACTTTTACTGGAGTAACATTTTAATGAAATTATCTCTACTTTCGCTCAAATACAGGAAATGTGTACTTTTCCCACCACTGAACTTCAGAAACAGCAACAAGAGACAAGCAATATTTTCCATAAATAATTTCTTAGTTGTATGCAAACTACATGTCACTAAAGTGGAAATCCAAGTGATTCTTGAGACCAGTCCTATAGTGCATGTGGTAAAACCTTCTTCCAGTTGTCACTGCTAATGTAAAAGCTGACCGAGATAACAGCAACTTACACTCAGACTGTCAAAGTAACTGTAGACAAAGAAAAACATGCAGTTCTTTAATAATTTGCTATTTGTTAATTACTAAATACTGTAAAAAGACAAGTATCTGGGTTATATGAGGAATAAAAACACACTAGGTGTGCTGTTATTGGAAAATGTACGTTGTAAACTATCTTTCTAGGTAACATGGAAGTATCAGGTATAGGAACACTTTCGACTTTGATCTACGGAAAGTTCCCAATATTGCAAATATTTCTAAGAGAAAGTCAATTTTCTTCTTTAGAAAAAAATCCTCAGAAACAGAGGCAAACAGACTTCATGGGACACAGAAATTTATACTTCGTTGTTATTGTTTTGACCACCCACTTGAGAGTTGCTGTAACTTGCCTTGCTTATTTGTGGCCTGAAAGCTGTCCAGCTGGAGGCTGATAATTCAGGCAGAGAAGACATTCAGAGACGGTGAATGACAGCCATCTAGCGGTGAAACATTGAGATGCTCCGTGTACTGATTTTTCACATTAAAACCCCCGTGTGCTGTGTGTTTTTGGGAACAGTGCTGTTGGTACGGTGAACAAAGGGAAGGTACTCATGGCAGGGGTAGGGGTGAGCCGACTGACTGATTTCCCCCTTTTTGGCAGGAATGAAAATTATATAAATGGCTGGCCACTGGGAAACCCATGAGGTCACCAATCACTTTTTACTAGGGGTCAAAAGGGGAGTAATTGATGGGTTTCTTGGCAACGGGAAAAGACATCTTTCCTCAAGGCTTGAGCACTGAGCCAGGCTGCTGGCTGAGGCTTGGGCTTGAGCAGGCCTCACATCATGCCTGTGATCTTCAGGCCAGAAAGACCAAGCTATGTGTCAAGTGGATTAATAATGCATCTGCCTGGCATATGAAGGGAGGACAGGCAGGATATATTTTGTAGGCCCGGGGGGCAGAGCCCATTGTACATGTCATTTTCTAGTTATCGGAGTTGTGGACTCTTAACCAGTTAATGTGCATAGAAAAATATAAAATTCTGCTGGCATCCTAATGGCACTGTCCACAAGAGTCTTGCTGAACAGGCTTGCAGTCCAGGGATACACCAATTTTGAATCTATGGTTTAGGAGATTTAAGTGAAAAACTGGTTGGATGATACAGCATACAAGTGACACAGAAAGGATGTAAATATCTCATGATGATGGTGAACCTTGCCAGCCACACATCTCAGAGACCACAGGTGCAAGAAGTGAATGCTTTCTGAGAAATAGAAAATTTGAGAAACAGAAAATTAGTGAAACTTGGTGCAATTAGATGTTTTACAAATGTCTCTCTCATAACTGCAGCTCAAACACTGGATGATAAAAATGGCTTATTCGAATGGCTCTTTAAAAATAGTTGTCTTTTATTAATTCTAGCCTATGATTCCTTTGCAACTGCAATTAACCCCACAGTTGGCAGGGTTTCTGAGTGTTTTCTTATATTCAAATGTTAATGTATTTATGCAAGCTTTCATTACAAACACAAATAACTGGAAAATTAAAACATGTAGATCTGGGTGCTCAAAAGGGATTAGCTGCCATATTGGATTTATCTTGAAATCTTTTCTGACCAAAGGAAGCAATGCTTAATCATTTTTGTACTTTGACCTTATAAGAGAGTTAAAACCTCTTGAAATTTTTTATACATTGCTTACTTATCATGAGATGTGTGTGAATTCTTTAGAATGTAAATTTGAAAGTCTAGATTATAGTACCATCGAAAACAACAAGCATTTGTTTCAGGTGTACTCTAGCATAGTGGAATATTTCACTGAAGTACACAAACTATGTAAGACAAAAGAAACAGCAACAAATGTTTGATTTACATTTATTTTCCAATCCACAGTTATGTATAATCAACATATTTCCTAGACTGTAGGTGGCAGCATATTAAGAGAAACATCCATGTGAAATTTTGCTTAATAAAACTGTACAATAACTTTGCTATAATGAGGAAAACTGCACCCCACAGAAACGTTCAAACATGGCAATTAAGAAAACAGACCCTCTCCCCAGAAAACAGAAGAGCATGGGCTTTAAGGAGTACTGTATTGGCTGATTATGCTCACGTTGAACAATTCAAAATGTAACAACACATTAAATATGTTCCTCCATGCCTGACCGAGAAACAAAAGATACATGGGATCTGTTCTTGTCTAACATGATTCAGAAATTAGACTTCTCTAAAGGGTATATATTATGAATGTTTCAAATTTGTAAACACTAAGTATCATGCTGGCTTTTTTGTGCAAGAAAACTTGTAGGACACAGTATACAGAAATGGCCCATAGTCTCAGACACCTGGGGCTTCAAGGCTGAAGTAGCTCCTCCATCTACAGATCATCAAGCAGTTGGTTCACCTTCAAGTGTTTCAATTTGATATTCAGGGAGAATATATACAACCAATTATCTTAAAATGCACCATTCTCTTTAAATTATATACTAAAATTATTTATTTGTAAATATCTGAAATTAAAAGTATATATATTTTCCAAATATATAAATATATTATATCATTAAACTGACAATGAAGACAGATCTGAGAGTTAAAGACACTCCTTGAAGCTTGCCATTAACACAATCTCAACATCTTGCTTACTCGTGTTTTGGTCCTTCTAAAAGAAACAAATGCCAAAAAATAGTTACAATACAAACTACAAAAATATCAATAAAATGACTTTCATGTCATTATAATACAAAACATATAGTGCAAAACCACACAAATGCTTATACAAAAAAAAAAAATAAATAAAAAAATAAAAAGAACATGAAGCACAATAGCGTAAATTCATTTTCAGTTCGCTCAACGCTGAAAATTCTCCATTTTGGTAGGTATTTACACAAATGTCACGGCAAGCAAAGGAGTGACTCACAGTATTACTAGGGAGGTCATGACACCATTCTCTCAGATCCTCTATAACAAGCCTCACAGCAGGTCAGACCCACTCGGTTTAGACGATCAGATGCTAGCTAAACAACTCTTTGGTGTCAGACAAGAACATGGCAGCCATCCCCAGTTGCTTTGTGCTAGCACTCTCAAATTTGTCTTCACATGTCCAACTATTTACATTTGGCAGCAATTTGGAAAAAGAACAGAAAGCATTATCCTTCATTGGTAAATCAAGAACAAAAAAATGCTCCTAAATAAATAAGTAGCATCAATTTCTTGCACCTCACAAATTGAAATAAAGAAGAAAAAAAAAAGACTCGGCACATGCATAACAAAAAAACTTCAAATTTAAAATAATAATCAGGTGCTATGGCATTTCTAGAACCATATGTGAGCACACACATATTCCTGCATATATGCATGTCCACAAAGACACAGATATACACACAGATCGAGGTTAGCATATTTGCATGATAAGCAAAGGCAAAAGAGAAACCCCTCTCAGGTACAGATTGGGGAAATGCTGACCAACAGCATGGAGTAGCTTAGTGGCGCCTGGTCACTTCCTTTGCAGCAAACACAAAGATGGCTGTATTCGGTTCTCTGAGCTGGATGGATCTCATGCATTTCTCAAGTTACTCTGGGGGGGAAATGAAGATGAATAGAAGAGAAACATATATCTTTCCTCCACCTGAGGACTGCTGAATGGAACCAGGCCTGTATAGCAGTTTCACTGCAGAGCTGCTCTACGGGGGCTCCTGAGGGGTCACACAGCAGAGAAGCTGAAGCATCATGGGAAAAATGGGAGGAGCAGCAAGACTCCACAAAGTATCCACAGAACATTCTTGAGTTCCCACCAGTTAGTGAGGAAATCTACTACATCAGTCATCACAAGGCACATACTGTAAGTCATGCCTCACACTTGTGTCAAGTCTTAAATCAAGTTTTGCCACATGGACAAACATAGTACACATGCTCCAGGATATAGGTCTCCAGTATATGATATTCAACCGCTCATAAACTACATATATTCAGCAGATGATTAGTTCATGCTCAGTTCCTTTACCCTAATATTTGTTTGAGTGAACATGGTGTGAGAACATGGTGTGAGATTTCTAGGGATCTGATCAGTGTAAACCAACAAGTCCTTTATGAAATATGGACCGAAACAAAACACTGGCATGATTCTACTTTGCACTGGTCAGTCCATGATCTGGCAGAAATTATCACATGCTATATGGTTGTTCCGGCATATTACCAGCCCTTTAGAGATTAAATTAATGACACGTCTAGCCTTCAGTCCATGTGAAAAGAAAAAAGAAACAAAAAGTAGTAAAATGCTAGGTTTCTAAGTCACTAGACATGCTTTTTATTTAGATCCATGTAATCAGAAGGCATTACACCAGGCAATGCTATGGGCATAACATTTACTGTGCTCATTCAACTACTCTCGCCCCATTCATTTATATAACTAACCACAATCTTCTTTCTGCTTTTTTTGTTTTTTTATGATTAGAATGGCAGTGACGGAATGACAGCACAGATGATAATGAGAGCAAGTTGACATGGCCAGAACTCAAGTTGAGTCCTCTATCCTGTAACAGAAAAAAGCATCTTTGTGACAGGAAAGAGTGCTCACCCTCTCACATTCCATCTAGAGAAATAAAAGGTTTTTTTTTTTGCTGGCATTCTTTCCCCCCTTCCTGCTTATTCCATTCTCACTCTCTATTCAGCCCCACAGCTCAACCTGTATCAGACACACTGTGGTGTTGACCTTGAGAATGGCAGACACAACCTTTACTTTTGTGAGAGAATGGTAGAGGAGGAAGTGAGGGAGAAGAGCAGGAATTGATGTGCAGGACCAAGACAAAGGACTCCCTGACTCTCTGCATGGCCATCAGAGCTGATACCACTTTTTATCCTTGTACTTCAACATCACCTGAGAAGCAGGGGAAAAAAAAGGTTTTTTTTTTAGTCTCATAATCATCATCATCTTCTTCTTCTAAATCTCTATAATCATTGCATCATTCTTGTGCCATTTGTTCATGCTAGCAATGAACTCACATCATGTGCATGCTTGGAAAATGAGTCTGCACTGGCCATCATGGCTGCCGTCCTCTCATCCAGCTCACCGAGCTTCTGTCCTCTCTCATCTAGCGCTATCCGGGCCCGTGCCAGCTCACCCACCACTCCTGATGCTGCCCCCTTCATGCCCTCCATGCTACCTGGTCCTGGAATGTGCTGGGCAAGGCTGCGTGACGCCTTCCCTGCTGACAATTCTCCAACTGTAAACACAAGGATCAAGGACAAACAAGGGTAATGATAAATATTTACAACTAGTGCCTAGTTGAACAATGATCTGATATGATGCTGGTGCAGGAAGTGGGGACTTGTTAACTTTCAGCAACAAATTCATGTTTAAAAATGGAAACATTATGTAATCAGATGTGGGTGTTTCCTAATGCACAGATTAAAAATAATAACTGTGAAAAATTTTGTGTTACCAGTTTTATTTCTGATTGAGTATATTTTTTATTTTTATCAAGTCAAATCCACCAGGATCTTTTTAGAGCACAAATATATCTTCAGAAGGCATGCATTAAGAAATAATTCTGCTCTAATTGTCCTCATTACTTATTGTCTTTTGTACTGGTTATAATTCTTTGCAGATTCACTAGCTGTTTTCTTTTTTTTTTTTTTATAGCTGTGCCTTTGTCAGTTTTTTCAAAGTCTATTTGGGTAAGAGTGTTTGCAAAATGAATAAAGGTAAATGTTTATTTTAAGCATGTAGCTCTCAAAGGAAGCATTAGTATAGCATTAACTCTAATTGGTAATTGGTTGTGTTCTCCTTGGACCACAGAGTCACCACTGCCCTTGTACATAACACCACTAAGTGTTCTTCTGATACTTACAAAGATCCTCTCTATCCAGCGATTGGGCCCCACCTCCAAAAAGACCTTTAAAAAAGCCTTTGTTAGGAGCCTCTGGTGTCTCAACTGGAGTGAACAGCTCTCCCAGCATTTCCTGTAAATATCAACATGAGTATCAATTATGTACATTAATTTTGCCTACAAACTACAAGCATGATAAGGGTTGTACATAAATCTCTCACACACACACACACACACACACACACACACACACACACACACACACACACACACAGAGTGAGTGAGTGAGTAGGGATGTCTGACCTGTAAGTTGTCGCAGGTTTCCTGACTGTAGGTGATTCTCTGGATCTCTGTAGGGGAGGTGAGATACAGAGCCTGGCCAAGGTTGGAGAAGCAGAATGTTCGGGCTATCCGCATGTCCGTCAGAGGCAAATAGTTCACATCTAGTAGTGGCCGCAGACTGGGCAAACTGACACAGAGAAATGTGGCTGAGTATAGCAAATGAAAAACAGTTGAGATTTTACAGTGCCAGAGCTTATGCACCATAATTCTGTTTGGCACCCTGATTACAAAGAGGGAAAGGTTTTAACATTACCGCAGGCAGCAGCTGAGCCACTTGCATACCTCAGAGTCATGATATGCCCGTTGGCACAGAAGCAGGCGATACAGATTCCAGCAGGCATGACCACCACGTCGGCCCTCAGCACGTACGAGGTCTCAGTGATGTTGTGTTCAAAGACGCAGTTCTGTGAGGGCAGGGCCACTACTTTGGCCTGTCTCTCAGAACAGACCACAGCGTAGTGGGTGTCTTGGTTCTCCATAGTAGAAGGGGGTGAGGCAGGCCGGCGCCGCCGCGTCTTTTCCCTCTCCTCCTCAGGGGCGTTGAGGTCATACCAGCACTCAGAGGCAGGAGGCTGTAGAGAGCCACTTGAGTCCATTAATGCCATGTGCAAAATGCCTCCTTTCAACCGAATTACTGAGCCTGGGGGAAGCCACAGACATGACAGACACACACAACATTTTAGTTTCCTTGCAGTTCAATACATTAATATTATGTATACAGAATATTTGCAATATTTTTTAATACAAAGTTAATACAAGTTGCAGTCAAACCTTGGGCATGCCTCAAGACCTTTATAAATGATATATTTAGTTTTTTGCGTCCTCTTACCACAAAAGGAGACGCCTACTGTTTGTTGCAGCCTCTGCTCAGGGGTGGAGGGCACATTGAAGGTGATGGCCAGCATAGTGCCCACAGAGGTGCCCACCCAAAGGCTGGGCGATGCTGCCACATCACTCTTCCTGGACAGGGAGTCGCAAAAATGCAAAGAGGAGATGACCTCGCGCGACTCTTTGTCAATACTGGTCACGCTGGAGCTGCGTGAGCGGCTAAAGGAGTTGTCCTTGGCATCTGTCAGAGTGACGATCAATTAGATGCAGAAAAAAAAGAGAGGCAGAAGGAGAACATGGGGCGGTTGAATATAAACATGAGATTTAAAAAAACTTAATGGAAATCTGAAGCTGAAGGAAGAAAAAACAGCAGTTGCAGTAAATTTCGAAGTGAATTTATGCATTGTGAGCAACTGCCTGAGGAACCATGAGGATTAATAATAATTACTGTGAATCACAATTCTTTGCTTTGGTTTTGTACTGCATATGAAACACTTAGCAAGTTAGTTAGCATTTGAAACTACAGGGGACAGCTAAATATATCTTCACTGTAATTACAAGGAAAAACCCAAGTCATAATTGTGACAAAGATTTTCACATTAGCATCACATGCTTGCAATAAAGCCAGTGTGTGAGACACAAACAGGCACATAAAAATACCATAGACAGACCTCTCATTATCCAAAAACTAGAATGGTGTAAAGATTCAGCAGTACATTAAATTACTTCATTAAAATGTGAACTGATCCTGAAAAGACCATGGGCCTGGTTTCCCAACAGTGTTCTAAGGGCAATTCACACTGACAGACTTTCTAAAGTTTTTTTAGTTCACACAGGTGTCAGTGAACAGGTACTAATACCGTTATGTTGTGTGTGTGTGTGTGTATATATATATATCTTTTATATATATATATATAATCTGTTTTTAATTCTTTAGTCTACCTCAGCTCATGCCTGTAATCAATCCATGCTGCTGGAGTATTTCATTTATGCAAATTAAAGCATAAACATCACAAAAAACCATTCAAATTACTCTACCACCTTCTAATTACGTTCATGATCTACAACGATGTTTTGATTATGTGGCCTGTACCTGCTCAGTAAAGTGCTTGTACTGTAATTATAGTCATTAAACCAACCCGGGAAACACAAATATGCAGTTTATTCACTGTCCCATTTTTAAGTGGCTTTGACAACACCCACTGACACAGTTGCTCTGTTCCTGCCCAGAGATCTTAAGGAAGGCACATAGTGTAGACTGAACACAAAGGGCTCTTAAATTATGCAGAATACAGCTATAGCTAAGCGTTAAGACGGACAATACTCTGCTTACAATGATATGCTTTAACACTTCTGAGAAACCAGACCAAGGTTAGTCTCACCAAACCAATTAGGAATGAAATGCAATCATTGATATGAGTCACATAATCCTGAAGGAAAAATCCACCCTGAAATGGCTTGCATATTAAATATTTACAATCAATATCTGATCTTCAATGACAAATTATTTATTATATTGACTATATGAATACATTCTGTTGTCTTTTGTTTTTAACGTTAACTTTCATGTACAGTAGGTCTATTTTCATTCCTATCAAGCAGAAGCCCAACCTGATTCCACCTGTTTAATATTGGATTGCAAAAGACTCAGGTATGGCTTCTGCTTGGTTGGAATGAATCAACCCCTGGTCTAGAATGTGTTTTTATGCTGCATCATTGGTTTCCCTTCACTGGATGTAAAGGGCCCAAACCTGTTCCAGCATGAAAATGCTCTTTTTTCTATTTAGACATGGTGTGCAAGGTTAGAGTGGGAAAACTCCAGTGAATGACACTGAATGCCTACACCAAACTTGACTTCAGTGATCGACCATGCTCTAAAATCTATTGGAAAGTGGCAAAAGGGGTCTAAATCTATGTTAATGCCCATAGTGTTCAAATGGGCACTTATGAACGCAATGGCCAGGTGTCCACATACCTTTGGAAATAAAGTGTAGCTGCATTGCATTCTGGGTCTAGGAGTCCAATGCTTCCTGTCTTTACTACTTCTACAGTGGATCGCTTATTAAAAGAAGCACTTGCTTTTTTTTGCAAAAAATCTGACAGTTATCATCAATTATGTTAGTTTTTGAAACTATTAACACTGCAACAGCAATAGCAATGTCTCCCTGTGATGTGAACAAGGCACTCATCTGCTAACTTCTCACAGGAATAAAAAAAAATTAAAGCATAATCAGAAATGCCAAGCACATCACAAATAATTTAATAAGGACATATTTAAAGTGTGCTGGTGGATTTTTCCCTTTAATAACATTAACAGCAGAAATGCAACATTAAATTTTATTGAATACTGAAACATGTATAGTGGGCGTATATTTTTCCCTGCCTTATTCTGTAATCTGTCAAGTATTGCCCTGGTTGTAGGTGGAAAAATCTAAATGTCTTCTGTTCCATCCATAACAAACCCAAGTTAGTGAACATATTTCAAGCCAACACAGCAGATCCCAAAGGAGGAAAAAAGTTAATACAGGCAGTAACCCCGGATCAGGCACTGCAAGGCCAGATCAGGACCACTCACTGGAATCAGGCACAGAGTGGGTCCTGCAAATAGATAGATGTCTACTGGACACTTCCTCCATTTCATTACACACACGTTTCTTATTAGGGAGAGAGCACTGCCGCTGTATAGTCCCTTTCAGACGTAGTGTAAAGAATCAAAGAAGCAACAGAGTGACACTGATGATCTCACACGCAGACTGGCAAACAAAACACTAAGCTTCATTCACACACACTCAGCACCTTTTTAATGCAATTGCTTCCTTAACAAATACATGATATATTTAGATAAGACGCACACATACACAGCAAAAGTTCAGGCTTACCATCTTGTTTCTGATCAGCAGCCAAGCTAAATTTCCATGACATCTTAGCTGGAAAAAAAACACATAATAGTTCTCAACAAAAGTAGGTGTCTATAAAATATAATTTCTTGTTAGGTTGAGAGAAAAAAAAAAGTAATTTTGTGTCTTCCTCCATTTAGCTTCAGAAAAATAGGTGATTCAGAAACTGATTGAAATAGATCATGATGCAGAGTCAGACCATTAGAGCCGGCTATGAACTCAACTGTAGCCTTGAAGAGATTAACATTCGTTCATTATAGATTTAGTCCCATTTTGTAATTACACCATGCGTGAAGGGGTTAGTTAAAGTGAGGACCAGCACCATCCAAGCAGAACATCAGATGCCTCATTAGTCTTTGAAAGAAATTCAATTCAGTTATTGATTTGTAAGATTCCAGTAGAGAATGTACATTCAGCAGTATATAAGTCTTGTATGCACGTGTGTTACCCTTGCAGTACATCATATAGCCTGTAATGTTAAACAAGTTTAGTCAAGAAAAACAAACAGGAAGCATAACAGTTAGTTAAAGCATCAGCATTCTCAACCCAGGTATCCATGATTGAAAAGGAATGATTAGTTGTTTCAATGTGATTTAATTCTTTCAACCAGAAGAGTGTCAAACTATCATGCACATGAATATAAATAGTCTCAATTCTGAAAAATATTCCACAGAAATCTATTATTTTTTTATTCATTTATCTACTAATTGCACTCAAGAGTAACTGTTAAGCACAAATGTCACTTTGATGAGCCGTTAAATAAGCTTAAAGCACCAGTGCATTAGTGGAAATAAAGTTACAAACAAAAAAAACCTCATACAGTACCAAAGTCATTGGCAACACTCTTTGATAACAGTCTGCTTTTCAACTTCACTGCAAAATGTTTAAAAACATGTCAGTAAGGTATATCTACAGTATTATCAGTACAAAACATGGTAATGGTAATAACAGGGAAAATGACAATACCATACCCTTTTCAAAGAAATTTTGTTTGCTGTCATCATCAGAATGGCAGGGGGAGTCAGAGCTTATGCAGCCTACAACATATTTCATATAAATATATGCCATTGTCCAAATATGGATCATGCTGCTGTCTGTCAGCTAAGAATTGTTCTGTTCAGCACATCAGCTACAATATGTTACCAATATGTTCCAAACACCAGAATATATGTTATACCTGTACAGGTTCAAGAATAGTTAGTAAGTAAGTAAGTAAGTAAGTAAGTAAATAAATAAATAAATAAAAGCCCTGAATTCATATTTGGCAAGGAAATAAATTATGACTACCTGATGTAGGAGATTTGCACCGATCTTCTAAGGCAGTAGAACCATCATGGCCATCACAGAGACCTATCGATCACAAAGGAATTAAAAAACTAATGCTAGACAGGTAAATGTCTTAGTAATGAAGGCTTAAATAAAAAAACTAGCCCAATAACAGAGGTAGCCACCACAGAGCAAATGGACAGAAGAGAGCAGAATGATAGGTGAATGATGACAGATGACTTACTGAGATAAGAAGACCGCAGTTTTTTCACAGATTCTGAATAAAAGTTAGAGAGGCCGGACATGCAAGACTTCCTATGTAGATTGTCTTTTCAAAACCAGAAAGAGAGACGAACAGTGCAAAGGTAAGGCAAGGAAACCAAAGAAAAGTGAAGGAACAGAAAAAATGTCCTGAATGACCAACAGCCTAAAAGCATAATGCAGGATTGTGTGAGTAAAACACATGCTCTACTAGTATTCAAGTCCCCGCAGGTAGGATCCTATGGATTCAGAAACTGACATATTTACATTTTAAATCTTAGATATAGATGTCCAACTACCCAGAACTGCACAATGTTCTCTATACAAGACAAGTTTAGTCTTGGCCAATTCCCAAATATCACCCTATCAAACAGCTATGAATCTTTCTCAAGCGCAGTTCCTCTACTAGAGGCCTGGAAGTTTAAGGAGCTTGCTCATTATCTTAGATGTTCCTGGAACTGCACCTCTTTTTGATACAGACCTCAGGTCTTTTATCCAAAAGCTGCTTAAGCTACTCGCCCAGTTTGGGGGCTCACGGTCCCTAATCCTCCTATTACCACTGGGTCTTCAACTACCATATGTGTTCAAATTATTCCTTCAGTTGCTGATACTTCTTATTCTTCTCATGCTTCTCCTTTCTGTTATTGCTGTCAGTTGGGATTGCCACATCTATCACAACTGCTGTCTTCTACTCCTTGTCAACCACAGTATGTCTGGGCAGTAGGCCAGCAACTGTGTGTCAGTCTAGAACTTGAAGTCCCACAGGATTTTAGCTCTATTGTTCTCAACCACTTTCTGGTGTGTGTCCCATTGGGACTTGAAGACTTCTAACCCATACTTGGCAGAGATATTCTATACACTATCCCAGCCACTTGATTATTCCTCTCGATATATGCTGTCACAGCTTGCATTTCACATCCTCCTACTATATGTAGTTACTATTTCAGTGGTGTCTTTGCACAGCCTGTATATTGGGTACTGTCGACTGCGAAAGATCTCTGCCCCTATGGATTTGGGACTTAGGGCATGTGCATGCCTGAGACTCATTGTTGGATATCTGCCTTTGTGTTGATGCCTGGTTCTTGTTCTGGGGGTTTGCTGTGTTCCGCTCTTATGTCCGTCAGCCACTTGCCACTGATGTTGTGAGATGCCTCTTTCTCCTATATATCATTCCAGTTTGGCTCAGTCTCAGCTCTTGTTACTCCCTTGCAACTGGAAGTACACCCAAGATATACATGAGAAGTACAGAACATTTATTCTATTGACTTCTGCTTCTTTGGTGTAACTCTTCAGCCTAGCAGCAAGAGCTACAAGTCTTTGTTAGTCTCTAGAGCCTCACCTATGGACATCTTGTTGCACTTCTTATCCACCCAGGACAAGAGGATTTGTCTCTCATGACACCTCTGTCAGCTGACAAACATCCCTCTTGATCTTAGTTTCCAACTGTCTACTCCATAGAGGGCACATTTTACTTGTTAGATTCTTGAACTTATACTGAAGTACCTACAGGATGACTGTTGCAGTAGCATATACGTTTTGTGCGTGTATTAATATATACACAGACAGAAAGACGGACACATACACACACCCATGTATGGGTCTTTAATATTAACAACAAAACAATCTATAAATTCAGTTTATACCCCTTCACCTACTTAGTTAGGGGAAAAAAGAAATGACACATACTATGAATAATATAAACCTCACTGCTTTTATTATAAATATTAAAGAATTTGAGGTTTATTGCTTTTTCTCATTATCCCTTGGAAGTCTATTTCTTATTCTCATTATGTTTCTCATCTCTGTGAAAATTATATGTAAACACTGCAAGTGTAGTTGAAAAATGCATCAGGCTGAAGTGTTGGACAACAGGACATTCATTGTCAATAAATTAATTATATGTTCTTACATTTTAGTGCAGAGCTAAAATGTGTGTGTATTCAATGTTTAGTGGTTTTGTTGTTGTTTGTTTTGTTGATGTTAAAAAGCCTACAAAATGTTAAAAACAAAACACAAGAGAAATGAGAAACAGTATTGTTCAAATTTAGGACTGTAATTACTACACTCATTTGTGGTGCAAGTTTTTGTATTTTTCATTACATCCACAATGGTACTACATCCAATACTGAAAATTTAGAGATGTAATTCAGTTAATAAAATCTGATGCTGAAGAATGTAAAAAGTTAAAATCACCTATCCAAATAAAAATGACTTTGAAAATGAAATCCAATCCATAGGACTCTAAGCAGGTAAAGTACTCCAGTATAATGTAAAACTATTACTAGGCTATTCTGGTTTCTCAGGACATTGAACATGCATAGAATAGCAAGAAAAACATTTAAATGCAAAAATAGAAAGAGACAAAAAAAGACAACACAAAGACCTAAAAGCATGAGATTAATGACTTGATGACTTGAGCATGGCTTCACTATTTGTACTGGTTCTTTTTGTCTTAGTGTTAGGGTCATGGAGTACAGCCACTGCTGCCTTTCAGCCAAGCCAACTGCACTCCCTAATAGCCATCAAGACAGAAACACTGATGCTGCTCACTCACCCAGTGAGCTTGATTATTAGGCATGCTCACTGCTCACCTCCAGAGGGCTGTCTGGCTTTGCGGGGTGAGCGTGGCTGTCTCTGGTGGGGATCAGATGAGCCGTACAGTTCTGCTGTGCTCACATTAAGCAGCAAAGTCTTCTGAAGATAATCCACCACCACCAGGCCGTTCCCATTACCAAAAACAACTCTGTGGGGCAAGAGAAAGATGTATACGAGCTAACATTTGCAAACAATATATTCTGTATATATGATGTATAAAATAACCCTTCCAGCCAAAATCATGGCTGTCTGTATAATGTAATAATGTAATATTATAGCAGCTTTACTGCAGCAATAGCAATAACTGTAATAGCTGATCGTTTAAATAATCTTCTAAAGGAGCCAATAATTTGTAAGGGGAAGTATTTCAACATTTCCTGAATTACACATGCAAAGATGACTAAACTACACAGTGGTTGGAAATATTTTATACAACATGAGACGCAAAAGCTTGCAAAAAATTTGCAGAGATGTCCTTCTGGTTGGGGCATTGTCAAACAATAATGTCTAAAATATTCTGCATATCTAACGTGAATTACTGCAGGATTATTAATCTTCTGTGTCAAAAGGTTACATACTCTCAGTAGAATTGAACATTTTAAGGCATTTACCTTTGACCTTATTAAAAAACAGGAGGTAATTAAGGCTGGAATTTTTTTAGAATTAAATGGTGAATTAAAATCACCATGTAGAATCTATAAAGATTAAATTACACCATCTCTCTATAATTATTATGCCTAATACAGCCAATAATTTGTAACCTCATTCTCTATATTGGTACATGTATTGTTTAGCCATTTTGGATATCGCTTTTGGCACTATACTACCAGCACACTGGAAAACAGTCACAGTCCTGATGTAAATACATGCAAACCATGTTATCTTGTGTGTAACAGCTTACAGGCCATAGGCAGAGTTCACAGCCAGGCTGGTGATCTGCTGTGGTGGCTCCCCACTGACCCACACCAGCTGAATGACCAGTTCCACCTGGTAGCCTGGAGACTGCTTGAGCGGAGTGTTCCTCACCCTAACACACAACGAAGCAGCCATATGTTTACAACCAGACCTCACAACACAACCACGACAATACTATTAACAAAAAATGAATACAAACAACATAGGCATGGAAACCAGAATGAATTGTTCTACTATTACATGTTTAATTTCATATGTTTTCACCTGTAAAACTACAGAGGAGAATAACTTGTGAGTGACTGATGCTGATAAATCATACACAAAATGACACTGGACATAAAGGTAAAAAGGGGTTTTCTGATTTTCTTTATGAGCGTTAACTATGTAAGAAAAGCGCACTCAAGCGAGAACAGAGAAGTCAGTTACAGTACTTGAGGCAGGGCACGTTATCACGCAGGCCGTCGGTGGAGTTGTTGCTGCTGGTGGATAGGTGTGTTTGAGGTACACTGGACTGAGGGCTGGATGAAGTTCCCGGTGTAGATACAGCCGATGCATGGTCCCCGCCACCATTCGGAGAGTCTACGTCATTCAGCTCACACTGCATCCGTACCTCCAACAGCTACAAACCACAAAAACACATTTTTTTTGGATTCTTATTACATTAGAAATATGAACCTCAGTGGGATTTAGAAATGTTTTGAACAGTTTATTGAACACAGGAAAATGTGTGGTATGATGCCAGGATGTTAGTCATACCTGAACCTCCTCTGTGGTTACTTCCTGTTTGCTGAACCGGTAAACAATGACGTGAGCAGAGACTCCAGCCACACACAGCATGCGGCTCTCTGGGCACCAGGACAGACTCTGGATGGCAAAAGGGTCTTCATCCACTATGTCTGTGCTGGGCTTCTCCTCCTTGTTACGAGCTTTTTCAAACACCTTGGCTGTTTTTAGCTTGTACAACACCTGCAGCATTACTGTATGATAAAAGCAGTTTCCATTTACACAATTTTGTTCCCAGAAATGAACAAATATCAGAAACCTCTCTATATATTTCACAACATATGACATCACATGCCAACAGTCCAAAATGATGCTGATTATTTGGGACTTACATGCAGAGGCATCCCAAAATTTGACTGATCCATCAGCATGTCTGTAGGACATAAAAAGAAAAACACCAAAACCATGAGAAAACTGATTAAAAAGAAATAGCTTAGCAATCCTCTGACATGCTCTTCATGTGTTACACAGAATTACTATTAGAATTATTCAAGGCATTATGTGAATACTACAAGTATTAAATTAAATCACTGCTTATACATGCACAGAAATTAGCCTATATGCCACAAAACTTTAAAACTTTATCTGCTGTAGTGTGTGTGTGGATACGCTTGGTGTGACACTTTAAAACTGTCCATATTTCAACTTCAATTTCCATTCTTGGGACATGCTGAGTTCACTTACAGCGTGTTTAATTAGCTAAAGTAACCATCTCCTTACCGTACTGCCACACAGTTTAGTTGGCTGAATACAGATGAGGACAGACAAAATCAGTTTGCATTGGCTAAGCCATCATTTTTCTATGGAGATAGCCTGCAGTCTCACTTTGGACTTTATGCCTTGCAGCTCTAATTAAAATTTTAATCAACCTCAAATTTGACCTTGTTTGCTGCTTACTTTTCAAAGTTGAAGCACTGAGACAGACCACTGTATGAGATATGACAAGAAGAGTTTATAGTGGCATGGAGAGAAATTCCAAATCACTGAATCATTTACCATGACACAAGGTTAAAATACCATAATAGCCATAAGCTGCAACAGCACATCTGCATAGCTGGTGCAGCTTACATGTCATCATGTGGTATTTTAGGAAAAATAAACTGTTGGGCAGGTTTAACACATCTGGACAATCCAGTGCTCATAACATTCATAACCTATAAAATAGGGAGAGTTCCCTAAAAACCACAGAGAGACATAGATCACAAACTCACCCTGTGATAATGATCTCTGGATAGCTTTGTGTGCCCTGGCCCCAATTACCACCACTTATAGGCCATTCCTGGAAAGAAGATCTCAGATTTCAGCACTGAATAGACCATCTTTGTACAAGTAACTGGAGAGACACATGCACAGACATATACCTTTTTGCTGTAGCCCTGTCTCTTTTGCCTGGATCCCACAGAGTAAAGTGCAGGGATTAGTTCATCAGGACAATCAGCAAAGTATTCACAGCAGGTCACTGGAGACTCATGGATGGTCAGAGGGTATGGGTTTTCAAAGATAGGGTACCTGCAGGGTAAAACGTCGATGTAATCATTTTTGCAGTCAGAAAGTGGAACGCTTATTCCATTTGTATTATTCTTGAGCATCTGCATACCCAGTTTGTGTGAGGTCAATAACTACTAGATCCTTCTCCAGCAGGGCCACTACAGCATAAGGCTCTTGATAATCTGTGTAGAGACAGTTATACTCAGTTTTATAGCATAAGTACTTACTTATGCTATTGGTGAATGTTTCTATTACGTGCATATCTAAAATCTGTTAATTAGTATAATGTGAAAACATTACTGGGACTAAGACTGAAGGAGTGGATTACCATTCGGATAGGGAGTTTCACACAGAGTTAGGAAATCCACAATGGGATAATCCATCTCCAGTACAGCAGTGCTTTTTCCATGCATTACAGTCAAGCAGGCCCTGCGTCCAACTGTATCATATGAAAGACCTCCAGACAATATCATAAAAGGATCCCTAGACAAAAAACAATGAACAGGTACAGAATGAGCATCTGCATTATTTCCAGACAGCAGTCACCTGAAGTTTAGCAAACTGCATTTGCATTATACAAATGTGCTGCTGATTTTCACCCTGACGCTTACCCAGCTCTGGTTGTTTTGTATTCAACTTTCAGAATGGGTTTGCATGGCTCTGGCTTTTTTCCATCCTTAGGCTGCTTGCCTAAAAGAAATAAGCAAGTGAAAGCTGTTCATTTTATTTATTCTTCCAATTACATTAAATAATGTTGATATCTTTTAAAACCTGCATTTAGAAAGATTTACTACAACAGCCTTAAGTGGCCCATCAGCCAAGCTGAGTATTCTTGGACAGGAGCTTTACCATGTGGTGTAATGATCTGTGCCGGTTTGGCAGGAGATCGTATATTCCATGTGGTAAGTGTACCATCTGAATGACTGCACACAAACTGTTTCCCCTCATGGTGCCAGGCCACTGAGTGAATCGCCTAGAGACCAAACAAAGGATGAGCAATCAAACACAGGACCATCCAGGCAAACTGTAGATATGCATATTGCTTCTTCTAATTGGAAGAGTCTGATCCACACAGAGCAGACAATGTAAATAAATGATCAGACATTAAAGCATTAAATTACAACTATTGCTTATGGAATCAATTCTCTACCTATTATAAAGGAAACTCATGAGAAAATTAAGAACCAGAAGTATTACAGTTGGCACAGCACATAACCACAAGCATGGCTGGTTGATTAAGAAACATGTTAGTGGCTGTATGCACGTTTGAAGAAAGTATGCACAAATTAGTATCTGTCTAGAGGTGAACTGTCCTCAATCACAATTAACCTGCTAAACATTTTCTTTTTATGTTTTCTTTACTGTTTATGAATAAATGATACGCAGTGTTGTGGCCTCAGACCATCCCAGTGTGTCCCAACACTTGTCCATCTGCCCTAACACCTTTTCTTTTTCATACGAGTACAGCATCCCACAAATGACTGAAGCTGTGTCACAGTACTGACAAAATAATTGTCAATATATTTATGATTACATATCTATATTATTTTACTACATGAGTATTCATTTGACAGACTTTTTTCTCTCACTTAATGTATACAGCATAACAGAAACAACTCCTGTCCATTTTTGTGGCAGCAGAAATGCAATACAAGTCAATTAAACATTGCAGTGTTATAAAGCATAAGAAATAGATAGAATCTGATATTAAAGTTAAAAGGCTCAACAACAAAAAAAAGCTAAAATAAAAAATGCATTTTAAAGCTCTGGCATTTCAAAATTATATGTCATAAACCTTGAATATGGAGCTGCAAATTACAGACGTGTAGGTGGAGTGTGGAGTATTTATTTCTCTGCTTTCTTGCACTGGGTTAATAAATATAATATGAAAACCTCTGTGTACAGACCATCAAATAATTATGTACATGTGGTACCACTTTATATGACCAAATAATGTTTATTAATTCAGTCATTCCTGTCCTAAGTAGCTTCATCAAAAATCCAATTTTAATCAAGGAGAGAATTTGTGCTATAAACTAATTACTGTAATAAAGCCACATAGTCTTTAGATTATGGGCATAGACTGCACAAAATAGCATAAATGTTATATTTTATATTTCCATTTGGAAATTGGATTTTTTTTGACTGCCATACATTCATCAGTTCATCATTACAGTTACTTTAGCTTTAGACAATTTTATTACTATTGTCTTTCCTTTTTGTCCCCGTTCCTGTGCTTGTCTGTTATTTTACTGCAGTGAATGTATGAATAAATTAATGAATGAGTGAGTCACTCAGTCCCTGAATCTGTGCATGACTGTGTAAGTGATTGAGTGAGTGAATGAGTGAGGTAGTGAGTAACTGAAGTAGTGAGTAACCGAGTGAGTGAGTGAAAGGGAGTGAGTAACTGAATGAATGAGTGAGTGACTGAGGTAGTGAATATGTGAGTGAATGATTAAGTGACTGAGGTAGTGAGTAACTAAGTGAATGAGTGAGTAACTGAGGTAGTCAGTAACTGAGTGAGTGAGTGATGAAGTAGTGAATGAGTAACTGAGTGAAAGTGAGTGACTGGAAGTAGTGAATGAGTGAGTAAATGATTGAGTGACTGAGGTAGTGAGTAACTGAATGAGTGACTGAGTGAGTGACTGAGGTAGTCAGTAACTGAGTGAGTGACTTTGGTAGTGAAAGAGTGAGTGAATGATTGAGTGGCTGAGGTAGTAAGTAACTGAGTGACTCCCTGAATGACAAGCCAGTTCCTTGAGTTGTTTTGCGTCTAAAAACTAACATGTACAGTATACTGCACCCATACTATTACTACCACACCTATCTGGATTATATTTATTACCAATATTAATGATGACTGCATTAATTTTGTCTAACTATAGTGAGGAGGACACTGCCTGCCGTCTGCTTTGTGAGAATTCTGTATGTTAACTGATGAATGGGTTGTTAATCCCTTTAAGATATCAAGAATTATAAAGAGAGTGTACGCATTAATTATCTACCACAAAATGTCTAAATAATTACTTGAGTGATTGAACTTTAAAATGTATAAAAGCTTAAACAAATCAATGAAAATATTCGGATGCATCATACCTCATCATAGCTGTAGCGGTAGTCAGCTTTCTTTGATTTCAAGTCCCACAGCACAACAATACCACACTCAAAACCTATCAAAAGCTGAAAAAGATGATGAAAGCTATTCAGGAGGATACGTGAATTCTTGCTCTTTACAGGGAATTCAGAACTAATATGCAAATGTATTAATGGTGAGATTCATCTAAAAAAAACAAAAAACAAAAAAAACCCCACTGTATTTCTTTGTGGAGCTTACCTTTCCCTCATCCATAGGATTATCACTGATATGTACCACAGGACCAGGGTGTGTTTTTGAAGAGCTGAATGTGAGAAGAATGAGAAGATTCAGGCAATATTTAGTTATTAATCAGCTTATCGAAAGTATTTAAAGGGATGTTCTTTGATGAAAGGAGATATATTTAGGATGGGCCCAGATGACCTCAAACATATATACATACATCAAGAGAACGTTTATCTACCGCAGTGGGCCTGAAAAGTAATTTAATTACACCCTCCCCAATGTGAACAACACCATCTCCATAGCAACAACAGCAGGAATGTGAGGATGGACTCTAGACAGGCACCATCCTGGTGCACGGACCATATGTTACTAATGTAACTGCTATTTTCAACCATGTCGTGTTCATTATCTAAACAAACATTACTTTTTCCCTTTTGCAAGTAGAACGACTCATTTTAGAAGACCTAAAGCTGGGTTTAAACGAGAATTTGTTTCTGTTTAACATTCTTGTCCTCGGCATAGCAGTTCTAACTTTCTTGCTTTGGAGCTTAGTTCATAGACATCTCTGGGAGAAAAAGAACAAAACTGAATGAGCGTGTGTGCATTCTTTTAACTTCTTTCTTGTTTCTATAGCAACTCATCTGGAGGACTGGATATCTGAGACTGAGATGACTGTAGACAGCCAAAGCAAATGATCTTCTTGCCTCTGATTACAGCCTACCACTGGAAACAGTGCGACACTGACTGCTCCTGTCTTTAAAAAGCATAATCTTAAGACATATACTTACAGTCTGTAAACTCTAAGAAGTGCATACGGCATTGTTAAGAACAGGTATATGATCTAATTAAGACAAACTATTTATTTTATGCTCCTAATTGCTATGGACCAAGTAGAGACAGCATTACAGCCATGTAAAAACATCACACACACTCACAGTTCAATGGCTTTGTTCCACATGATGACATAGCCTGAGAGAGTGAAGGACTCCACATTGACAATATGAATGTTCCCTCTTTCTGTTCCGATGTAAAGCCATTTACTCTGGAAGGGCAGATGGCAAAACGTGATCCTGCCAAAACACAAGGTGCAGACAAGAAATCGTATCACTCAAGGTGATTTATACATTCCTGTAACCAAATGACTCAATGTATTTGGAACATCCTGAGGTTTTGGCAGCATTTTGATTTAAAAGGGCATACGGACTAAAGGATGTCTTTATTGTGAACAGTCATTATGTGCCTCAATAGACAGCTATGACTATATAAATCTGCATAAATCAAATGATATCATAGCAGACTGTTCATGGTTGCCATGGAGTGATATGGCTTCAGGAGATATGGGTGGGAAATCACCAGAAACTTAATGATAGACGAAAACACTGTCTTTCCCTTCTGAGCTTTTATCTAATGTAATGATCTAACAGTTAGCTTGAAACTGATGACATGTTAGAATCCATAGAGCTAATTTTGTACTCTTGTAACATTTGGACACATTTCAGACATTTCTAATAACTCGTGTAAAACCATGGGCATAGCCATGTGAAATAATGTGCATATAATTAAGCTCGAAATGCATTGGCTCATTTATGATTTGTTAAAAAAAAAAAAAAAAAAAAAAAAGGTTATGAAACATCTTTGTGGTTCATTAGCTTTATATCACACTGATAATATATGATAAATAGAATTGCCAGCTGAAGTAAATCTATTGTAATCCTCAAACTTGTTTTTAAACAAAAACAACACAATTTTTGTGAATACCTGGGTGTCATAATTTTTGGCACCCTTCTTTGTTAAAAACCAAATCAGATTTCCATTCACATTTACCTCATTTATGTTAGCCTGAGTGTTCAGAATCCCTTATTCTTCAAACTCATCTTTGTCTTTTCTTAAAAACAAGCTAGCGAGCCACTGAACTGTGTAATATCACAGATTTAACAAACTAATATGTCAGTATGTAAATTTATCTAAAGCAAATTCTTTTATATACAGCATAACACATTTAAACAAGAAGTGCTATTACATTTGCAAATATATAGACCTTTATAAATCAGGCACTGGCTATAAATTTTTTTTATATACGTTCAGAAATATTAGAGCAATAATGAAGACATTTAATACAACTGGAGCTGTAATAAGAGAATAAGTGTAACATTCAGTGACCTGGTATCCAAAATCTACAATCAAATATCATCTCCATGGCAACAAATTTGCGGTGGTAGCTCAAGTGGTTAAAGCTCTGGGTCGTCAACCAGAAGATCTAGGTTCAAGCCCTAGCACTGCCAAGCTGCCACCGTTGGGCCCTTGAGCATGGCCACCAACCCACCCTGCTCTAGGGGTGCTGCATCATGGCTGACCCTGCGCTCTGACCCCAATCCCCAAGGATGGGATATGCGAAAAAAGAATTTCACTGTGCAGTAATGTATATGTGACAAACAAAGGCTACTTACTAACTTTAAAAAAATTATCAGATGTTAAATGATGGTCAGATGACACAAAAACACTCAAAGTGTGTTTGGTTTAAAATATAAGAATATTGGTTTTACTCATATGTAACTAAAAATATTATGTCTTAGGGATCAGGAAGAAAACCAGAGGCGTGACTGTGTCCAAACTGGCACAAGATTTTGACAGTGGAAATTTATAAACATCTGAGATCTGAGTTGTTTAAGTTTAGTAGTATACATTGCACTAGTTACTATACAGCTATTGTGCAGCTGTTTAAAGCAACAATTTCTTCCTGTATATTTCACTATATTACCCACAATGCACAGCAAATTCAGTGTATACTTCTGTACTAAAGTATCATGAATACACAATGAAATCAGATTTAACTTGACATGTGAGGCTGTTTAGCAGAGTATATATGTATAAATGTAATTTAATGACCAGTAAATTCTGCAAATACTTGATTAATACAGAAAATCACTTCTGTTATTTTGTGCCTTCAGAAAAATAGGTGATTTGTTTACATTATGTATGTAATTTTATTAAAGTGCTCACTAGTATGTGTTGACTGAATGAGACATCATGACACCAGGTATATAGTGTTTTATATCAAACTGTCTAAACAGTAAATGAATAAGTGTGAAAGAATAAGGCCTAGGCTCTTATGGCCTAAATTACATCAAAAGACACTATGATGCTCACCACGTCAAACTGCTATCCATGCAATTTAATCAGATCTTTATGAAGGAGAGGAATGAAGAATGCCTATGACTGCACACTGAGAATCCTATTGGCTCTGTGTGCCAGAAGTTGAGGCAACTACAAGAGATGTATTGATGGACTGCAGCGTTCTACATTACTCTCATTGTCTACATTCTTGCATTAATTCATTTCCCTCCTAAGTGGCCTGAAAATCCCCATCACCACAGTCAGTTTCAAAATAAAATCTGTCTAGCTAGCAAACACGCTAGCAACAAACAAATCATTTGGCATGTTTTTTTAAGCCTGGATTAACTAACAAACTTACCTCTCCCTGGTGAATTTAAGGGAGTGGAGAATAGCTGGAATTTTTTGCCTCAGATTCCATAAATGAACGCTGTCATCAGCCAAACCACTCACCAGCGCCCCCTGTAGAAAAGGCCACACAGAACCTCAGTGAAGAACAAGTGACATGATAATTCATATGTACTGTATGTCAATCCTCATAGAAGAGAAATGAAGAATGCTCTTTTCTATTTCTTTTATTTTTTTCCACATTCAGACTGAAAGTGGAAATCTACTAGGACCTGAAGCTGGGACAGTTGTGAGCAGAGAACAAAGGGGAACCTACCTCATTGATGAGAAACTGCAGCTGGATGACAGCCGAGCCACTCTCATGCTGGCAGTAACACTCTACACCGGCACGGCCAAAGCTGTGCTCAGCTTAGTCAAGGTTAAATAAGTGAAACAAAAGAAAATTCATTGAATGATCACTTTAGGACAGTTAAATAAGAATATGACATAATGATATGCCTAATTGATCTGTAACATGGCACGGATTGGCATGGCGCCGACAATTAAAATCAGTAATCTCTATAAATCCAGCATTAGAAGGGACATACTCTCAAGAGTCTGTCAGTACCATCACTGAGGATCTTGACCATTGATGTTGCTAAAAGGATTACAAAGTCCCAGAGGACAGGCTTAAGCCATGTCAGTGCAGCAACACTATGCTATAAAGGCCCTCATTCAGTGGCACTCTACAGGCATGAAGCCCACACAGCCAGCCACGTCAAGCAATGGCATGCAGCAGCCACCACATGCCCCGTTACTGAAGCAATCAGAAAAGACAGCATACAGAGGCTTGATATTCAGACAAATGAAGATTGATATGTAAGTTTCTCATTGTGCAACCCAAATAAAACAAATGAGCTAGAAAAAAAGTAACAATTCTGCAGTTCAACGATATGGAAGAGCAGATATTTGGTGTGGCATCTACAAACAAGATATTCTGCATTCTTCTGCAGAATGGGCCTCCTGTTAATCAACTTACTGTACAGCACAAAACAAATCAGGGTGAGGCCCTTTCTCCATCTTAGCTGTGAGTGCATGTATACATAAAGTTTGTTATTTTAGGAAACTGGGAGCCATGGCTTATTAGATAGAATCAAGCCTAAAAGGATTCCAACATTAACAGGAAATGCCAGTTTGTTTAACAAAAAAAGCATGCATATAATGTAACATGAACAGGTCTCGATCCCATTGCAACACTTCAGTGAGATAAACAAAAAAGTTTAGTATGTCTTGAGAAGACATTTAAAAAAATAGTCTTGAAAATAGTCAGATTTATTTAATTGTTCATTACGAGAGTATAGAAAAAAAAATCAAGATATTTTTTAAGACATTTCAAGCTTAGAAGATCAATTGGATTATTTCAAGTATTTATTTCTAGACAAGAGGAAAATTGACACTTTTCTAACTAGGTTAGCAAAATGACAAACACAGCCAGATACACAAGCGGCAGACAGAAAGAATAAGACAGAGCAGCAAATAGGTGTTTATTTCTCTCATGACAGCTTAATAATTCATGCTCGGACCTGGAAGATGATCTCTGCATTTGGTTATGGAAATATTTCGCATCGCAGTGGATAAGGGCTCTTCGTGATTAAATTTATGCAATCATAATCTGGCAGGCAGGTGGGGAGCGACCTGCTGTCTGCTCTCACCCTGTATCACCTTCTTTTCACATGGCACAGGAAAAGGATTGAGGCTCTTCTTATATACCGCCGGCTTAGCATCATAACACTTAGCACTCTGACTAGATAAATAACAGTGGGGTAGTATAAATAAAGATCAGCAGACCGTGACGACATTATTTATTCATAAGTCAATGCATCTGACAGAGCTGCTATTTCTCTGCAGATCAGGCTGGAGCAGAGCCCAGTGCTGTGGGTTTCACAGGGTCGGGACCTGAACACAAGGAACTCACTGTGGATCTCCACTACTACAGACATAAAAGCTTACTGTGGCTCAACAACCACAGCTTAACACTGAACAATGACACATCTGACTTTAGAACTTTTTAACTCAATCTTACAGACCCAAAGGACACCGAGATGTATAAATGACGTATAAAGGCTGCATAAAAGCGAACGGCATAGACGCCTACAGAGACATGACCTCGGCTCTGAAGATTCCCTTCCACTCTGCAATCTACTTTATGTGCTCAAAGCTTATATATTATTGTGCAACCACAACAGGTGACGCATATCATACAGCAGCAGCTTCCGGTGCTAAACAAACGACCTCGCAATCTGATAAGGGCGCTGTCATGTGACATGCGCTAGAACAGCAGGCCGCAAGTGTCTACAAGCAGCGCCAGTATAAAGGCCATGACTGTCAGCATTTCCCACTAGAGCTGACATCTGTCCACACTGAGTGCTGTCGACAAGGTATGTGAACCAACTCTGAAGGGACAAAACAGAGAGCAGACAACCCTGAGAGAGACCTCATGGGGAGAGGGTTGAGTATATCTACAGTCAAAGTAGGCGTACGAAAAGTCTTGCTTAGTAAGTTGACATAAAATGCTTACATGCTTCTGGGTAAAAACATGAAACGTGTCAAAACCACACAGCTTTAATGTGGTAAGAGGAAGCCATCAACACCCACGTACATGCATTTTTCAGAGCTCTGATGTTTGCACAGTGCAGAGTAATCAATTAGCCATCTGTCTCTACCTACCTGAAGCATACATACTAAAATAAAATAAAATAAAAAAAAACCTAATAATAATAATAATAATAAAATTTTCTTTTCCTCAAGAATTTTGCATTTTGAAGACTTCATTGCAAAAATCACACAATACTGACTCAAACTGTGTGTATTAAACAGCCAGCCTTTATGTCCTATATGAGCTAAAACTCAACACACAATATACAGTATACAAGCAAAAACTCAACACAACTCAAATACCACTTTGGATTTAGAGATTTTAAAAAAAAAAAAAAAAAAAAAAAAAAAAAAAAAAAACGTTTGCAAAATTCTGATTGTGAATGCATATGCAAGAGAGGCTTGCTTAAACAAACACGAATAACTGATAAGCTGTGAAGCAAAACTAAATCCAATCAAACTCTCGCTAACTCTTGCTCTATCCGCAAAAACCCATTGGTGCAGTTCTTGATTGTAAGTAAAGATAAGATCTGTGCAACCCACGTTTAACATTAGTGCAATCAATCAGAAGCTGCATGCCATCAACTCCACACCTGAAGCAGCTTAGTGCAAGGGTAAAAGCTCAGACAAATTCAGGAGGCTAATTAAAAGTTATGTGTATGTGCTTAATGCTGTCAGGAAATAAATCTCAGCGCTTAGCTCATTAAGTAAAGAATAAAACATAATTATTTTCCTATGAACACATAACTTGGCATCACTTATACCATAGCAGCTACAAACAGCTGCTTCCTTTATTCCTCTCCTGAAATTAAACCATAAATTGCATGTCATGCTTGTCACGTTACTAAGAAACAGAAAGTGTCCCATGTCAGAAACTTTCAGCTTATTAAAATTCAGATTAAAGAACAGACGTTAAGAGAATATTAGATGAGTCTTTTCTTCCTGCTGAAAACTATGTCTAAAACCCCTTCCCATCATACCCCATGTGTATACAGTAAGCATTTCCTGTAGATTATGCAGGTTCTTAACACAAAGTCCCGAGACATGTGCATTAGTTGAGTTAATTAAGCACCACAACATACTGTTTACACTTAGAACTGCACTACCAAAATCAGATAATAAGTGTTATAGTGCATATGAAGGTGAGGAAGTGAATCTAAAAATTTCAGTGTTGTGGGGTATATTCTGATCCAGAAAATGATAACCGTGTGCGCATTAACCGTGCAGTCAGTGCAGTTGCAGAATGCAAGGTTGCAGATAGAATAAAAGCAAAATACTTTCTCAATACCTAAATGCTTCCTCTTTTGCGGTGTCACAGTACATGAGAAATCTTTTGCTCATAAAAAAGGTGTTCATACGGTCCAGCTGAAAGTATTGGAGCAGAAAGGCCCAAACCTTTGCCTTACACTGAAAACATTTTGGTTTGAGATCGAAAGATGGCTATGAGATGATGGAACAGAATTTCAGCTTTCATTTACTGATACTGAAATCTATTGAAATGTTAAACAAACTAGAACATGGCACCTTTTAAAACCACCCATTTTTCAAGTATGTAATTAAAAAAATACTGCAACAAGCGTTGCTTGTTGTTCATGTGTGTCGTGTTAGAATGACTATTTAAACAATTAATAGCTCTGATTGTACACTCTTTCTTTAAGTCATGGGTTTTGCCTGAGAAGTCTGCATTTGTTGAACATACCACAAGGTGTGCAAACCACTAACCAGCAGTAAGAATCAGAAAGCAGTCTGGAATTTACAAAGAAATACAGAAATGAGCCACAACATTTCCAGAACCAAGATTGACTACCAAAGTGATGGAAAGGCCAAAGTTTGAAGAAAGAAAGTATCTGCTCATGATCCAAATCATACCAGCTCATTGCTCAAGCATGGTGGAGGTAGCGTCATGGCTTGGGCTTGCATGGCTGCTTCTGGAAGAGGTTCACTAGTAATGATTTATTGATGATGTAACTCATGATGGTTGCAGCAGAATGAATTCAGGAGTCTACAGAAACATTTTGTCTGCCAATTTACAGAGAAGTGTTAATTACTTTAACACTGCCTGTAACTGTACTTTTGCCAAACAAAAATTAGGTGGTCTGCCACCAAAGGTGCCATGTTCATAGTTGTTTAACACATCTAGATGTAAATATCAGGTGATAACATTTTAATTTCATAACCATTGTCTCATGTTCAACTTTTGATCTCAAATCCAAATATCATCAGTTGAATAGCAAAAACAAAAGAATTGGCCTTGTTCCAATACTTTCAGAGGGAACTGTATCATAGGTGTTAATTTTATGTCAATAAACTGACTTTTAGGCAAAACTATTTTACCCTAATATTGGTTAAATTCCAAGAATGAGAGAGAAAGATTGCTACTGCTTTTAGCATACAAGTTATGTCAAGTAATATAACCTGTTTAACAAACTAATAGTAATCATGTGAACATGAAGGCCAGAATGATTTTCATCTGCTAGGATTTTGGGAACAAAAGCAACAAAATAAAAGCCACAGAAAGGAATAAAATCAGGCAAGATATCACATTAATTATTTGTTTTTGCTTTAAAAATATCCCGGGGCTGTTGTTCCTAATGTTTGTGGAATAAAACAAATCGATACTGTCAGCATTTTGATAAATGGTTCAATCGGCTGAATGACAGCAAGTCCTGCACTGGATGTCTGAACTTAATACTCCTCAACAGCCTGCGGTAACACATTGACTGCTCAAACAGGTGGGTGGATTTTGAGCTCTGAATAGAACAACTGCCAGACCTACACAGCAAAGACATCCCAGTAATACATCCATAGCAGCCTCGGCTCGTATTACTGTGTTCAACTTAAACTAAACTTCACCAGAACACTTACACAACACGGCACTAACACTTAGCTGTTTGGAACTGAGTTGTAATCTGTCCAACATAGCCGTGCATGCACCTAAAGTAAGTGACAAAATAAACCCACAAAACTTGAGATAGAGCAGCATCTTAGGACAGCTTTTCTGTGTGAGTCACATGGTCTAGCAGACGTGCCCAGCAGGACCAGTGATGATTCCAGCACGTGTGAGGTGGCATCCTGGCACAGAGTGAGCAGAAGTGATGAGGAGACCAGCTCTGCAGCATATGGCAACAGAGAGGCTCATACCACAGCACAGATATCATTATGTTCAGAAACGTCCAGCAGCTCTTCCAGAAATTCAGTCAGCTGCCAACAAAACATGACACTGAAATCAAACTGCAAAAAAAAATTCAACAAACAAAACACAGGAGGAAAATTAACCTCTTCCCTAGAGGCCACCATTACTCTACCGCTTTAGTCAGGTGAGGGTTTGGTTTAGTTAATCCTGAAAATTGTTTATGCTTACTGACTGATTAACCTGGATAACTCGTTTTCATGTACACCTTAATTAACATAACAGTGTGTGCAGTACATTATATGACAAGTCTTACAGGCTGGTTTATTTCCAACAGATCACCTGCTAATTTTCTGCAGAGATCAAGAAACATCAGATCTGAACACACAAAGACACCTTCCTAAGTTGAGTAAATCAGTAGGTTAACGAAGACCACAGGGGGAAAAAGGAAGACTAATGTTTTACTTTAGACCTTGCAATACAAAATCATTCACAACCCTAATATGTTAACATACAGATAGTAATCTCTATATAAAATCTACCAGGGGCCATACTTTCCTTTTTATGGAAGGATACAGCCTTAATGCTCCAGTCTGTGTCCCAATTGCCAGTATTTTCTGCACAGGGTCAAAAGCCATGGCTGAGGGTTGATAAGGAAAGCCATGTCGCACTGTCTGTGAAACAAACAAACAAAAAATTTTATTAAACCACATGTCCATTTTTTCCCCATTCATATTAATAGATCTCTTAATGGACATATAAAAGCTGTAGCTTTTAAGAAGACTTAACACTGTCTGCGTTTCACTATGAATACGATTCTATTATTATTCTGTCATATAAATACCAGAAACACAGCAAACCAAACTTGAACAGGGACAAAAATACACAGGAAAAACAAACACAGATACAGGAAATATTTGTTTACTTGCACTTGCCAGCTGTAAATATGAATTCTCAAATGTTTGTCCCCCTGTAAGTATGTATAGAGTAAAACAACAGAAAAATAAGTTTTTTTTTTAAATAAAAGCTATTTTTAGGTATGCGGGATTGAAACCAATCAAGCACTATTAGGAAACAGCAAGCTAGTGAATTTCCTTATCAATAATCTGCGTTCCCAAATATCCAAACAAAGCTAGCAGACTTGGCAAAGTCTGTGTTACAATATCACAGAGTTGTGTGAAATTCGCACAGAACACTAATGAGTATAAGCTAATCATTCAGATATTAGGCAGATTAAGTATATATTTACCACAATGTTCATTTATTTAAGCCATTCAAAAAATGTCTGAACTTTCCACCAATTTGTTCCCCCCTAGTCTCAAAGTTTGGCATTAAATTCATGTTGATATTAATACTGATTAATTAATGTTATGTATAAGTAATTGTGCTTTAGATAAAATAAACTAACAATTTTCTTTAAGAAAACACATTAGTTTCGAGTCACAGGGAATTTAGGCTTAGAATTTTATAGCTAAATAAACCAAATCCTATTCTTGAATATGCCAGCCACATCACATCTTAAAATACACTTTATATTGCCAAAGGTTTTGGGACACCCCTCCAAATCATTGAATTCAAGTGTTGTTCTTCAGGGGTTGGGCTTGGCCCCTTAGTTCCAGTGAAAGGAACTCTTAATACCAAGACATTTTGGACAATTTCATGCTCCCAACTTTGTGGGAACAGTTTGGGGATGTCCCCTTCCTGTTCCAACATGACTGCACACCAGTGCACAAAGCAGGTCCATAAAGACATGGATGAGTGAGTTTGGTGTGGAGGAACTTCACAGAGTCCTGACCTCAACCCAGTAGAACAGCTTTGGGATAAATCAGAGCGGAGACTGCGAGCCAGACCTTCTCGTCCAACATCAGTGCCTGACTTCACAAATGCGCTTCTAGAGTAATGGTCAAAAATCCCCATAAACACACTCCTAAACCTTGTTGGAACAGGAAGGGGCCATCCCCAAACTGTTCCCACAAAGTTGGGAGCATGAAATTGTCCCTTTCACTGGAACTAAGGGGCCAAGCCCAACCCCTGAATTCAATGATTTGGAGGGGTGTCCCAAAACCTTTGGCAATATAGTGTATAATAATGAATTATATGGACGAATGAACGAATTTGTTGTGTTTATGAAAATAAAGAAGTTAAAAGGCACACAATACATCATTTTGACACTGATGTAGCAATACAACAAACAACAAGAAGATGTCAACATTAAAGCCGAAGGGTGGTTTGACAGCTGTCAGAAAACACCTGCCATTAGACAGTGAACGTTTACAACAAAACATAATTTAACAACGTATTAAAAATAAACTAGGAAACACTGCTCTGATAATTTGAGCCTCTTTGGACGTTTAATAAACACACCTTTTGAATACATTTAGCAAAAATTGATGGCAATGTTTATTTAAAAAAAAAACACACGCAGCAGCAGTAGCTAGCTAGCTAGCAATCAATCAGGTACTACAGCTAACTAAGACAGCTACGTCCTGCCAGATACAGATGAATGACTAGAGTAGTACAGGAAGCCAAGTCTACAATGTTAGCTTGCTTACTAGCTAACAATTGTCCTAACAGCAAGCCACCTAGCGCTTTATGTGATTTAAATAATTTATTCAGATATATAACGCTAACTTGCAAATTAAATAATACCAAACAAGCTAGCTGATCTGATCACATGACCGCAGTCACCGGTCCCAGGGTTTTGCTGCACTTCAGCCGATTAGAATCAGTTCAGCTTCACAGATCAACTCTCAGATCAATTCTTAATAAAAAAAAAAACAAAAAAAACATTTGCAGCCAATAATGTAACGCTATAAATGTAGTGCGAGTTTTGAAAGTTTTTTTAAATTGCAGAACATTAGTGGCAAAACAATCCAGATGCTTTATATTTTGAAACAGCTGCACCACATTGCCTATGTATGTGTATATGCATGAAAATGAATGGACATGAATGTAAACATCAGAGATGACACACAGGGATTTTATTTGCCACGTAGGCGCAAACTGTATATGTAATGTTCACAGCTCAGTGTTCGCGGAAGCAGTTGCGGGGCTGGTTAGCATTGTGCTAGCATGCGGGTTCCCACAAGGGGGCCAGTAGTGCTAATATTAGCCTGCTAGGCAGCGCGAGCCTCCGGAATAAAATGGCAATAAAAGCGCCCACCTTGCAGAGCTGAAAATGCTCGGACTGCAGAGTCTCCTGAATAACATCGTTCTCCTTGTTAACCGGCTGAGTAGATGCGGATGAAGAAGAAGAGGAAACCGCAGTCAAGCCGTCCAACACCTTTCTGATATTAAACTTCTTCATGCTTCCTCCAGTAAGAGACGCAGATTTGAGACGAACGCATGAACGGAGAAATCGCAGAATAAACAGAAGGGAGATGCGGCCACTCTCCTATAGTTTGGCCGTAGCTGCGTCTCGCATGTCAGGCAGTGTTGTTATAATTATCATTAAGCCGTCCTCCATGACGTCCATGTCATCCGAAGTTAATACACAGAAACACACATTGTGTTACAAATGTGATTCTACACGTTATTGAAATGTATGTTACTCCTAGTCCATTTCGGTGTGGTAATCCAGCTGGATCAGGGTCTCTCTCTCTCTCTCTCTCTCTCTCTCTCTCTCTCTCTCTCTCTCACACTCCTCCTCTCACTGAGCGTCGCGGAAACGCAGCAGCAGCAGCAGCTCGCCGCAGCCTGGAGCGAGTTTGCGCTCTGAACAGGAGCGACACCCGGATGTGTGGCAGAGCCGCTGCACCTCACCTCATCTCACCCCACCCACCACACTTCTTTCTGATCACTACCATTAGGGGTTGCACATTGAAAACTCGTTTAATTACACTGTAGTACATTATATAGTACTGTGTATGTCTATGCAATGTACTTAGTTCTTTGATGTCTCCATTAGATCTGTGTTTTTTTGTAGCACCATTGTCCTGAAAGAATGCTGTTTCTTTTTACTCTGTAGTGTACCAGCTGTACTGTGATAGGAAAATATCAGCGAGAATCAAGGGGAAGGTGTACAGGACAGTGGTGAGACCGGCCATGCTGTATGGTTTAGAGACAGTGTCACTGAGGAAGAGACAGGAGTCAGAGCTAGAGGTAGCAGAGCTGAAGATGTTGAGGTTCTCTTTGGGAGTGACAAGATTGGACAGGATTAGGAACGAGTACATCAGAGGGACAGCCCATGTTGGACGTTTGGGGGACAAAGTTAGGGAGGCCAGATTAAGATGGTTTGGACATGTTCAGAGGAGGGAGAGTGAGTATATTGGTAGGAGAATGTTGGACATGGAGCTGCCAGGCAGGAGGGAAAGAGGAAGGCCAAAGAGGAGGTATATGGATGGAATTAATGAGGATATGAAGCTAGTGGGTGCAAGTGTTGAGGATGCAGAAGATAGGGATAGGTGGAGAGAGATGATTCGCTGTGGCGACCCCTGAAGGGAAAAGCTGAAAGAAGAAGAAGAAGAAGAAGTGTACCAGCTGTACAACACACACACACACACACGGAGAGAGAGAGAGAGAGAGAGAGAGAGAGAGAGAGAGAGAGAGAGAGAGAGAGAGAGAGAGAGGAAAGAGAAGAGGTTAAATATATGCCAGAGATTACCACTTTTAGTCTATATACGACCAACACTGTGGGCTCATTTTGAAATGAATTTATGGACTCCATTTCATACTTATTGAAAATCACATAAATCACCACATGGTCATATGTTTCTCACATACGTTTTTGATTAGGTGAGTAATAAGGGATCACGAGTGAAAAACAAGTGAAATAGCACTTGAGTGTCTTTTACTGAAAAACACGTAAATCCATGTGACATCGCGTGATCGCTTGGGAAAATAAAATCGCGTGACCTGAATGTGAAACTGACTTTAAGTACCAAGTCAATTACATGTGTTAAAATCAGTGTGATCCACGTGTGAAATTAATGTGGCTGTTCTGTAAGCGAGGAAAAAAAATTAAGTATTCCATAAAACTAATTTCATTAATAAAGTAATTTATATTATTCATTCAGTTTAAATTACATAAACTATATAATACAACAGCAGTCCCAAAGTGCTCCATGAAGCATAATCAGTAGGTCCATAATTGTTTTATTTATATTTCCTTTTTCTCCAGTGGCTAAAATCACAACCCAGCATCATTACATTTATTATATTTATTAAAAAGTTCTAATAGTTATTGGTCGTTTGATCTATTGAATTGAATGGAATAGAAATCTCCTATAAATAACCAAATTAATATTGTACACATTACTTCACACAATGACCCTAACAGATGAATTATGTTCATAAAACTGTCCTATGGGATTTCCTTTTTAGTTAAAGGTGTCCATGAATGCAAAAGGTCTGAAGTCCCCTGCAATATCGATTACCTATACAACATAATTAAGATCAATATATTTATTTGTGTTCATATTTGTAAAAGTTTTTAATACATTGTTATGCTTTGTACTGTAAATAAGACAACACCTGAAAAAACAGTGTGCTTATATGCCTTGTCATTCCATCTCGGTTTTTCATGCTGGTACTGACACCAAGTGAAAATCCTCTGAGAAACAGTAGACCTGTTCCCAGTGGAGTGACTGGTTGTTCTAGAGGCTTAGTAACACACAGAACTCTCCAGGGTCTCATTTCATTGCATCATTGAGGGATTTACTGACTGCAGCATGCTTGGTTTATATCTCCTTTGTGTCAAAGGAGAATAATAACATTTTAAGGGCATCACAATATCATTTCTTAATCATCCTGATCCTGATAAGTAAATATAATTCTTGTCATTCTATTATCACAGCAGCATGAAAATTGCCCCATAATTACATTTCCTATGTGTAGTTGAAGCCCTTGATTAAGCACTTTCTAGCCACCGATTCGATACAGAGTTTAGATTATCATCCACTTATGGGAAATGTTTTTACGTGTTAATGCAATTGATTCTTCCATTATATATGCTCAGTTTTATCTTGCAAAATTTTGAGTAGACAGTTTATATAATAGACAGCATGTTTCAATGTAAGTAAAGCCCTCAAGGAACATGACAGAGGTGCAACAGCTAGTAGGGCAGCATTCCAACTTCCTGCTATTGTGCACCAGACATTGTGTTAGGTTACTCTCAGTGGGAGATTGCTGTTATCTATTATTAGGCTGTATAAGTATATTGTTTCATATTGGGCTTAAGTGCATTTCAGGTGAATCAGAATATTTCTGAATATTTCATAGTCTTATACACAGAGTGTTAATTTTAACTTTCACTGGTTCAGTATTGCCTGGATAGGCAGATTGAACATACTTGTATATCTTTGTATAGCATTTTATAGGCCTGTTGTTGAGAAGTAGCGCGAAGACACAAAGCAATCATTCAGTGCAGTGCTTTACATGAATATATTAATTAAAATAATTAAAGTTACTGATGAAGTCTTATTATTCGACAATTAGTATAAATACTTATGATTTATGCATTTTTACCACCAGATGGCGCCTGAAATTTGAAAGATTAGATATGATGCTTTTTTTTTCAGGAATTATTTAATCTAGTTTCTAACGTGACAAGTTGCTTTTTTTCTTAGTAACTTTAAAAAGAAAGTGAGGGAATGATTGTTTGTGACTGCTATAATGTAAGTGTTAACAGAAACTAACCTGTTTCATGGGGCACATCTTGAATGATTTGTTGACACTGATTGTCTATTTATGAACTGCAGAGATTCTCTTTCACCTTAGCCTGTTTTTACAGACACCATTCATTGCCCCTTCATAGTTCTGAGACCCAAACTGTTAATTAATATTCATTATACCACAGTGCCATTTAATTCTCAAATGTAACTGGTCAGAATCTGATCATTCTTATTGTTTTCATAGTAACTTGTATGGCAGTCAGTAAGAAATCTAATGCTAAATTTAGCAACAAAGGGTAAAGCTGTTCCTTTAGGTTTTTCACAGCTGGAGAGTCTTGCAATTCCTCAGTAAGGACATGACTGTTTATAGATGCTCTAAATTAATGAAGAACAGAAACTAATTGATGTATGACGTGTTGTGTAATTAATTAAAGTTATAATCGCTGACATACTGCTGTAATATAAGAGGATTGTAACACTTCTGCAGGACCACTTTTTGGAAAATACATTGTATATTTGAACTTCTCTGTTTTTCTTCAGGGAGCTTTTTAGTTTTCCTATCAGATATAGAATTCAGGATGTTGCTGCATCAGTTTAAAAGCATAAGTGAAACAGTATTTCACTGTTTATTTCACAAATGCAGTTCAGATAATAGAATCACAACAGAAATAAATGTCCATAGTCATGCCTCACCTCTTTTATTATAGCCAGCATTTCTACCTCCTGCTCGAACTCCACATGCCTACATAATCATCATCCGCTTCTCCAGGATAACCATCTGCTCTAAAAGCAGGCAGAGAGAGGATGTGCTCTCACCGCTCAGAGTCGCACCATCTTCACTGCAGCCATGTCACACTGAGACTCTTACAGCTTTGTAGTTCTTACACTAAACTCACAATGCATGACACCTCAGCTTTGGGTTTTGTTCATTTTTTTCTGAAATAAGAGATTAGTTTAAGTTACATGCTATGAAAAGAAATGACTGATTTAATGACTTCAAATTTAAGAAAGCAAAAAACTGCAGCAATAACAAAGAGCTGGGCTTTCTTTTAAGTGGATTTAACCAAGACTTTAAATAAAGGTAAATAAAATGAATTAAAAAAAAAAACACAGCAAAATAAGAAATGCAATATTGGAAGAAATGATTTAGCTTTAATGTGTGATATTAGTACTACTTCATCAGAAATCACTGACACCATACCATACACTGACAAAAAAAAACATGATTGCTTTGTTTTGTTCACTGTAAACCACTATCAAATGGTTTCCAGTATCAGTACCGGTGTTGTGGAATGAAGATGACAAACCAGGTGGCAGTGTTGCACTTCAGACTGTACAGAGACTCCCAGTGCAATAGACCTGTTACCTGTAGCATGTACCACAGCTAAATTTAACCAGACCTAGTTCACATATGTGTACCCTTGATTACCTGAGTTTTCATGAGGACATTCTAGCATGTAATGTTGAGATCACTACAGGGATTTCTGAAGTGTAGCCTCTGTTTGTGGTGCATTGCTGTGGCACTAATCTACGAATAAAATGCGGTCAAGTATAGTATGAAAAATGGACTATATAGGAAAACCACACCAAGGCATAGGCAGTATAAACATATACTGATATAATATGATATATTAATAAATAAACATTAAGCAGTTATGTAATATCATGTATTATATTGTTGAAGACATTCATGCAAACACCCCTGTAACTGACCTCTGAAACTGGGTCTCTCGTATCTAGGACATGGACTCTTATTTAGAGATGATGCTTCTCTCTGTAGGTTTTCCTTTGAGCACAATATGCACTTACAACAAACACTTACAATGACCGTTATTTCACTGGAACATACCTAAATCATGACTCCAAGAAATGTCTGGAAACTGACTTAGAAAAAAAGCAAACATGATTAAAATACATTTAAATATGCGTGAAGGTGTTGTAGAGACTTTGGAATTTTTGATATTTAGAACAGATCCCCAGACACACAGCAAGGACACAGGAAAGTAAAACTACGGCACAGTGTAGAACAGATGGAGGAGCAAAAATACCTTTAGCCAAATACACACACTGTCAGCAAAACACATAATAAAGGTGTTGCTTTCATAGAAGGAAATAATCAGTATAAGTTCTCTGTGACTGAGGAATTAGTAAGCATCTTAGAAGTGATTAAAAAAAAGGTTAAATGCAATCTCCAGGAAAACCCACTTATGGAGACATATGAAGTGCTTGTTAAACCTCTCTAAAGGTTGGAAATCTTGGTATCACATTTGAATCATCACTGCTATTTCACTAACGCACAAACATCATCGCAAATCCATATAAAGCCTAATGGCTTTTATCACCTTTGTAACATAGCACATTTGCCCTTTTCTCATACTCTTATTAGCTCCCATATTGATTTTTGCAGCTCTCTTTTCATTGGTCTCCTTGCCAATAACCTCAGCAGACCTCAGCTTCACATATACAGAATCATCTCCATAAATGATCCTTATTTTCTTTATGAATTATAATGTTTATATACCACTTCCCCCATTTTTTTCCATCTTGAGTGTCCTTTTCATTCCTTCATGTCCTCAGGCAGTGATGTGTCAGATATACCATGCCTCCCAAATATTCAAACTCTCTAGTCCAAATTCACTGACACTGCTTTTCTATTATTTCTTCTTCACAAGCTTTCCTTCCTGCCTTCCTTTTTCATGACAACATTTCTGTCTTTTTTAATCTAAAGTAATTATATTTATTTTGTCTATGTTTTTTTTTTCACTCTGGAGTTTGAGAGGGTGTGTGAAAGACACTATATACACTGATCAGCCATAACATTATGAGCACTGACAGGTGAAGTGACTAACACTGATTATCTCCTCATCATGGCACCTGTTAGTGGGTGGGATATATTAGGCAACAAGTGAACATTTTGTCCTCAAAATTGATGTGTTAGAAGCAAGATAAATGGGCAAGCTTAAGCTTAAGGATAAACGTGCTAACCACCAAGCCACCGTGCCCCCCGATCAGTGCATAATAATAATTTTAATTATTTTTTACAAGTTACATAATGTATTATAATTGATATGAATTAAGTAGCTAAATATATTTTTATGATATTTAAAAATAGCAGGTCTGGGCTGTGATACTTTGAATCTTTAGAATATAGAAAAATAAATAATTACAATAAAACCACGCAGTCTCTGTTATTTACACTACATTTAGGGTCTTTTCTTTAACATTCATTCCTAGACATAATTATCAAATTAGACCCTAAATAAGTAGAATGATGTGAATAAAAATGAATAAATGGCAAATCTAGTTTCCTTCCAAAGCATTCATCTGAAATACCTTTTTCACATTTCACTTTACTCTGCTCCTTTTGAGTTTCTTGATGAAGATTTAATGTTTTTGAGAGAATAAGCGAGTGAATGAGTTATGACTGTGACTTTAATTTTGGATTTTAGTACTGTTCTTAGGGCTCAATTCCTCATCTCATTTTTACACGTATATACACTTCCTAATAAATGGTATGCAGTTCTATATCTGTGGAATGTGCTTGGTATGGCACAATCCTTCACATCCTTATATAAACATACACTAATATACTGAAATGATAAGAACCAATTTGGCTACAATGAAGTATCTCATATTAGACCGTTGGTCAGAACCAGAAAAAAAAATCCTTACTCCAATGTAGTTCACTCCATGTAGCACAGATCTCTAGGGGCCACAAAAGTACGCTGTAATTCCAAACATTTCAAGAAAACATTGCAGAACTGGGTCAAGCTGCTAGTTATTTTCACTTTATGTATGATTTAGTGGTGAATCTGGATTGTCATCAGCATGTTCTTCATTTCTTAGAGTTTTCTTACACATGTGGTGAGCACATCTCTTTATGCTTGAGGAGTGTCTTATTCTTGTGTGTGCTCACATAATAAAAGTGTTTTAGGCAGCAGCAGCATAGTAGGACACTGCCAATGAGCTCCTGCCTTGCAGATCTGTTAATTAGCATATGAGCTCCTGCCAGATTAACAAGGGAAATAAGATCAAACCCCAGGGAGGTGTTTATTAGAAACTCTGCATGTTCCCACTCCGCAGGCATCAGGGTTACATTAGCTGAATATTACTCATCATTGACTAAAGACTTTAACACACACACACACACACACACACACACACACACACACACACACACACACGTGCACACAACTGCTAAAAAGATTGACAGTGTGATCTGATCTTGCACTTCACATAAAGAGATGCAATGAACAGCATGTAGGTAATTTAATGATTTTCTGCTTGACACATCAGTAGCACATAAGTTTAAGCACAAAATAACTTACACACAAAATTAGACACAATACTTCTACATTTACATTTACTGCATTTGGCAGATATCCTTATCAAGAGTGACTTACAGAAGTGCTTTCTGAAGTCTCTATCAGTGAATACCTCAATACTGGTTCACTAGGTCATGCTGGGAGGAAATACAGCCAGAATCCATTATTTCTTTTTTAAAAACTACAAGTGCTAGTTTTCTAGGAAGAGGTACGTTTTTACATGTCAATTGAAGATAGACAGTGACTCAGCTGTTCAGACATCTAGGGGAAGTTTAATCCAATTCCAAAGTGCCAGAACAGAGAAGAGTCTGGATGCAAACCTTCCCTGTACCCTGAGAGATGCTTGGATCAGTTGAGCAGTGCTGGACTATATAAGATCAGAGGGAGTGTTGTGCAGTGCAATGTGAGATAACGCACTTGCACCTTATGTATCTTTGTACCTAAGCGAATCAGTCATTTCTCCAGCTTTGAAATGCTGTTAAACTCATGAACATTGTATCAGACCATTTTATCAGACCATTCAGCTCTACATCATTTTTCTAATGCTGGCATTGATAGTTTATTCTTTTCCTTTTTGGAAGACTAGTTACATTGTTCTAATTTATTTCTAATAATTCTATTTTTTTCTAAACTCAGCTGGTGTCAGATTAGTTTGTGCTTTGTCAGAGCTATATCATGTGCTTTAATACTTAGCACATTTAAACAATTAATGTAGTGAAAAATCAGCAAAATGTGGCCTAGCCAAAACCTTGGCATGACTGACAGACATGCAGCTAGAAGATATTCTATACTGCTATATGACACTAGGAGAAATGACAGCTAACAGTGCTAAGAATATTCTGGTTAACTATACCACAATGCAAATAAATAATATGCTGCATACCAGTATGTCTAGTGCAGGGGTGTCAAAACTTATCCGCAAAGGGCAGGTACAGGTTTTCATTCCAACCAAGCAGAAACTACACCTGATTCCACCTGTCTAATCAACTGATCTTGGCTCAGGTGTGGCTTCTGTTCTGTTCAGAAACCTGCACCCACTCTGACCCTTTGGGGATAAGATTGGACATCCCTGGTCTAGTGAGTCTAGCACTGAATACCTATTTGTTAAGCCTGAACTAGTTGTAAAAGTGGAAACTAACTGTAACTACAATTAGCTTATTACAAAAAAAACAGCAGTAAAAAAAGTAGCATACATGTAAAAAGTAAATTTACTTGAAAAAATATTATAAAGTATTATGCTTCAACATAATGATTGTAATGATATTTTCCTCGATTTATAGATAAGAACTACTAACCACATCATGTGACACTTTTTCCAGATTTCAACTAGCCCCACCTAACAAATAATAAAATAGAAATGACTGTGAATGGAAATGAAAATATAACAAATAATAAATGACTTTAAACAGATCTTTGTGACTTATTACATGTTTTAGGGTTTTTTTTTTAGTTCTGCTCTTTGGTTTTCTCTGACTGTGATTTACACAATACATCAATGCATCCAACCTCTGTGAGTCTGACATCAAGCCTGACAGGGATCACAATAAGAACTACACTAAAAGGGAAAAAACTAAGCTGAAATACGTTGTATGAACTGCTGTTTTGGGTTAATGTACCCAGCACTTGAACGTGACCTATGGAGAATGTAACACAGAATCATATAACCAAGATTAATTTGTTTGGCTCAAATACATTTATCACAAGCTTAACATTTCAAATCAGCCAAAAACATTATCGGAAAAATATTTGTCTATGGAGATATTTCCTATTGATAAGCCTTCTTAGACAAAATGGCTTTCAGGCCTATAATTACAATAATTACTTCTGAGACAATTGGTATATAATTTGCACTTCTTACAAGTCTGGGTTCAATAGTCTGATTAATTAACATAGCACTATTTAATTAAATAGTGTTGATAATCACAGTTAGTCAAAGTGTTCCAGTTTCCCAGTGGAATTAAATAAACTGCACATATACAAACACAATCGGAGACTACAGTACAGTTTCTCTTGTGTTGTTGCTGCATCTGTTTCATCCATCAGCAGAAAATGAGTGGAGTTATTGTAAACAGGTAGAAGAGTTTGTACAGAAAACAGTAAGCATCATAAAAATCAGTAAAAACTGAGACACTGAAAAGCCAGTTATTGGAGAACATAATACTTTAAATACTGCAAAACCTAAAACTGTCACATTGTCATTGATATTTTTGCTTACATCGTATACAAGGACCACAATATCATTACCACAATCATAAATAAACCCACATATGACCAGGATTTTCTTTCTGTGATATGCCATATTTCCTATCTATGAAGAGATACATTTCAGAGTCATAATTTTACTGTCTTATAAGGTGTGTCAAGGAACGCAACCTTGATTAAGCTATTATTTATTACGTTAGTGAAAAAAATACAGATTTAACAAAGACCCCTTATTTAACTTCAACCGCCATGTCTTGCTTCATTTATCAATCACACTTTTATATTAGATGTGTATGTATGTGTTAGAAACATGTGTTAATAGCAAGTGATGCTGATGACTTTAGTGGTATAAAGACCCTTATGATGGAGATAAACTGGAACAATCCTAATACTGAATATGTGCAAGTTACACGCCTTGTGTTTTTACAAATCTGTTGCAAGTGTAGCTCTGTAATAAAACAGAAATAATACAATAAAATGCATAAATATTCTTACTTCATCATGTCTCTAATATAGCTGCACATAAACAAGAGCATTTTCATATTTTAAGATGATTTCTGTGCGAAAACTTGCAAATAACAACGTCAACCCTGAAAACGTTTACAAAAACATATAGAATTTAATGTATTATAACTAATAAAACATGTTCTTACATGGGTTCAACTAAACAAATTTCAAATATACAGTCCTTACGGTGCCTATTTGAAGAAATATATAGGTTTAATATGTACAGTGTACTAGGAAGACAGATACTGTACTACCAAGGTGGATTCATGGGTTAGCTAACTATGAAGTAATCCTACAACAGACTTGAGTTCAGATCATTACCTTACAGTAGCATGCTAACGCTTAAATCCATCTTAATAGCACAGTATGCCTTTTTAATACTGTTCTTTTTTTCTTATCACTAAATCAAAAGCTGTAATCGATTTTGAAACAAGAACCATTTTACATACTGAGCTCTACCACTAAATTAGATGCACTGAAACGGAAATCTCTGTCCATCGTGACTGTCCAGACCAAAAAGAAATGCCATTCAAACAAATTGACCAGTTTCAACAATGCTGCAAAAATGAAAGCGCACAACAGAAAAGAAAGCAATCATTTAGCAATAGGGCCAAGCAACAAGAAAGCAGCACACATTTCCTTGTTGCTTTTCAGTGCTAGAGAAACCTGAGAGATTTGCAGGGCTTGGAAATTGGTGATTTGATTTGCTTTCCTGCTTGTATGTCATTCACTTAGATGTAGCTTACAAAACAGAAAAAGTGTTACCTCTACTTTTCCTTGTCACTTGGGTGGTAGCCTCAATGTCCCAATGTCGCTTTAAAGCTTTACACTGAAAACTAATCATTTATGTACCTTAAAGCATTTTTAATATTGCACTTTATCCACGTTTCCAGGTGAAATATACTTTTTAAGGTACAAAACACATTCCCATGAATCTACCACCCCAGAGACAAGAAAAGGTCAAATTTAGCACTACTGTACTTCTGAGTTTGCTAACTACTGCCAAAACGTTCTGTATATACTTATACTTATACTTATTATACTGTTCCCGTCTGTTCAGGAAGGTGTAGATGGATGGTGTGGGGTCTGACACAACTGTTAGGTTGTCTCTTTTACTGGCAGGAGTTAGCATGATTGCAAATCTCAATTACAGTGGCTTTAAGTGTGAATTGTGTAAGTTTTCACTCTGTAAAGGTGGCAGGATGAGAGTGAATAATATTGCACTGATTCAGAAAATAACTTCCTGTTATACACTAATAATAATCTTAAATACTTATCTAACATTTACTTGAATACTAGAGAGTACTATTCGTTTATGTAACATTTCAAAACAATGTTAATCATTACCTGTATGACTTAAAATGTCAACACGTATATATATATATATATATATATATATATATATATATATATATATATATATATATATATATATATATATATATATATATATATAATACTCTATGACACACCAGACATGCAGCTAATGCTGAACATCTGTAGTACAAATTTGATCAAAGCTACATTCTGCAAAAATGCCGTCGGTGGTTCTGCTGAGCAGAGGTACTAATTTTATGTACTGTATACTATAGTGTCTGCATGTAAAGCACATGTATTATGTAAAGCACATGATGTATTAAAAAAACAGATACTGTACAGAATTGCAGAAAAAACACTATTCAAAACAGAAGTCAGGCTTCTAAATACACAGGAATTGTCTTTATAGTGAGGTTATGACCATTTAAGTCAAGTACCATGTATGGATTTGTTCTACAATTATCTGTGAAAAATAATTTAATAAATAACATCTAACTTAATATGTACAGTTATTGTAAACACACAGCTCCCACATCAAAGTGTACATTAAAAATACAGCTATAAAAATACCATGACAAATGACGACTTCACATTGACTGTGACATTGGCAGTTAAACATGGTTCATTTTTGCTAAATTTCAACAGGCATCTTATATATTTAAAATATTTATATATTTATTTGTATATTTAAATATGTATCTATTTAAACCTAGATTACTATGTATGCTTTATACTAAATTATTCAAGAAACTGTATGCTGTCTTAAGAGTATGATATAATAAAGTTTAGCATCTCGACTTAGAAAAGTTGCATTCCTTATTTCATTCTCATATTCTACGTTCTTGCCGTTTCATGAGTAATGCTTAAATTATTATTTACTGCTACACTGGTATATATTCATGAGAGTCCATTGAAAATTGGTTAAAATTAAACATGAGCAAATAAATAATGAAGTGATAATGTTTATGATAATGAAATGAATATTTATCTGCAGCTTGTGTCAGTTTCTCAAAGAAAACAGATCATTTACAAGTATTTATGTTTCAAGTTTTTCCTTCATTCACAGGGTAGAGGAGCTTTGTTTGTAGTCTCTGAGAATGACGGACGCATATGTCACATTCGGTGGGGTGCATAAGATGTTCTCAGACACTGGTGAGTTGGGAATGGGATTGCCTGAACCCGCTAAGTCCCGGAAAGGAGAGGGTGGCATTAGAGCCAGTGAGTCCTCCATTGCTAGTTTAATCTGCACCAGCTCCTCATCATCATGGATTTGTGCATTGTTGTACATGTAGCCATGCAAGAGTCCAAACTGCTCGTTCTCCACTTCCTCCTCCTCCTCTAACAGTATGTCTGCTTTCTTTGAGTAAGGACTCAGCTGCATAGGTGAAACTTGCTGTGTCTGCAGAATAAGGGGTCGGTATGGTGGCATCACTCTGCTTTCTGGTTCAGGTAAACTAATAATGTCGTCCAGATCAGGCATGCTGGAATCCAGCTTATTCGTATCGTCCTGTAAGTGGTCTACAATGACCTGCTGGGGGAGAACGGTTTGCTGTGGCAAGTGTTGCTCCGGGTTATAAAATTCCTGCTTTATGCTTGTTTCCTTCAAATGCTCACTGTCAGGTGAATACCTGTGAGCAATCAGATGAGAGCTGGCTGGTGGATTATATCTGACTGGCTCACCCTCGTCCTCCTCGGCTACATTGTACAGAGTCTTGGTGCTCAGGTCTGAGAATTCCAGGCCTGTGTCATGATAGGTATTAGTTAGAGGTTTGATGACAGCTGTCTGATTGGAGCCGGCTTCCTGCCTCTTCACATGCACAGACAGTCTGTGCCACATGTGTTCTCCTTTCGGAGGCTGTCTTGAACCTGGTTCAGACCATGACACAGACTTGCCATTAGAACTATGAACAAAATAAAGACGGCAGTTATTTCACAGGAACCAAGAAAAGTGGACACAAGAACAACATTTCTGGTTCATGTAAAAATTGCTGTCATTTTATTTGAGCAAACATTTTAATTATATAAAAAATACACAGATAATGCTGCATTGATGCTGCATTTAAATATAAAATCATAGTCTCTTTATGCTCAGTTCTAGTTCAGCAATAATTAATTAATGTAAAACAAAAGCTGTTAAATCTGTAATTGGTGACTCAGTGGTATATAGCAGCTCATATATGGAGCAGAGCCTCTGTCTACCCTGTTGCTGAGACACCCCTGGGTGTGCGTCTTTTAATTGCAGTCGACCTGCAAATTCAGAGACGTCTAAGAAAGACGTTAATTGAAGGCTGATCTGGAAATGGCATGACCTGAATGTCTGGAGCATAGCATGAATTAAAAGATTGGGCCCATGGGTACTGTACTCATGCAACAGGATGGAAAGAGGCTAAGCTACTGCAGTTAAACAAAGCAGACTTACTTTGCATTTCCAGATGCATTCTTTTTGCGTTTTAGCATGTTGAGAAGGCTGTTGCTCCTGCATGCAATTTTGCCATCACCTACATGCATGCGCACTACATCTGAGGTGGTAAAGGCACTGCGCACATTTCTCTCTGGTTTAGCAATGATGATGTACATCTTTGGGGTGAACATGCAGCCCAGGGCCACAGTCACACTTAGGCTCACAGAGAATGATGTTGTGATGATTTTGTAGTTGGAGCCAAAGTAGATGGGCACAAAAGCGAGCCAGATGATGCATGTGGTGTACATGGTGAAGGCAATGTACTTGGCCTCGTTGAAGTTGGCTGGCACATTGCGGGTTTTGAAAGCATAGTATGTGCAGCTGAGAATTAGAAGACCATTGTAACCGAGCGGTGCCACCATGCCCATGTTGCTGGTGTTACAGATGAGATAGACCTCCCTGATACTCGGATAAGACTTGATAGGTGATGGGGGCTCCAGAATGATCAGCGTGACCTCCAGCGTGAGTTGTAAACTAATCAGGATGAATGTGATGACCACTTGAGCCCAGGCACTCATGAAGCGTGGTTTGCGTGTGCAGATCTTCTTTTTGCTGCCAGCCAGGATGCGGGCAATGCGGTTGGTCTTAGTGACCAGAGCTGAATAGCACATGGAGGCTGAGAGGCCCACCAAGAGGCGTTGTAGGTAGCAGGAGGCCACCGTGGGCTTTGCTATGAGCGTGAAAGGGCAGATATAACCAAGGAAGATGCCAGCTAGGATGATATAGCAGAGCTCTCGACTTGAGGATTTGACCACAGGGGTGTCTCTGTACAGAATGAAGACAAATGTGACAAAACTGGTCACTAGGATGCCCAGGCAAGAGAAGACCACTGCAACGATGGACTCAGCATGACTCCACTTCAGATAATGCAGGGGAAGTGGCTCACAGCCTGTAAAGACAAAAAAAGATAAATGTATAGATAGCAATGTTTGTTTTAACAAGCTATAATGTAACTGTATCCCAGACAGAACTAATGAAAGTTAGCATGTCTTTGCCTATACTACGAGTACAAGGCTCCAAGATATAGAACCAAAAGTGCAGGGGGTGGAGTTGGACTTGATCCAGCCCCTCCTACCTGGGTGGAGTCAAACCAAATGTCCAAGCAGTAGAGAAAAATTAGTGTGTTCAATGCTGGACAAGTGTGTTTGTTGTTCTGTGTTATACAGCATCTCTGTGCTAGGCTAGTGTTAGGGGCTAGGATTTAGGGTTAGGCTTATAGGGAGGAGATGGAACAGGTCCATTTCCAGCCCCGGGGACTTTTAGTTCTTTGGTTCTTGGCTGTCAGTGCTCCATTTCTTTACTGCTGTGAACATTTGTTCTTTGAAGAAACCTGACAGTGTGTAAGCCCTACTTATATTCCACTGTATGCCACTAAAATAAACAGAAAGTAGAAACTCCAGCAAATTACCATCATACTCATGGAACATTAATTGAACCATTTTAAATACACACAAACACACACAAATATCTTGAAGCAGACAATCTTGACTATGTATGGCACTTTAGTTTTATATGGGAATATCACTGAAATGGCAAAAGTAGTGGTGCTGGAATGGCCATATTGCCATCTGAGTGTGGCCAGCTCTCCAATGCACCAAGTGCTAAAGTAGGTTTCCAGTTCAACTAAAAATAAACAGACTCTCCACTCAGGGACTGCCTGTAAGACAGAGCCAAAGGGAGAAGCGACTGCGGCAAGGGAGAGGATGCAATAAAGCCATGCTAGAGATTCAAATTCATTTCTTTCCAACATTTATCCTTCTCATATCACTTCATGCTAAAACTAAAACTAAAAAAAAAATACCACCAACAATTTTATCATTACACTAAATCATATAGTTTATTTGCCCCAGATAGACAGATGAGCTAAGCCTATTCTCATCTGCATATTATATAGCCTAATATATATAGATATATGATTATATAATCATTTTTAAGTGCAGAAGTAGCAATAAAGAAAATATCTGATACTAAATATGTGCCTAAATACATAGAACAGGTAAAAGCACTGCTTTGACATTGAACATAACTGAAGACCTTTTAAAACAGGCCAGAGAAGTAGGGAGTGAAGTAGGTCTGTCACAAGTACACTAAGAGTGCGATTTGTAAAAATGATAAATGGTCTTCAGGTGTCACGGGAAACCTTTTCGAAAATAGGACATAGCACGCTTCTTAACAGCCAAAACACAATATAAGTCTTTAGTCCAAATTCCAAATAACATACAAAGACATAAACCTATAGAAAAACCAAAACTCAAACAGGTTTCCATATTTCCCCTGCACTAGAATGTCAGGCATCTACTATTCAATTCAATTTAAATTTTATTCATTTAGTACCTTTAACAGTGGGCATTGTCACAAAGCAGCTATACAAAAATGTATAAATTTCAGATTTTAAACATATAAATGAATTCCAAATGAAGGACAAAAGCAGTGGCAAGGAAAATCTCCCTGAGATGATATTAAGAAGAAACCAGATTCAAAAGGGAACCCATCCTCATCCCCATCTTCGAAAATGTCTGTAACTAGTTATTTATACTTGCCTTTGTAAATAAATAAATACATACATACATACATACATACATACATACATACATACATACATTAATTAAGTAATTAAGTAATTAAGTAAATAAGTAATTAATAAATTAATTAATTAAGTAATTGATTGATTGATTGATTGATTGATTGATTGATTGATTGATTTATTGATTAATTAATTAATTAATTAAATACTTAAAAACATTCCCAATTGCTTCATGTGCTAGTAAATTCATAGAATCACATATGTTACATAATCTTCCTCATTTATTCAAGCCCATATAGCTGATACTGTATAGAAATAGTTCTCTATGTGATAGAGATGTGACGCAGAAGTGTCACGCTACCTTGCAGCTCTTTATCAGGCCACCAGCCCAGCTCACACGCCTTGCAGGTGAACTCATCCTGGACATATTCATTATCTTTACAGGCAGTGCAGATCCAGCAGCAGCTCACCTCCCCCTTCCGAATAACCTGGAGGGACGCACAGCAAGAATGACGCACCCCCTGCTTAATGCACTTGAATGCAGCAGAAGACTTATTATCATCATGTAGCAATACACCAGCAGACATTGTGGATATCCAGGCACATTATTTACATTGAACACTGAATTCCTGCTAGTTCTTAAAAAATTGGCATTTTTGCACATCAAAATTAGTCGTGCTGATAGTAAATCAAGCTAATATATCTGAAGATTTATCATTGATAAATAGCAAACTGGGAAACTGAAATATTTCTTCCACTTTTTTTTAGAAAATCCAGTCCCATTCAGATGTTCTGATATAGATAACGATCCTATAATTCCATATGAATTAAACATGTTCAAATTTTGTCAGTCGATATTGATATTTCTGCTCTGTAGTGATAAATGTAGTATTATAAAGTATGTTGCTTTTTAATAATTGGCAACTACATAGAATGTTGTGCTCTACAGCGTCTTTCCATTTACCAATTTACAAACCCCTGACCCTCACCTTACCATTAATATTGTATAGCTCCTCTCTATACACTCTATATATCCATTAGGTAATATTAATTTTGCTATTGTATCAGAAAAAGATCTAGTAGACCTTAGAATAAATACCAGACTCACCTTGATCTCCCCTTTAGAGCACGGCTCACTGCAGACTGAGCGGACCATCTCGCTCCGGTTCATCTGGATCATATAATCATCAATGCTCAGGATGCCCTCATGCCATGAGCCCACATTGATATAGTCATACACACCAGGCTCCACATCCTGCAGATTCATTATGTCATACCTAAAAAAGCAGAAGACAGTGCCATATTTGTTTCTAAAAGATCGCAATGTACTTCACAGGTAACTAGAAACAAAAATGGTACAACAGGAACATACAGTACTATGTGTAGCATTTGTAAATAATTTATTGACAGCGTTTAAACTTAGATTAAATACTTAGTGGATGACAACAATGAGGCAACAAAATGGTTTAGTTCTCTTGTTTGTTTGCTCATGAAGATCTTACATCATCTTTATTATTATCATTATTATGCTGTGTTTTGATTTACATTTCCATTATTTAAAAATGACTGTACTGGAGCTCACCTCATGTAAACCAAAGCTCATCACCCTAAGCTCCACTCCTAATTTAACCTTTGTTTATTCTGTATTTCATTACCTGTATGGGACTAACCTGCCTGGTGAATCCCCGTTTTCATCAAACCACACGTCTTCACCAGACACGCCAGTGAAGGAGGTCTTGAGCAGAAACTCCAGCAGTTTGCTGCCATCAATGGGGTCCATGGCCTCACAAAGACCCACGTAGCCAGGACACAGGTGCTCATGCATGTCATGAAGGCCATGAGCCATGGCATAGATGGCATTGATGACAAACCCCATCTTACTGTCTTGTACATAGTTCTCCTCTAGACTCTCATAACCTGCCAATACAGTTAAGCCAGACATAAAGAATTAGCATTTCTAGTTTATTTGCTCAGATCTCAGACTTTGGTTTTCAGTTGACATTTGAGCTCATGGCAAGACAGACAGTTTCACCAAACATCTGAAAAATTATTTGCTTTGCTAAAATAAATCAGTGCATAAAAAGCATCTATATAGCCACACAATTCAGCAAATGGCAAATCACACTACAATTCAGTGCAGATTAAAAGGAATGATAGGGTGTCCAAAGACCTTGAATTGTCCCAAAGCTACAAACAACAGGTCACAATGTATTGCCCTTACTGCATCAATGAATAAAAAGACAGGCAGCATTAAAAAAGTGCCAGGAACATATCACAAAGACACTATCCATTTCTGCACTCTCATTAATTTTTTAATTAGTAATGGATGGTATTATTATTAATTAAGCAAAGAAATTAATAATTGACTCTTGTTCTCATTTCTCCTGTCTCCTGCCACACAGATGAGAATATTTCTATTACACAAATCCTCTACATTTCCTGAAACTTTGAATCAAAGAAGTAAAGAAAGGTCAAAGGACACCATATCAGCACACAGTTGTATGACATTTACCAAGCCAGCAAGAAGCAGTATCAGGCATTATTGTTGATGATTTAGCAGATAAAGAGAAATTATATTCAGATAAGTCATAAAAGTATAAGCATAAGTATCTATTCATGATGTGAATTTCACTTTAACTTTTACTCTGCAGTCATGTATAAATGAAATACTGAGCAACTGATTAAACAGAGACATGCTTTATTAAAGCCACTGCCTTCGTATTGAGTAAAAAGACATTACAATGAAATCACTGATTTGCATGAAAGTTGATAGTATCATAATAATAACAGTCACCAATACACACAATGATAAGACTTATCAGAACCTGTCTTTGTAATATAATGATTGTTGATGTTTTCAGGAGTCTATGATATTCTCTTGGTTTTGATATGTATATTTTGGATTTGTTCTGAATTTTAGTATAAAATATTCCAACGTCTTTAAGGTTAAAATGTCTGGGAAACACTTCTGTAAAATATTAAATAAATTGTTTGTATATTATTAGCCAAGAAAATTAATCTCTCATTAAAAAATTGTACCAACTTCTTTAATGTCATGGAAGAATATAGTATTAGGAAATAAAAGTGAAAAGAACATCACTGTTTAATCCACAATGTAAATATTGTTATGACATGTAGACCTTTAACACTTTATTTCAAGTGACCTATAACATTATCATTTATTTCTGTACATATTGCTTTGGGATTATTTCCTATCTGTACTTCTTAATTAAATGTATTCTGTTGTGCCAATTAGTTCTGTTGGACAAATACGACACTCAGTTGTACATACACTGTAAAACATGTTTGATCAATTACATTATGTGAACATATTTCTCCTCTTTAACTGCAATTGTAATGTCAAGTTTTGGATATTGAACTCAAGTTTTCAAAAATAAAGCCTAAAATAATCGATTTTCTTAGCTACTTGTGAGTTGAATCAAATCTTTTCTTCAAGTTCAAGTTTAAGGCAGCAGGTAAACATTTGTTTCTAAGATTATCCATCTTGAAATGTTTTACAGTGTAATATTTGTTTGTGAAAACAATAATGGATGTGCATTATTTAACACCATTTTTTCCTTCTCTTTCAGGTTTCTTGGAGTGTTAAAATCTGCTGCTGATTGCCTTTTGTGGGTTAGTAATAAAACCTTTTGTGAATTGCTGTTTGGTTGTGACTAAACTCTAAGCAAACAGAACCATTATATTAGCCTGGAACTTGCTTATTTACTGACATGCAGAGAAAATATTATCTTAATAGTGATCTGTAACTATATGATACTGTGCCAGATACATTCTTCATTTAGGTATACTGCATATTTCTCTGACTCTAAAGTGCCAAACCAATTTTTGGCCTATTTCCCACAGTATCATATCAACAGACATTTGTAGATCATTTGTTTTATGGGAAGAATTGGTTTAATAGCATTCAATGATTCATCAGTACATAAAAAACCAAAAGTGCATGGTGGCCCACACAGTGTCCCTCACTGGAACATGCAGCAAAGCCAGTTGGCATGGCATAAATAAAGTGAACGTTATTGGGATCTAAATCATATACACACAGTGCCCACGATTTATTAGTGCAGTCTGCAAAACATCCCAATAACTTTATATATGTTAGAGGTCTACCGATACACGTGGCTTCGTCTGTGTTGTGCTGCATTAGTAGAACTATGATGATCAGCACCAACAATTAACACTAATGACAGGCACATACTTGCACACCGTAATGAGCACGATGATATAATGATTTATAAAGATACAGTAGATGATTGTGATATCAGTTGACCTCTATCTATATTGCTCAAGTACGGTGCTTCTAAGCTCCATTCAGAAGTATTTACTTACCATCTCGTAGCTCTAGATAGAAAAATAATAGAACAGCAGACTATGACTATTCCTCTGTGTAAACATTTACAAAGGTATTTGTTACTGTGCCTTTAGTGCCTATCCTTTTTTAGGGAAGTGTATGGCATAGGTGACGTCACTTTGATATGAAGATGCTGGCAAGAATATGAAGAATAAAACGATGATATGATTACACAAAGTGATGCAAAATAAACATATAAGAAGTGAACTGATAAAACTGAGGGATAATACTTTCATGCGTCTTTTTCTTTCTCTCTATTTATGTGTATCTTTCTTAGATATAACTCGATCATTTGGTTCAATTCAGCATTCAGCAACATTCAACTCAGAGAATAAATATATTACAGAGTTGCGGATGTAAAAAAAAAGAATTTGAAAACATGCTTGTTGAGCATTGTTTACCATCTAATGTTTAATCTATCCTGATTGGCTAAGCCAAACAACAACAAAAACCATTTACCTAGGTCACCTTTTCAGCCAGCAGAGAAAATGAATGTCAATAAAAAAAGACAAAAAAGAAGAAGAATTTGTAATAAAAGCATGGATTAAATAGGGCAGACCCTCAATACTCTCTATTCTACTCTATTAGTAGTATTAATAATGTCATCTGTTTGTCCTGTTCTCTAGTATCGTCATATTTATTCATAATAACCTGCAGTAGACACATACATGGCATGGCCTCACCTGAGCAGTTTTTCCTGTAGTTCTTGTTCTCCTGTGGGTGCCCTGGGATGCGACATTGGAAGCGGTGTTGCCAGAACTCAGCGAACCACGGGTTCCTGGTGTTCGTATTGAGGCGCAGCTTCAAGAAGTAATTATCAAAGGATGTGACCTCCTCACTCTGAAGCTTCATGGTGATGCCACCCACAGCTTCCTGCTCATAGCCCTCCACCACCTCATCTCTGTCTGCCCAGCCATCACTAAGGAAAACAGATCACACAGAGTCTAATAGGCCTTGGCAAACACACATCCTTGAGAGAACTGACCTAGTTTCGCATTAGCTTATGAAAAAAGTCACCAAGACTTCCTTCAATGACATGGGATTTTAGTTGAGGGATACTCTCTTGGTGATTGTTTAGACTGTAGAATGAATTATTTAAATGAGTTAAAATGAATTAACTTTAACTATTAATCTAAACTGAGTAATGGTTTTTGTCATTTTATATCCTAGTTATATGTATATATAATCAGAGGTGCCTACAGAAGCAAAAGAATTCTTTTTGTCAGGTTATTATTTTAAAAATCCTCTTTTTATCAAAGTATTTTTAACAGAGCACTATACAGACCTTAAAAAACTCTCCTGCAGTAGGCTTGTGACATTAATAAAATGAAGGCAAAGCTTTTCCTTCATGGTCCTTCCCTTTCCAGAGTCATCAGGGGTCATGAGTAGGTTAATTTTATTTAATGTTTGCTAACAGACTCTTTAATCAATATGTCTTTCCATGAACAGACTTTATATAAACTCCATTTTATTACAGATAAATTAGCATTTTTCTAGCTTTTAGAAATCAAAAGGTCATTAATCCATTCAGTATGTTAATCATTTTCTTTTTGCTTGTGAAGAAGGTGTAATTTTGTGGCTACCCAGTGCCACCAAAGCCATCTGTCTCCCAGCATCCTCTCTGTAATCTGTGCCAAGAATGGCCTATTCTTAGGTGCCTGTTATAATATGCAGGGAACAATTTACTTCTTGCCAATGATTTGTGTTGTGGTATAATTTATAGGTGTAATAACCTGTGTTGTAAAGGTATAAATTTAATATAATTTTTTAACATAACCAACATGGTCCTATTTATTATTATTATTGTTATTATTATTATTATTATTATTATTATTATTATTATTATTATTATTATTATTATTAAAAACAGGGTGATTGAGGCAAACAGGGCAATTGGTTTGCAAAGAAATATTTAAAATAAATATTTGTTGTTACTATCTCAGTCTGTGTAAGCTAGTGCAATCCTTTGAATTAGCACTTTCACAACACTCTCCTTGACCCAGAATAGAACTGCCTTAGCCAATTCATGTTCTCTTTTTTCAGTCCACAGAGACTTCACTCTGGCAGCATGAATCCTAAAGAAAAAGCAAGTACTTTTAGTAATTTATAACTCATGTGAATGGAAATGACAGTCACCTTCCAATAAGGAGGAATTCTCCAGCCACGCCTAAGCGCCTCATGGCCATAAGGAGGCCACGCACCGTCATCCCCTCACAGAAACACACCACCACTCGGGCTTTGGGCAGCCGTTCCCTCAGCTTCCGCAGTAGCCTGTCAAAGTGTTTTTCACCAGCATTGCTGTAGATCTTGTCAGAGTGGGCAATACACAAACCCTCTTGAGATGCCAGCTCCTTAAAGGCCTCCATACCGCTCTCACCATAGTTTCCTATAAGAAGTGAAAAAGCAGAGTAACATCACAGGCTCTGAAATTAACACTACTAATGGGCATTCTAGCTCATGCATTTTCTTCAACTATATAGCATGTTAACTAATCCTGCAGAAACTGCATCAATTAATGTTGAAATTAGCATATTTGATATTAGCATATATAAGAATGGAAAATAATTGGAAACGTAAGTTACATACTACAACTTTTTCCTCTAAAATCCAATTCTGCAGCAGCTTTCTAAAACCTAATTAGTTCTCATGCAGTGGGATTCATCAAATTCTCCCTAACACAATCAGAGTTTTTGAAACTCATCAAAATATGATTAAAAACTAATTTTGGTTGGGTTCTCACAAGATAAAAATATTTTGCATAGCTCTGGAATTGTGAGGACAAGTCTGTAGAGAGAGTAGTTATTTTTAAATGACCTCCTAAATGCAGGCATTTAAGAAAAGACCCTTCTCTGGGCAGTTTTGACAGGCTGATACATTACCTGCCAAATTGCCCATATTGCTATGTAGGGCACATTTGCAATGACAAGCAAACAGTGCCTCAACTCCCTTACCAAATCGTTCTTCCAGGTAAATTAAAATTGAAATATGAATGTTGTGTCTCAGTGGTTGATTCACAAGAACAAGTTAAACCCAGCTCTTTAGAGGTATTCTGCATGCAGTAGTACCTGGGACGGTGGCAGTGATTCAAATGCCAAGTGGACATTGATTTTACAGAAATTAGGTAAAATACATGAGCAAATTTGTAAAACAAATGATCAAGAGTGAAACACTGTGGAGATTTTTTTTTAACGGATGTGTATATCCGTTGGGCAGTTTAAAGATGTTAACTATGATGCAGAAAATTATATCTTCTCACTCACCTTCAGTGTGAACAGCTGAAACGTATGTCCAGTTATATCGTTTAACAATGTCCAAAAGGGCCCTGGCTTGAAGAGTGTCAGAGGGCACAACCCTGAGGAAGTACTTATACAGGGTTTTATCACTTAGATCAATGCTGGTGGCTGAGTATGCAATTTGAGGGATGTTAAATAGCTGCAGTAGGTTTTGAACTTGAATGGCCACTGAGCTCGATCCAGGTCCAATCACACCTGCAATGGGCTTCTTAGTGGCAACTGGCTGACTGAACGGAGTCCCATCAATGCACCACTTTGACCCATCCCCATCCTCACGCAGTGAAATAAGGGAGTCTCTTATAAACTCAATGCTCTGCTCCAATGCCACTGATGAGTGCCAGCATGAGTCCCTGATCTCGCAGCCCAAAGTAATGTTGGGCAGAAGGTTTGGGTCAGCATTAATTCTGTCCAGAGTGTGAAACATGGCTTCCACTCGCTGAATGCCATACTGCTCTCTAACCTCACCACATGTTCTCTCAGCCACATTCTCAGCTGATGGCTGGTGGTGAACAGAAAACAGGGCACCAATGATGATATCGCCGTCCATTCTGGCCACTGAGCGGGTCACAGCCCTGGGAACCAGTGACCTTTCATATATATTACTGGCATTCGCACAAAGCAAAAGAAGAGACAGAAACAAAATGCAATTCATTCTCATCATACTCCACATGGTCCAAAATGGTTTAGTCGCTGGATCATATCTGTTGCAGAGACTGTTGGAGTGAAGAAGAGACCTGAGAAAACTCTGTGTCCGTGTATACTGTATCAGTGATCATCGGATATCCTGCAAAGAAAAGAGAACACTTACTCATACAGGTGTACAGTATAATAAACTTTAAGCAGTCTGGAAAAGCGACTATGAGTAAATCAGCACCATGGACAGCATTCAGTCTCAAGCCCTGTATCCCGCACTTTCCTCCGAACCGAACCGGATCATTTTAGGACCGTTCCACAAACCAAGAAGTACAAATGTTCTGGCGTTTCTACTATTGTTTGTCGATTTTTTGCGCAAGTAACCAAAATCAAACACAATTTAGTCCTGTCGCCCATGTACATGATTATATATAATGCGTGTTGCTCTGATAACAAAGATTTACCTGAAATCCGAGAGAAAGCCATTTCCTCTACCGCTCTGGAGCATTCACTGTCATTCCAAACTGCAGTTCACTTTCCACTGAGCGACCAGTTTCTTTTCTTCACACCTAAAGCGAGCGCGGATGCCCCCTCCTTCATCTAATCACTGCATCGAAAAGCGGGTCACATTAACCGCAGACTCCATGCGCACTCCAATTCTGTTTGGATAAACTCTTCAGAAGGATTTTTCATTTGAATTATACATCTGAAACAATTTTTCCCCATTCATTATTTAATTATTTTGTTCTAGGTTATCTGATCTATAGCTTGCCTTAGTCTTTTTTTTCTCACTCCAAAAAAGATTAGAAAACAACTTACATTTGGTGGGCTACTGTACACACGAAATAATGAAATAAGATACCATATCCGAAAAAAATAGAAAACACACACACACACACACACACACACACTGTACAGAGAAATCATATACATTTCATATATGATCATGTTTTCCCCCCATGTGTGATCATGTGAGTAACATGTGATCACGTGAAAAAATGTGAAGGTGCATTACATTATGTTATGCCCTGAAATTGCATGTGAACGCAAGTAAATCTGAGAGATCATATGCATTACATATGAAACCGTTTGAATTGCAAAAGAAATTAATGTGAACACGTTTAAAATGTATATATTAAGTCTGTGTGACTTTTCTATAAGGCTCTCTCTCTAATAGCTGACCCAAAAAATACTTTTCCAATAGTTCAGCTTTTCATTAAACAGTGATCTACAGCGCCATCTAGCAGTCGGAACGACAAACATGCTCGTATTATGTTTTGGGCCAAAATATACGTCACTTCCGGTATTTTAAACATGGCGGAGCGCTAAGAACCATATCACATTAGTGGCGGTAAAGCTGAAAGAAAGTGATTTCTGCTTCTGCACCGAAGACAGATGTACGACAACTGAGTAGGCCAAAAATATTGCTCGTTGCTTATTATCTATAATCTCTTTGTAGTCGGTTAGTGCAGTAACTCCTGTAACTCCAGCTAGCTAACACGGTACCTGTAGTGTTCCTGTCTGCTATTGACTGCTTGCAGGAACTCTGATAGTTTCACTAAACTGACACATCATTCAAAATTTGTAATATGTTTCTTGAGTTAAAACAAAATATGTCCTTATCAACGACGTTCAAATTTAGTATCGCACTTTGCGTTAGTGTAAAAGGTCCGGTGCAACCTCGATAACCAAGAAGATGCTTTCTTTCCCTCTGCTGTTAAATACAAATGTTTCAAAAACACTGTTGTTTACAGGTTTGGACCTCGGTGTGAAAAGTAATGGTCAGGCAGACAGCAGTGCCTGAGCACTTCAGTGTAAGGATCCCATTTGGAATTCTTTCTCCAGTCCTGTAGCATCTTCTATCTTAAAACATGAGCAACAGGAGGAAACGTGCAGCGCCTGTCCGGATGGACGAAGAGGCCAAGAATAAGCTGAACTGGAACATGCATGAGCACCGCAAGTCCGAGGGGGATTTTGAAGACCTGGAAGCATTCCCCCAGCCATCTGTGAGCTATCAACCTGACCCTGTTCCTGATGTGAGGAATGCAGAGGTTCTCAGCCATTCCTCTCTTCCACCTGCAGAGAAGGAGGAGGAAACAGGAAGCTCCATGCAGGACTCCTCACCAGATACCACTGAGCTTAATGTGCCTTCTGCATCTGCCCTGGGTCCAGGCTGGAAAGCATTGATTGGAGAGTTTGAGCTCTATACAAAGGTCCCTGTTGGGCTTGCGAGCAATACTTTTTGCTTGCAGCAGACTGGAGATGTGCTGTCACTAAAGCTAGCTAGCGCAAGCTCAGAGGAGCCCATAAGCTGTACTGTTGAATGCTCCTTTGGTGGATTATCACTGGAGGACTTGGATTGGCTACAGAAAAGGAAGGTCATACAGCTCTGTCATTTGTCTGGAGACGGAGCAATAAAGGTATTATATATCAATTATGTATCTATACATATGTATTTGTGAAGTAGTTATTGTTCAGCTTTATCACCTATACTAGCCTGCTTTAGTGCATTCCACATTGTTGTTTATCTAGAAACCCCAAGTTTTTGTTGTACAAACCCCAAGTTTTTGTTGATGTATGTTTCTGGTGCAGTTAAAGATATTCCTTTTGGAGACTGGACTGGGACGACCAGAGTTCCTCAGTGAAGGAAACGGCCGCTTAAGAAGAGCCAGTCAGCTCTTACAAAAACTAATGGAATTGTTCTATGACTTCATTATCCCTGGTAGCATTTCTTTCCTATCAGATGAAATATGACCATAATTTGTACAGACAACTTTAATACAGTGAGGGAAAAATTATTTGATTTAATGACTTGGAGAGGATCTGCAAAGAGGAGTGGGACAAAATCCCTCCTGAGATGTGTGCAAACCTGATGGCCAACTACAAGAAATGTCTGACCTCTGTGATTGCCAACAAGGGTTTTGCCACCAAGTACTAAGTCATGTTTTGCGAAGGGGTGAAATACTTATTTCACTCATTAAAATGCAAATCAATGTATAACATTTTTGAAATGCATTTTTCTGGATTATTTGTTGTTATTCTATCTTTCATTGTTCATATAAATCTACCATTAAAATTATAGACTGATCATTCTTTTGTCAGTGGGCAAACATACAAAATCAGCAAGGGATCAAATAATTTTTTCCCTCACTGTATATATTTTACTTTTAAAGACATTTGACATAGCACCTGTCTTTTCCCATGGCAGAGATCATGGAGAATGAAGAGGAAGAGTGTGACACTGATCTGGAGCGGCAGAACGTGGAAGAACTATATGATTACGTCAGACACGTTCACCAAAGAGAAGATCAGAGCCAAAGCTTTGATGTACAGCAACCAGCCCTCATCCCAGTGCTCCGACCTTACCAGAGTCAGGCTGTCAACTGGATGCTGAGGAAGGAAAGGTACAAGAGTGAATGCTCCCAAGGTAAATGTATTACTCTCGTCATCTTCTTTGTGTTGTTAATGCAAAGTTAGGTATAACTTTATTTATTCATTCATTGTCTACCACTTATCCGAACTATTCTCGGGTCACGGGGAGCCTGTGCCTATCTCAGGCTTCATTGGGCATCAAGGCAGGATACACCCTGGACGGAGTGCCAACCCATCACAGGGCACACACACTCTCATTCACTCACGCAATCACACACTATGGACAATTTAGAGATGCCAATTAACCTACAATGCATGTCTTTGGACTGGGGGAGGAAACCGGAGTACCCGGAGGAAACCCCCGAGGCACGGGGAGAACATGCAGACTCCACACACAGTTTGTGGAGGTGTGAGGCAAACGTGCTAACCACCAAGCCACTGTGCCCCACTTTATTTATTTATAATAAAATTTATAATAAAAATTTATTATTACATTTTTCTTTTAAAAATTGTATTTATAATAAAAAAAAAACACAACAAGCTTCTAAAACAGCTTGAATTGTGCTTTAGGATAACATAATATAATTAGTTTTTAGTAATAATGTTGATAATCCCCAAAATGTTGTGTGGTTTTACATACTGATGTCTTTACTGCAGATCTAAATGCAGATGTTACTTTAATCACTGCTCCTATTGAAACTCAGGCAGTTGAATAGTCTTTGTGACTGAAGTGTCTCCAAGAGTGAGCCTGTCAAGAGCCTGTCAGAGTTCCTTTTTCTCTTGCCAGCTCAATCCACAATTAATGTCAATTGAGCCTGCTTAGCATTTTTATAAAAGCCATAGATTATGTATATATGTAGTACAGTATATTAGCAAGTATATTCATAACTTTGTCATGCCTATAAACTCTTTTATTAAGATTTTTCCATTATCACTTGTCTGTATTAATATGTATTGACAGAATTTGCTTAAATATAATTCATCAACAGAACAAAAACTACATTTCCTTTGGAGGGAAGTAATGACAATGTGTGGAAAGAAGCTCTTCTATAACCCCTACACAGGCTGGTAAGAAAGCATTAAGAGTACACTGGTATATGTGCATCCTAAACAAGAACATTATTAACTCATGTTTTGGGCGTTTAAATGAAATTGGTGCTTACATAATGTTCTGGATCATAACAATTTGTTTTAACTAGTCTGATCCGGGAGTTTCCTCTGGCTGGGGTGGACTGGCCTGGAGGAATACTTGCTGATGAGATGGGGCTGGGAAAGACTGTAGAGGTGCTGGCTCTTATTTTGTGCCACACTCGCCAAGGCCTAAAACAGAGTACTCTCACCTTACCTGTGGTAAGTGGAATGCAGTGTGGGTCAGAAATTACAAGAGACAGAGTGGCACAGCAGAAAGCAGGTTCAGAGTCCCTGGTTTGACTGTCTGTGTGGGGGATGTTGTAGGTTAGTGGTTTTGGTCTCCTGATTGGAAGGTTGTGTGATTCAATGTGATTGAATCCCAGGTCCAGAGGGTAAAGAGCAAGGCCCTTAACCCTCAATTCCTGTTTTATAAAAAGTGGGATAAATTAGTCGCTCAGGATATGGGTGTCTGCGAAATGCCAGAAATGTAAATGTAAAATGTGTGTAAACATCCAAATTTTACTTCAGTCTCCATAAGTAATATGGTTTACGTGTTGAGAGCAAATAATGTGCAGTTACTCTTTCATGATGTCTGATTTCTTAAACAAGACTCTGTGTTCTCCAGGGACAGTCAGTGAACTTCTATATCCCTCCTCCCCCATTAGAGAGGCAAAGGATTAAGCAATGTGAGGCAAAGCCAAGAGAGAAAATCACCTACCCTGGTAAGGAGCCATATTTGTGATCGAATTTGTTGCCTTCATATTTACTAGACTACAGGTTTAGCAGTGTTTCACATTATTATTATTATTATTATTATTATTATTATTATTATTATTAATAATAATAATAATAATAATAATAATAATAATAATAGTAATATTTTATAAAAAAGTGTTTACATTACACACCATAACTACTGTGTATGTTTTGCTCTTAACAGCCGTCCGGGTGATGCTTCTGACTGCCATTAAGGAAATGAAGGTTGGAAAAGGAGCCTCAATCAATGCCGTTTTTACATACCTCAGGACTATGTACAAGTATGACCCTCTGAAAAACCGCACCCACATTAAGAAGACGCTGACAAAAATTATAACTGAAGGTTTAGTGGAACAGGTCAAAGGTCGTGGATTAGCTGGCTCCTTCAAACTGGGAAAGAACTACAAAGAAAAGAAGAAGAAATCCGTTTCCCCAGTAAGTATTCGTTATATTTTAGTATATGGTTCCATCTTAGCATTAAGAGATATTATGGCAGCACGAATCAGGTTGTCTTATTTTGTGTTTTTTACTGGAATGCTGTTAGACATAATGTAAATCTTTACTTTAAACCACAGGGGCAGGTTTTGTTTTTAAATAATTGGACAAATAAGGTATTTTCTGTTTGGGATTTATAATGTATATAGTGTATTTTACATATTTTTAAACACTGTATTGTGGGAAACCTTTATACATTTAGATTATGTAAATAAGTTAATTATTTAAAAAGTTTATTATTTGTAATTTTATATTATTGAAAGTCATTATTTTTCTATAGCAAAAGTTACCTGGGGAGGCTGCTCCCAGGAGAACATCTCGTCGTTGCACGGGCCAAGAACGAGAAGCAGTTATGAACTCCTCGAGTGCAGCTTCTGACTCTGAGGACACAATGTGCGGCTTGGACCCTCCTGTACTCACAGAGGAACCAAAGCAAGAGCAACAAGCAGAGCCAAAGACACTCTGTGACAAACCCAGCACTGAGACAAGCCTAGATATGAGCAACCCTCCAGTTTCAGATGATGGTAAGAACGACACAGCGGATTGGCATGTGGTTAATGCTAAACCAGAGCCGACGGAGAGTAATGAAAATCACCAGCTACAGAATCCACAGTCAGATATTACCCAAGGCTCTCAGTCAGAGCCTCCTCCTCCAATTCGAGCATCAGTGGTTCCCTTTAACACACCTGATTACCGTTTTGAATGTATCTGTGGGGAACTGGGCCTGGTGGACTATAAAGCTCGGGTGCAGTGCATGAACTGTCTGCTGTGGCAGCATGCTGAATGTGTGAACTACAAAGAGGAGAACCTGGCGACTACACCATTCTACTGCCCACACTGCCTAGTGGCCATGACTCCTGTTCCAACTGGTGCCACTCTTATCATTTCCCCCAGTTCCATATGCCATCAGTGGGTCGAAGAAATCAACCGGCACATCCGCTCCACCTCTCTCCGAGTACTGGCAAGTACTGCTTAAATTAGAAATGATCCTGATAATTCACACATGCATCTCACATACTGTCTATTCCTGACATTCTTTAGATCCTAAATGTTACCTTAGAAAATAATGTCCAGGTACACATACCAGATTTTGAATCTGATGCTTACTTTAACTCCCTAAAAAGTTTTTCTGATTTTCCTTTTCTTGATTCACTTCATGATCAGCAATTTTCTGTGTATAGATTTGCTACAGTTTGGTGCATTTGTATAGTTTATTTTCATTTATTTTAAGACATCTCTGCTGCTATTTTGTGTTTTGTCTTCCATTTTGTATTGTCTCTTGTCTGCTACTATAGCACTGAAATTTCCCACTTGGGACTAGTAAAAACTTATCAGATGATAATCAAACAACGTTTAATCAGAGTTAAAGATATTAGTCAAAATCTACAAAATGCAGAATAATCCAGAATAAATTAAAAGTATGCATATTTAACCTTGTTCATAAAAAATATTACAACATTGATAATAAATAAATTGATAATTTGCACACCTTGTGTTGTGCTCTGTGCTGAAAAAAAAGTGCCTTATACCAGTAATGGCACTTTAATCCTATCTAATATTATTAACATTATAATTATAAAGCATTGTCAAAGAAACTTATAAGGAAAAAAGTAGGGGAAAAATCAAGCCAAAACATATTAAAGAGAAAGAACCAGAGTGCAAATTTCAAACCCATTCTGATACTGGAATATATCTGATATCCTGTCGAATAAGCAGTGCTTTTTATTTATTTATTTATTTTTTATTATTATTGTAGTGGTGATCCCTGTACCTTGTAAATGAAAGATTAAATTTAGCATGCTTTTCATCCTTTCTTTCAATTTGAATTTAGTGAAAATAATTGTGTGTTTCTTTTAGGTGTACCAGGGTGTGAAGAGGCATGGTTTCATTCAGCCTCATGTCCTGGCTGAGCAGGATGTGGTCATCACCACCTATGATGTGCTGCGTACTGAACTGAACTACGTGGATCTTCCGCATAGTAACAGCAAAGATGGCCGACGCTTTCGAAACCAGAAGCGCTACATGGCTGTGCCAAGCCCTTTGGTGGCTGTGGAGTGGTGGCGTGTATGTCTGGATGAGGCTCAGATGGTGGAGTGCACGACAGCCAAGGTGACCTCACTATGTACAGGCTAATACCATTATAAAATGAGTGGTAGAGCTGGGAAATATGTGGTCCATCTTTTTGTAAATAGGACAGTGTGATCCATATGTGCTTCCTTTCGTCTTTAGGCTGCAGAGATGGCTCTGCGACTCACATCCATTAATCGCTGGTGTGTAAGTGGGACTCCAGTACAAAGAGGTCTAGAAGGTAAGCTGAGGCTCTGATTGTCAGTTAATGTAATGCAAATGAGCTCCACAATGTTTGTAACAGTAAGTTACTTGGAAATGCTCTGCAGATTTGTATGGGCTTGTTTTGTTTCTGGGAGTTGACCCATACTGGGTGAAGTACTGGTGGGATCAGCTGCTATATAGACCATATCGGCATGGAAACACAGGCCCACTCTACAACGTCATTGGCCAGCTGCTGTGGCGATCTGCCAAAAAAGATGTTATCGACCAGGTTGGTTGTTGATACTGTATGTAGTGCTTTCACCTACTGTAAGCTGTGGTCAAATCCTATCAATGATAAGACCTTGATCAAAAATGTGCTTGGATGATTTCAAAAAGATGTAAATAGACATCTTTCTTTTATACTGTGGTTACCTCTGTTGCTGTAATATCATCACAGGAAGTTTTACCTTGTCACCATTGCCTCTCATGGGGGATAAATATAAAATACATATTTATTCTTAATTTTTAGATTCCTGTAAAGCAGCTTTTTGAAAACATCCAAAGTTAAAAGCACTATACAAATAAAATTGAATTGAATTAATCATAAATAAGTGTCCATTCCATTATGCTCAAAAATACATATTTGTTTTGAATTGTTGGTTCCCTTATGAGTCTGGGTTTTGTCAAGGTTTCTTCTTGGTGTATTGAGTATTTCCATGCCACTGTGACCTGTCTTGCATGTTAAGGATCTAAATTTCCATATGAAAAGCTGTTTTGTGACAATGCCTATTGTTAAAAATTACATACCAATGAAACTGAAATGAATGCAGATATTAGTTTGCAACTATTGCATTCTTGTATTATTTCCAGATCCAAATTCCTCCTCAGACAGAAGAGATTCACTGGCTTAACTTCTCTCCCGTGGAAGGCCACTTTTACCATCGTCAGCATGAGGTCTGCTCCCAGGATGCTCTGCTAAAGTTGAGGAAGATCTCAGACTGGTCGCTGAAGTTGGGAAGCCTGGACCGACGCACAGTCAACACTATCCTGTACCCATTGCTGCGCCTGCGCCAGGCTTGCTGCCACCCTCAGGCTGTCAGGGGAGAGTTTTTGCCCTTCCAGAAAAGGTGAGGAACCTTCTGATTGGCAGCACAACACCTTCTGTCTGAATTAATTACTTTTTGCCCTCAAGCAACCCTGAAGTGTAGAACAGTTTTCTGCCTTCTGGATGCTTGAATGGCTAATCTCCATTTCTGTTTTTAAATTCTGTTCAGTACAATGACGATGGAAGAACTGCTGAAGTCCCTGCAGAAGAAATGTCGTGTCGAGTGTGAGGAGGCTCACAGGCAGCTGGTGTGTGCTCTCAATGGTTTGGCAGGAATCCATATTATCAGAGGTACCATGTGGTAAAACACCATCCTAATTTACTCTGTCCATATGGGCCTGTTTTAAAAAACGTTCCTGTCCTGTGTGTTCTCAAATCTCTGGCAGGTGAGTTTGTTGAGGCAGCAGAGATGTACAGAGAAGTGCTTAGATCATCAGAAGAACACAAGGATCGGCTTAAAACAGACTCCCTGCAGGTATCACCCTGCACTCTATCTCTTTTCATACATAGTGAGGGAAAATACCCATGTGTTTTCCCCATCTATAAATATTCTTAATGCTATTTCTACATTCAAAATATAGAGACTTCATGCCACGCACAATTTGATGGAGCTACTAAATGCCAAGCATCCTGGTATACCACCTACTCTTCGAGATGATCGTCTAAAGGAAGAGGTTAGAAAGCAGAGCAGTTTTTACTTACCTATAAACCTTGAGCAAAGAAGATTGATCTCATGTTACTGCCTGAAATTTCTGCATTTGTTCTTTAAATAGGCAGAGCAGTTGAAACAACACTACATGACTAAGGTCAGCTCTGAAGTGTCTGAAGCTCAGCAGAACCTCCTGCCTGTACTTCAGAACATCAGAGACCTCAAACGCAAGGTAGGATGTTTGAGAAATTGATCTGCTTGGGGAAACAAGCACAAACGTTTCTAATTCGGCTCTATTTTAGGTTAACCTGCGCTCCCCCTGGTGGCTGGATGTGATTCAGCAGGCCATTCAGTACTCCATGGATGATGATTTGGTTGGCCGAATCCAAAACGAGCTTACCTGCAGTTACAAACAGCAAGCTAATAAATTTTCAATGGCTGACAAGTAATTTAGAAGACTTTCTTTACGAATTCTATCTAACGTCATCTCAGTTTGTTTAAGCTTTTTTTTTGCTTCCGATTTTACAATGGTCATCCTGAGCATTCTTGCTTTTCAGGTTCCGGGATGCCCGAGGTCTCCAGTTTTTACTCAGCACTCAGATGGATGAACTGATGAAATCCCAGAAAACTGTTCAGGATGCTGTAAAAGAGCTAGAAGCTTCACCATCACAGGAAGTCATTGAGGAGGCAACAGCTTGTCACCTGAGACCTGTGCGCCTGCCACTCAACAAGTAAGATCACTGAACATTTGATAATCAACTTTGCATGTTTAACCCTAGTGTAGTATGTAATCTTTATTTCTGTATGTTAAAAAATGGTATATTAAAGTCTTGTTTTGTTACTGTTTTGTTTTATAGCTGTGTATTTTGCAAATCTGATGAACTCTTCACAGATTATGAGTCAAAATTGTTTTCACACACGTAAGTAAAAAAAACACACTTAATTGAATTATTCAAATAAATCGAATAGAGATCAAGGCTTTAAAACACTTAGAAATAGCATTCAAAATATTTATTATGCATCACAGAGTTAAAGGTCAGACTGCCATCTTTGAGGAGATGATTGAGGACGAGGAGGGGCTGATGGACGACAGGCTTCCCACAACTAGCCGCGGTCTGCGTGCAGCCAGTGAGACAGAACGCACCCTGAAAGCTATCTTGTCCTTTGCCAAGATACGACGCATGGACCCTGAGCTTATAGAGGAGGGCAATACATTTATGGAGCTCTTTGAGTTCTGGAAAAAGGAGTACAAGGTACAAAATCATGTAGTTATATTCTAGGTATAGATATCATCTAAAGCAGTGGCTCTGGGGGGTCTGGAGGTTCATGAAACTTAGGCCGGAGTGTCTGTGATGTGTATTTTTAGTCACAGCAGTGGAATTCACAAAACTCAAAAATATTTTCAGGTATTAAATCAGGACATAAGATAGGAATATTCTGTCATACAGCCCCCCGGTCATTCATCGTTACCCAAAGCTACTGGTGACCCTTGGTGTTATTAGTGATTTAGTGTTATTACAGGCATTTCTGGGAAGTAAGATGATGAATGAGACTAGGGTGATTACAGTGATTAAAAAAATAATTGAAACTGCACAACCTTTCACAACAAATAGTATTTAAAGTTAAGAGGGTCATGCACAGATCCTTGAGGTACACCAGCTGTTGCTTAATAATGACTGTACTTCTTAATTTTCCTGTGTAGGATACAGAGAATGTGGAAGTGGTTTGATTCACTACAGCACATAAAACTTTTGATAGAAATTGGAGAATGGAGACCAATTTGTTGTTCTCTATGTTCAGAGATCAGTGTGGTAGAAATGGCCTGCAGGAGATGTGAGGGGACGGGGTGTAGTGGACAGGTGGTGGGCCGGCTGGTGAGGAGGAGCTTAGAGTCATCAGTGTCAGTGAGGGGTGAGAATAAAGAAAGTGTTGTGCTATGTGTAGGAGGAGGCTGGGTGGGTGTATGTGTGCAAGTAGAGCTGCTAATGATGGCCACTTTTTTCAGACAAAGTGACAAAGATTTTGGCAGCCAGAGATGTAGGTGGAGGAATGATGAAGAGGATATTGACAGTGGAGAAAAAGTATATTTGTAGTGCTGTCATTTATGTTCCTGTAGTAGGTGGTTCAAGCAGATGATTAAAGGGTTTAGATTTATTATTGCACAACTAAATGTATTTAGCTGCAGCCTCCAACTGTGCAGTTGCAACTATCTTTTTGTGTTCTGTGCTCTTAATGTGCTTAAGAGTGTTTAATGTGTTTTAAAATATTTTGATAAAACAAAAAAAAGAAAGAGACAAACTTGCTTTTTTCACTCCAGCACACTCACATTTAAATTAAAAACTGAAGACTGGAGCTGCTCACTCATCATTAACCTTTTTTTGATATTAGAACCTGTTTACTTGCGACTCATAATAACCACCAGTGTCCTATCACAATCATAACTGTGGCTTCTCAGGTGTTGCATGAGTACTGGATGACGTTGAGGGATCGAGTGTCAGCCATAGATGAGCTGGGTATGGCTACAGAAAGACTGCGTGTACGTCTTCCTGATGAGCCCAAACCTAAAGTGCTGCACATAATTGAGCCACATGAGGTGGGTAAAATTGAGCCCCTAGTGCACCACATCTGAATTATAACCTGTTGTCCTGTGCTAAATGCATGTGCCTGTTTATTGGTTTTATTTGGGTTTAGGTGGAGCAGAACAGGGTGAAACTGCTGAATGACCGGGCTGTTGCTAAATCGCAGCTTCAGAAAAAGCTTGGACAGTTTCTATATCTTACCAATTTGGAAAAGGTAACAAATAACGATGTGTTATGCTGTACTTATTTGATGACGTCTTGAATTTCTGTATTTTTTGACCATACAGTAAGACAAATATATTATTTAATGATACTGTCAATTGAATACAAGTATTGGCTTACAACAGTTTATTTTACTGTAACAGTTTGAATAGAATTTATGCTGATGTTTCGGTTCATGAATTATTTTAGTCTCAGGATAAATCAACAGGAGGTCTGAATCCAGAGCCATGTCCTATCTGTGCACGCTCTCTGGGTCAGGAGGTAAGATAAAATAATACACAACTGATAAATATGGTCTAATCTCATACATAAGAATATTTGACTGCAGATAGATAAACACTATGTTACAATTTCTAATATAAGTGCATTTGAAAAGTAGTCATAGGCTTCTCGTGCTTGTGTGAATAATTGGGTGTTTGTGTTTGACAGTGGGCTGTGCTCACCTGTGGACACTGTTTCTGCAATGAGTGCATCTCCATCATTGTGGAGCAGTACAGTGTTGGCAATCGAAAGAAAGCTATCAAGTGTGCTATCTGCAGGCAAACCACTTCCCACACCGAAATTTCCTACGTCTTCACCACCCAGGCTGCAGACCAGGGCCAGGAAATCCCTGTCAAAGTCAGTACCCTTCAATCTTCCTACCCTGAAAACACTATAAAATCTGATAATTATTTTATATATTATTTAGTAATTTTATATAAAAAATAATTATTTTAGAATCTAGCTGCATTTGTTTTGTATCTTTATTTGTTTTCTTGGCAATGTTCGCCCAATTAATCCCACTCTCACATTTTTCATACTGTAGGGAAGCCACTCAACTAAAGTAGAGGCCGTGGTCCGAGCCCTTAAGAAAATCCAGATGACTGACCCAGGAGCTAAATCTCTTGTATTCTCCACGGTAAGCATTGTTCATATGATTATGGTGAAACGATCAAAAATGACATTTTTACAATGGTATTTAATCTGACTCTGCTCTTTTTCTTTCTCAGTGGCAAGGAGTACTAGATATCATTGCAAAAGCACTCTTTGATAACAATATGGAGTTTTCACAGATCAATGGGATTCATAAATTTCAGGTGTGTAAAACTATTGCACTAAACTTACTTATTCCATCACTACCATTTAGAAAGAAAACATGTTGTGCATACATATTATCTAAGAGATCAAAGGTCACAATAACAGCTTGCCATTTGATAAAACGCTTTTGACTTCCTTTTAGGAGAACTTGAGTTCTTTCAAATATGATGAGAAGATCAACATCCTGCTGTTGCCATTGCACACAGGGTCAAACGGCCTAAACATCATTGAGGCTACACATGTGCTGCTTGTGGAGCCCATTCTCAACCCAGCACATGAGCTGCAGGCCATCGGCAGGGTGCATCGCATCGGCCAAACCAAGTGAGCTTGCGTGTGTGGGATCAAATAGCTTGTTTTTTTTTTTCTCACTGGAAGGGAATAAGAGCAGTGCAAGCAGAATATCAATCAGCACTGTTAATAATATTTAAAATGGACACTGCAGTTTGTTTTTGGGATCTTGTCATCACATCTCTACATAGAATTATTTAAGTACACCTCTGCAGAACATTCTCATACTCATGTACACACCAAATGCACACACTCAGTTATTCCAGACTGTGCCTTATACAGTGGCTATTAACAGTGTGGACAGTTAGCTGAAGCTCCCAGTTTTATATTCCACTTACCCATATAGATGCATTTATGCCTTATGCTTCTGTATGTCTTTTAATAGTGCTGTATAAATAATAATCTCTGGTACAAAAAATATGTTATAGATCCCTGAAAAGAAGCATTAATAACAGTTTTGGGCAGGCATGTAAGTTGAGCAACAATTGAATCACAGTTGAATCTTTAACAAATGAGTCACTTATTAAAGTGCATGGAAAAGTCACAGATTTGGAGAAAATTAGAAACAATGCCACATATCTTCATAATAAAATAACGAATCACAAAGATCCTTCCCATGGCTCCAGCTAACCTCATATATCATCTATGACAAGCAATTAATTTTTCACCTGTTGTTTTTTTGTTCCCTAGACCAACTTTTGTGCACCGGTTCCTGATTAAATCCACTATTGAGGAGCGCATGCAGGCCATGTTGAAAACAGCAGAAAAAAGGTGAGCATATGCAAAAGGAAGTTGGCTCATGGGTTGTCTCATAACACCAAGTCAGTTATATATAATAGTAATGGTTGTTTTTGGCTTAAATAATAAAGTGTTAAATAATTCTTTGGCATTTCCTGTGTAACTCCAGTCACAGTGCCACAGCTATGAAGCATTCGGAGGCGTCTGTGTTCACAGTGGCTGACCTGGCTGAGCTTTTCACTGAGGACAGTGACACACTGGAGTGAGACTGCTCAATCACAACCACACAGTCTGGCCAGTGTGCACCACATCCAGCAAGAAGGGCCAGATTAATAAGGGACCATTACAGCATTAATCAGTGTACAATCTCTTCACCACACATTTTATATGCTAGCTCCAGTGCTGTTATTAATTTATTATGTTAGTGTTATGTTCTCATCATATTGGTCATGTTGAAAAGGGTTTTCTTTCCAATCTGAAACAATATACTCACTTTAAAAACCATCACTGTTATTAAAAATCACAGCCTTATGATTATTGAAATAACACATAACACAGAGGTGCTGTTAACATGACACAGACTGCATTTCACTGTGGGTCAAAAACAAAAATCAGTAACAGTAGTGCAGAGGTGAACCTCATATGTCAGTGAGCAGGTTCCTGTGGTGGAGATGGACCTTTTGGTATTTTAAAACTTGTAGCATGGCTAGTGTTTTATTGTTCAGGCAGAGCAATCTGCCTCTTTTTTGCATATGTTGATCGAAGTGGTCTGTTGTGTTTGTCATTTCGATGCTTTTTATTGACATCATGTTAAAAATGTATTTATGAAATGTAAGTAGAAAAGCACTGTCTTTGTAGACACCTTTATGATCACAGTGTATCTGTTAAGATTTCTGGACCAGTACCATTTTGTTTCAGTTTTGCAGTCTAGAAAGAAAAGTAATGACATTTTTATATATTTGTTGTAGGTCAGTTTTTTTCTTTCTATGTCACAACACCAACTACTTAAAAGGAATATTTGCACTATTTTTAGGTTGTACATCCAAAAGATTCACTGCTTAATGTTGCGTTTTCTTTGGATTTTTTTGTTTTACTAAAGAGGATGATCTAGTCTACAACTCGAAAAATAAGGTTAAACATAATTGCCTGGGAAAATGAACAGATTCACTTTTTTTTAATGCCATAATTGTTAAAAATGTCAAATGTGTCTTATGAAACAAAAGTATCTTTTTTGGAATAGCTGTATTTCTGTATTTGTGTTGGAAATATGTTGTAAAGATGTAAAGAGGAAACCAGCAGTTTTTACAGCTTTCGAATAGTTCTTTGAGTGAAGTTGTTGTGATGCTAACGTTTTAGCTATTTCCAAAAAAAACATTTAATGTCCTTAAAACTTTAAGAAGCTGAGTGGTTTAAGCTATATTGTGTCTTTTTCCTTTGTTTTGGGTTTTTTAAATTTAAAATATTTTTAGCTTATTTTTATGTTCTCACATACAAGCTTTCTGCCAATATTTTCCATCAACAAAAACTAATCACAACATTTTACATTGCTTATTATAAAATAATCAATCGCAGGTTTATTCCATATATGTTAATTGCATCTTATAAAGCAAAATGTTTGTCTGAAAAGCTAAACTGAATGTATTCGAGATAAAATGTGGATCGATTTTTTTTTTGGGGGGGGGGTTGATTCGGCCATTTTTATTCACACAGGCTGCTCAGGTGCTTGTTCAGTCTCTTGTCATTTGGAGACTGGACTACTGCAACCCTACTGGCAGGTCTACCTCTGAACTCAATTCATCCTCTGCAAATGATCCAAAATCCACTGGCTTTCAGTAGCTGCACGCATCAAATTCAAAACAGTGATGCTTGCCTACAAAGCCAAGAATGGACCAGCACCTGCTTACCTAAAAGCTCTTATTGCTCCTGCACTGCACTACAATCCCTCCAATCTACTAGCACTGCTCGGCTGGTCCCACCATACATCTAGACTCTTCTCTGTTCTGACACCGAGGTGGTGGAATGAACTTCCCCTGATGTCCCTACAGCTGAGTCACTGACTGTCTTTAAACGCCAGATGAAGACCTACCTCTTCCTGAAACACTTAAACTAGCTCTTATTTTCCCTGTTTGTTTTAAATATTGTTGTATGTTGTAAAAAAAAAAAAAGGAAAAAAAAACTCCCAACACAGTTTCTTGGCTGATGGTATCCTAAGTCAGTGACCTATTGAACCAGTGTTCAGCTCAGATGACGATTAATACAGAGACATCAAGAATGCATTTTCTAAGACGCACAGCAGTTTCTAAAGCACATGTCATGAATTGACCATGTGATCATGGGATGAGAGCATGCCAATACATTCAAAACATATCACCTGCTAGCTCGCATCCACCCCCAACTTCCTGCTCTCAATTTTCTCTGTCCAGGATTGTTGCTTAATCTAGTGGAAAGATGTGATTTAACATGATTCAGGGAGTCTGATGTAGTTTCTAGCAGTGTTTGTTTTACTGTGAGAGAATTACTGCCAGTACCACATTCGGTCTGTCTACATGATTTTTACGGTCACCAGCTCGGCAGCCAGTGTGGCAGTGAACTGCCCTTGACTCAATAGCAGGACTTCTTTTCATGCAAAAGAGTGGGATTCCTGAAACAGTAAAACTTTAGCCATGTCCTTTAAAAACCCTTGCAGACAAAAGTGTGAGACAAAACAGGATACCACCCTGGAACTCTCTGTTCTCTTTATATGATCAACAGACTTCTTATTGGCCAGTGGTTTGGGACATGGTTGTAAGGTGTCTACTAAGTGGTCTGTCAGTTGTATTTTCAGTCTTATGACCCTAAATCTACATGGTCTGTGTTACCTTGGACTCCCCTCAGCATGCCCTATTCATGTGTGGAATCTCATTGTTGGTGTGGACATCAATTCAAGCTGGTGTTTTTAAGGCCAGAGGGAGGCTCCTACTTCATTAGAGCTGTTTTTCGAGGGCTGGCTTTAGTGCAAGCGCAACATCTGTAGCTGGCAACCAGTTTAGGGTGAATAGGTGAGACGATTCACAAATTTGGGGGAAACAGAGATTTGGTATAAACGTATACCTTTAAAGAAGGCAAATTAAGTGAAGTCTGAAAGAATGGCACTTGCTTCACTGACAATTTGGTGTCTCCTCACAATTTGGACACTTATCCCAGCTGTGCATCTTGAGGAAGAAGGTGAGACTGCTTTTTACTGAATCATTTTGTGCTCATATTTTTTGCAAAGTAATCCAGTCTTAATTTTTGTATTAAATGAAATTTAGATAATGATGTGAGCTGTAGGTCACTGGATAATTCACCAAAAATGATCATGCTTCGATCCAGATTTTAAAAAACAGTTGTTTTGATGTATTATTTATTGTCACCAGTTCAACAAACTCATTTAACATATGCAAAGCAAATAAAATCAGGGAAAATGTGTGAACAATGAACATGCGCACCTGTTGCAGAAGTAAATGAACTCTCTTTTTCCCCCCAAATAGAGCTTAATGAAACTGTCATATGTACCAACGAGCAGATACAAGTGACAATACCAAGTGCCTTTTTTCTCAGCAAGGACCCCGCTGTGCATGTACGTTTGTGCCTCCTTGAATAATATATTAATATATTTTAATAGATGTAGGCATTCTCATGTTCATATTCATTATATCCACTCCTTGTGTGTGCTGGGTATAAAAAAAACATACTTTCTTCCTAATGCAGATTTGGGATTTGCACCTAAATGACCCAGATTGTCGTGGTGTTGAGATTGGGGATGACTATGTCTTCACTATCAAGATTAATCTTACAGACTGTGGCACCATCATGGTAAGTCTATCAATTCTGTCAATGTATAATTTATGCTTTATGATTGAGGAAGTGTCTTTCCTTTCCAACGTTTTTTTTTTCTCAGTACATATGTAAAAGCGTAGTCACTGCAGAGACACTCTTAAATTTGGAACAATATTTTTTTATCAATACTAGTTCAGTTATAAATGCAATTCTTTCCTTTGAGTTTGTAGATGGTGATTATTATTGTGCCTTTGACTGTTGTCGCATATTCAGTTATTTGCAATTTTGTTACAAATAATGTGCGACAGTAAGTTAGTAAAGGAAATAATATATTTTGAGAAGCAAACCAAGAGACAAAAACTGATTAATGCATATGCTAATATGGTGGCTTTGTTTTCCCTGGAGTAATTGTTTTCTAATATGCAGAGAGGGAATGAGCAAGCGCTGCTTCTTTCTCTTCAGACTGGATGGCTGGAGTGCTTTCAGAGTTTGAAGGGGAGGGCTAGTAGCCATGCTGCTTTAAATTATCTTGATTTATATGTAAATGATGACTGTGTTTTCAACAGTAGTGAATAGGCTGAGCATAATTCAATGTCACACTTTGTACTCCCTCTTTTATTCATCCCCCTAGACCATCTCATACAGTCGTAACATTACCCAGAGGATGGGTTTCACCCTGGCAGGATATAAATCTGCACTTGAGACTATGAGTATCATTGAGAGGCTCAGTCTGAAGGCACAGAGGCATTTCTTGTAAAGCCAGCAAAAGGTTAACACAGTCGTGTGTGTGTGTGTGTATGTGTGTGTGTGTGTGTGTGTGTGTGTGTGTGTGTGATGGGGAGGAGGGGTGTTAGGCTTATAAAGGCTGTTCTCAGACTCTTTTATGGAACGTGGTATGAGATTACATATTACTGGATGAGACGTTAACATAAAAAAAGCTTTTCTTTTGTAAAAAAAACACGTATCCAAATGACATGCTGAACCACTTAGAACTCTATATAGCAATAATTCTTATTCTGTCTATAGAATGCAAATAGGGACAAATAGTTTTATTTGTCAGTCTACCACCAGTGTTAATCTACAACAAATACCAACATTTAATGTATTACTTTCCCTTAAAAAAACAAAACAAAACTAGGACCTACATGGGAGGGTTTGTTGTTATGGTGAAGGAATAGTTTAAATACATGCAATAAAACTACTGAAAGGGGTGGAGATCTGTTTGTCCTTTTCGGTAGTAAAAAGGCCCCTTCCTTCCTTTCTTCCCTTTTTCCCTTTCCCTTTCCCTTTCCCTTTCCCTTTCCCTTTTTTTTTTTTGTTTGTTTTAGTACTACTGTCTATATAATCTTAAATATATTTTACTGTGTTTTTCTGATTCATTTTTTTTCAACTTACAGGCATCTGATGAGACTTACATCATGTTCACCAACACCATTCACAATAACGAATCAGACATCATCACTAGAAACTATGTCAACATTACATTTGGCTGTCGCTACCCTGCAAACTACATGGTCCAGCAGCCAAATGGAGAAAATATGATTCGAGTGGATGTCAGGTGAAGGACAAAATCACGCAAATAGTGTTATCTTTTCAGTCGGAAGCTTCTTGTAGCCAGACTATGATGTGCCTATAATAAATATTTAATTAGCACTACATGTTTAGGTTTAAATGGCACTTTGTTTATTTGTTTTTCTTGTTGAACAAAAGAGGTAACCAATGGTAACGATGAGGATGATCTGAAGTGTCTGTTACAATATCCACTGCACGTCCTTCGACGTCCTTCAGGAGGCCTTTTAACATTCTCTACTCTTTAGGACGATCACTCTGGACACAGAAGATGGAAATTTCTCAGTGTCCATGCTGCTTTTTAAAGATGAGGACTTTGTGGACAAATGGACCACTGTTCCGTCTTTAATGCTTGATGACAACATCTATGTGAAAGTTTTCATGGTTCGTATATAAATAAGATAGTTGGCTTGTAGTGAATTGTAAGCTGTAGTGAATCTTCAAAGAGGCTATTAAAGATTTACTTCATTTTGATGGCACTTGGGACCCACTTCAAAGAAGCTTCTCTGTTGAATATTCAATTACAGCTGTAATGATGTATAATAATGATAAGCCTCCTTTTCCCTACTTCAAGGTAATTTTGTAGGTAATCAAACACCGGCTGGGATTAAATGAATGTTGGCCTTTGTTTATCACAGACCTCTGTCAGTGTTCAAGTTCTGTCTTGTTCTATGTAGATACCTCAATCTTAACATCTTAAATATTTAAGGAATTTGTGTCTGTTGTACATACCTTAAACTTAATGCCTTAAACATTTAATAAATTTTTAATAAATTTAATGAAAGTTATTGTCTAGTTAACTCACAAATTGCTAAATTGCATGTCTCAATACTGTGTTCCTTTAGATTAGATTAGTAAATCATCTCACTTGAGCAAATCTGAATCCGATTCCTTCTTGCTTTATCAGACCCTTGGCAGATACTCTTGTTTACTCTCAGCCTTATTGGAAATCTGATGACTTCTCAGAACAGTGTTTGCTCAATGAGTTATTTACAAGACTGTTTGGAATCTCACCCTACAGATACCAGCTAATCTCATGCTCCGAGTGGAGAGATGCTGGGCCACACCGAACCATGATCCGTACAGCAACATTCAGTACACTTTCATCAAGGACAGGTTTGTGTACATATAGTATGTAACGTGTCTGTTCTGACCTACTTTGTTTTGGTCAGAAGACCTGTTGCGTAGGGAGCTGATGATTAAACAACTTGTATGACTTGTGTTCCTGTGACTGCAGCCGTGGGGTTTCACCATGACAGCTGTGCCTGCCCATGACAACCCAGATTATTTCTCTTCTTTCAGAACTTAAAATATGCTGCCATTGACATCTGCCAAGAAATACTGTTAGGCCATATGTTTGTATGGTTTATGTCAATTTAGAATACATGTAATACGTATTAAAATATATTTTTATAATATTTATTTATTACTATTATTTTAACATGTCAATATAGCATCAGTTTAGTCAGAAGAAAAATTATTATACTGCATGCATGCAATGTAAAATTGGGATTGCAGTGATTACCTAATAGCATCTAGATACTGAAAGAACCGTTGAAATTATATAACCCTTTTCTCTCTGTTTTATGCACCATACACCTTTTTATTATCCAAAATGCTAACCAGATCTTGTATTCTGTATATTTTCCTTAGTACATCTATTAATTTTTTCTTATAAAAAGGAATAACATGCACACAGAGACTTTTTTTTTTTTTGGTCCTTAGCTGTCCAGTGCTGACCAATGACCAGACAATGGCTGTGATAAAGAATGGACAAGGCCCGGAAGCTTTATTCAAGATCCAAATGTTCAAGTTTGTGGGCAACTTCTACACAAACATCTTCCTTCACTGTAATGTCCAGATCTGCCACAGCAGTGCAGGAGTATGCCAACCTGTGAGATCTCAATCTTTATGTAGCTCTCAATTCATTTGTTCAAAATTCACAAATACTAAAACAACAATTTCAAATGTGCAGTACGTACAAGGAATTAACAAGAATTTGCACAATATAATGTTTTCATATGCAAGCCAACTGAAATGCCAACATTATCATGTAATTGCCCTCTTTTTGTTTTCTTTTTTTTTTTTTTTTTTTTAACCTATGTGGTGATATTACCACCAACCACAGAACTGTACTACTGAGGACACATCAGCACGTACACGCAGAGACGTTGCTCTGTCCCACACCGTGTCCTATGGACCAATAAAAAGACGCAACGTTCAGTCTGACAAAAGCACTCTGAGTAAGCTTTACTATTTACAGTTCTTTAGAGGTACATGTGATTTGTTCACATTGTTGATTTTATCCAATGACCAACAACTTTGCTCTAGATGCACATGCACCTCCAGTGGAAACCTTTGTGCTCGGAGGTCTGTTGGTGGTTCTTCTGCTCATCACTGGTGTGTTTGGGAGACTGTGGCTCAAAAGCAGACGGTCTTATCCTACCCAAGAGGCCCAGCTCACCCTGTCCAACATTCACCACATCTCCGAGGTGGCCAGCTAAGCTGGGGTCCACAAGAAAATACCCACTCTCTTACCCACAGGGCAAAAAAATTAAATATATATTCTGTACAGAGAGCATTAAAAACTATAGTTTGTTGTTTTAATGAAGTACAAATAAATAGGTTTAGTATGTACAATATATGTTACACAGAAGGATTTAATAGATGTGCATTGATTTTCATGATCCTTTAAACTTTTTTTGTTTTTATTTGTTGTCAAGTATAGCTAGGACAATTTAAAATAAAAGAACTTTTATATACTTATTTGTTTGTTTAATTTATGACTGTTTGACAGCCTACATTTAATAAAGGAGTGCAAATTCAGTCCCTGGGTTACTAAATCTTTTTACTAATAATAAAAATCTCATCCACTCATCTCCACTATTCTGCGGTCAAAGGAATTTTCATAAAAATCAGTCTATTTTAAGGTTTATTCTGATGCTTGTGTCACTTGGTTGATGTTCTACAGCAGGTGTATTGACTCATTCAACACCACTCGTTGCTTTACTGAGGCGGAGCTTTGACGAGGGGCGGGGCACCAGCGGCGCAAATCCCGGCCCACTTATGCATATTCAGTAGTTCTAAAGAATCAACCGGTCAGTGTAAATAAACAGGAGAAGGGACAGATAAAAGTAGTAAACAGCGTAAATAGTACGTTTTCGTTTATATAATTATAATAGAGTTTGAACTACATAGTCACTGTTCATTGAAACTACGCCTGCTACACTGTCTCGGTAAGTAACGTTACTTTAACGCTAACTTATTTTGTCGGACTAACTTGTTAGCTAGCGCTGTTAGCCACATCTTAGCCATTCAGGGAATGGTCAGGCTGCTAGGTATTAGCAAGTCCGGGCTAAGATCTCACTCAGACCATGCTATTGCTGAACAACATTAATATCAAAATTATAGCTAAATACCTTTCTATTGACTATAAGCGTCACTTCTCTGGCATACTGACTAGCTGTCGTGCTTATTAAATGCCACAAGGGCTTTATATAAACACTCTTCTGTGCTAAAATTAGTTAGCATGACTAGCTCTGGTTGCTCTCTGTCTGGATAATAACCTCTGTCGTTATTAATAATACCGGACACACTGAGTCGTGTTAACTGTAGGGAGTGAAGAGGTAGCTGGCTTTCCAGATAGTTGCTGTTTATTGTACTATAATGCAGATAGACATTAGCTGGCTAGCTCGATAATTTGCTTAGTCAGCCTGTGATTTAACTCTCATGCTGACTGTGTAGCGCTCAGTTGTACTGTGGAACATGTCAGATGATAACTCGGTCAGGGTTCATAGCTAGACATTTTGGGTAAAGCGACCTGTTCGTACATGTGAAATGGTAGAGGTTAAATAAATTTGTTTATTTGTTGTGGAAATAATTAAAGCTCCTGAACCGGCGAATTGGAGGTGTAAGTTTCGTAATGTTTATCCACTGCTGCAGTCACGTGTTTTGTTGTGTTGAAAGCCAGGATGTGTAATAAATACATAACCAGCACAAAGCTGTCTGAATACCTCGACAGAGATCAGCTTCAAACTGGAATAAAACATAAGGGTAAAGATATCTAAGTTTTAATATAGGAGACACTAAGGACTGCATCCAGGAAACCATACACAGGTTTATAATCGATTATTATCAGGACCAAAAGCTGTGTTTTAAATGAATGAATCAGAGTCAAAATTGGTAAAAGATTCTTTCAGAGGAATTATTTTGTATAGTAACTGATAAAGCCTGACTGGGGAAATGTTGAAATCTATCTCTGAATGGTAATAATGATCAAAGTTGTTTGGTTAAATATTAAATAGTGATGTGCTGATGTACACTATATTGCAAAAAGGTTTGGGACGTCTGGCTTTACATGCACATGAATGTAATATGGAGTTGGCCCACCCTTTGCAACTATAACAGCTACAACTCTTCTGGGGAGGCTTTCCACAAGGTTTAGGAGTGTGTTTTATGGGAATTTTGACCATTCCTCTAGAAGCGCATTTGTGAGGTCAGACACTGATGTTGGACGAGAAGTCCTAGCTCACAGTCTCCTCTCTAATTTATCCCAAAGATGTTCTATCAGGTTGAGGTCAGGGGCCTTGCTTTGTGCACTGGTGCACAGTCATGTTGGAACAGGAACTGGAACCATCCGCAAACTGTTCCCACAAAGTTGGGAGCATGAAATTGTCCAAAATGTCTTGGTATGCTGAAGCATTAAGAGTTCCTTTTACTGGAACTAAGGGGCCAAGCCCAACCCCTGAAAAACAACACCTGAATTCAATGATTTGGAGGGGTGTCTCAAAACTTTTGCCAATACAGTGTATAAGAGCTAATGTTAGACAAAGCGACAACCAGCCTTTTTGATCCAGTAAACAACATTCCAGTCAGAATAACCAGATGTTTAATTCTCCCAGATTGTCCCACATGATATATCACAAAATTATAAAATGCTTAATAGAAGTTTAAATTGTAACTGTTGCTTCAACGCAATACCCAGTTATCTTTTAGACACAATTAGTCATGGTTTTATTTGTTTGTATGTTTTTGTGTGAATGTCTTTTTACTATCATCACTGAAGGGAACTAGGTACGGTGCACAGCTCCTTAAATTAAGTGGATATAAAGCTGTTTTGATGGTGGATTTTACTTGGATCATAAGATTAAAATATACAGTGTTAAGAATGCTAATAAATAATGTTAATCAATCAATTAGATAATCAATGAATTGGTCAAATAATTAAATGCTTAAATTATTTAAATCTTGATTTATTTAAATTCATGATTCTAACCAGAGCCATTATTCAGGAATATTAAAGGCAATTTTGTGTGGTCACGCAATGCTCTAAATTATGTCTTAGTTTTACTTGCATGGTACCTGGGTGATAAAGGTAGCCAAATTCAGCTTGTGGGTAATGAGCCACACTGTCTGGTGGAAAAGCACTGCTATACAGCCTCACATACTGTGAAGTGAGTGTTTTTTATTGAAAGCTATATCTGCCCTTCTATAACGCTGCTCGGAAATAAAAGGTCATGTTTCCACTGTGCAAGAGGCAACGTGACTGTGCAACCTAAGAGGTGTTGCTGTTGTGAAATGGCATTACACAGAGCTTCAGTAAACATAGCCTGCTGCACACAAGAGGAATTACAGCTATCCATCCATCATATGGATCAGGAGGAACTTTAAACGTGAATTAAGTCGTCTCATGACCTGTTTTAATTCTCTTGTTCATTTTATCTCATCTTTGCAGGTAGATCCTGAGGCAAAGCCATACTGAAAACATCTTGCTACAGTTAATATATGCAATGGAGGAGCTACACAGTCATTGCCAGAATTGTGTTAACAGAAGGTGCATGGTAAGACTAGAGACTGGTGTTTCGTGTGACCTCATGGGCTGTCCCCTTGTGTGTGGGGCAGTTTTTCACTCGTGTAAAGCAAACGAGCATCGTTTACTATGTCCATATGAAAGAGTGCCTTGCCTAAATAGTGGTTTTGGATGCCCCTTCACTATTGCCAGAATGAAAATGGCACAACACCTGGGAACATGTCCAGCTAGTGTTGTGTGCTGCACCATGGAATGGAACCGATGGCCGGTTAGCTATGCTGATCGTAAATCCTATGAAAACCTAAGTAAGGAAGTTTACGATGTAGAACAACTGGATATGGCGTTGGCTCTGCAAGATCAGCGCATGTTACTTGAGTCTCTCAAAGTGACCACCACTGTGGCAAAAACAGTGGATGAACAAAATGAGGAAAACAAAAGACTGAACTCTAGCACTGAAGAAGCAGACTTGAAAAATGGACTAATTGAAATGGATGGAGAGACATACGATGAACTTTACAAGGCGTCAGTGGAAACCAGCAGAAATTTAGCAGCAGCTTTGGACCTTCTCAGCAGTGCAAACAAAGGTATCGACTTGATCATGGAAAACCTCAGCGGTAAGAATGTAGATAACAATGGGGCTTGTCACAGTGATATAAACAGGGATCATTGTTCAAAAGAAGATCAAATTGAGCTTATGAGGGAAAGTGACACGGATTCGGAGTGTGAGCTGGGAGCTGTAGGTGGAGTAGACTGTGCTTTTCCAGTAGATTTTGATGAAGATGAAAGTGAGTGGAGGGAGCAAAGTGCATTTGATGAGCCTTCCAATGAAGAAGAGGAAATAAATGGCAATGTGAATGTTAATAGACATGGATTTTTAAATTTAGAAGAGAATCCAAATCATGTCAGACTTGAAATGCATGTGGAGAGACCTGTGGTAAATTTCAACAACTTTGCAGATGTTAGGCCAAATATGCATTATCATTCCATGCCCATTGTAGCACGGCAACCAGAAATGGCCCATTCACCCCAGTTTCCACTACCTCCACCCATACCTCTGCCTGATTTAGTGCAGAACAATGTTTTACACCAACTGCCTGTTGAAATCGAAGACCGATGGCTGGAACGCAAGTTGCAGAACCTTCAAGTGCTTAGAGGTATGAGCGTGTTTACATGTAACGGACGGAAGACTCTTCTGTCCAGTCCGTATTTGTTCCGAGCTAAGATGGAAGATAAGGCAGTGGACACGTCTGACCTTGAGGTTGGGGACGATCCTATCGGCCTTCACGGTATCGACTTGATCACTGCTGCTTTGCTCTTCTGCCTCGGTGACTCACCGGGAGGTAGAGGCATCTCGGACAGCCGTTTTGTGGATGGATATCGAATTGACTTTGGCACACAGACTTTTTCCTTTCCCTCTGCTATACTGGCCACCAGCACCATGGTGGGTGATATTGCCTCAGCATCTGCCTGTGATCATGCCAGCCCTCAGCTGTCCAACCCCAGCCCATTCCACACACTCAGGCTGGACCTGGTGCTAGAGTGTGTTGCTCGTTACCAGACCAAGCAGCGCTCTATGTTCACGTTTGTGTGTGGGCAACTGTTTCGCAGGGATGAGTTCTCCTCCCATTTTAAAAATGTCCATGGGGACATCCATGCTGGGCTCAATGGCTGGATGGAGCACAGGTGCCCTTTGGCATTCTATGGCTGCACCTACTCCCAGAGAAGGTTCTGCCCCTCTGTGCAGGGTTCTAGAATTATTCACGATCGGCACCTGGGCTCATTTGGTGTGCAGTCCGGCTTAGTTGAACGTTCAGGTAAAGTCCAGTACCGCAGTCGCTCCCACTGTAACAACCTCAGCACCTTACCCTTTGAGCTACTCCAGCATATTGCAAGCTTTTTGGATGGTTTTAGTCTGTGCCAGCTCTCCCGAGTGTCTCGTACCATGAGGGACGTTTGTGCTAGTCTGCTTAAATCGCGTGGTATGGTGGTCTTGCTTTGGGCGAAGACAAGACGTGTAGATGGCTCTTTCTCATGGCAGATTCATGACAAGGCAAGTTATGTTTTATGTTAGTAGAACTAAAATTTTTAAGGATTATTTGTATAGTCTTGTGTTCCACAAGATTTTAATAAAGGGTTTTCTCTCTGCATGTGGCTCTTAGGTATGGAGATTTAGCACAGCCTTTGGAACAGTGAAGGAGTGGAAATTTGCCAACATTTCCAGTATGGCTGATCACCTAAAGAAGTGCAAGTTCAACACAGTGGCCCGTCGAGAGGAAGCCGTCCCTCTGCCATGCATGAGTCACACCAGAGAACTGACTAAAGAAGGTCGCTCAGTGTGCTCCATGCTCAGGCCAGTCTTATAGGCTGAGCTTAAAAAAGAAAAGAAATGTTCTGCCGTAATGGCTTTTTTAGTGTGACAGATGAGTGTGATGTTTTCATTTAACAATACTGGGGTTGAATTTTTTACTGTGTACTATCATAGGAATTAAATTAAGCAGAGCCTTAATGTAAATATATACTTACTTTACACTCATTTTCTAATAAAACATGCTGGGTTTATTATTATTTTATATTCACTTGTACAGATGGACAAAACATATTTTGAGGTCTATTTTAATGCATTAATGCCTACAGGTATGTCCCATTAGGACACAAAATCATTGTAAAGACGAATAATGATCAACAATAATTTATTTAGGAATGTAATAATGTTAAGTTACCATATGTCTTCAGCAGTTTTGTAACTACAGACAGTTAAACAGTTTTTTGGGTTTTAGGTATACAGTATGTAGCACTTTTCTAAAAAACACTAGAACAAGAAGTTTACTTTTCAAAATCTAATCAGATGTCACTAAGACATGTTATGTTATGTCCTGGAAGTGAAGACATCACTCTGATTATTCACTGTAGCTATAAGTGTACACTAACATTTTGCATAAAGTACTACAGTATATACACTCACAGTCCGCTCATTAAAAACACTCATGCAATTATCCAATAACCAAATCAGGTAGCAGAAGCACAATGCATAGAATCATGGACCAAACTTGGACCACTGAAAATGTTTGTTTGGGGTCTTTTTGCACCATTTTGTTAAATTGATAGAAACTGCTGTGCAAAGACAAAATGTGGAAGATCTGAAATATTGAAATGCATATTCATGGCATCTACAACAATGCTATGTTTCTTCTCATTTCTGATGTTTGATGTGAACATGAACTGAATCTCGACCTGCATCTGCATGATTTTATGCATTGTGCTGCTGCTACACAGGTGGCTGATTGAATAATTTCAGGACTGTGCAGGTGTACAGGTGTTCTTATTAAAGTGTCCGGTGAGCATATGTCTGCGCAGTTGGATTTTGATGGGCAGCTTTACCTCTATCCTATTTTTTTGAGCCGTAATGGAAGCCTGCCGGACAGGTCTACAACAAAACGTCTGCTATTCAGTTAAGCAAAAAGGTTATCTGTTAGACAAATCACTAAACACAACACATTTCCAATTTTTTCTAATGTTTCTCAGGGTTCTAAAGCTGAAAGGAGGAATTAGAATGAGCGGAAAGAGGAAAGAAACATGGTGTGAAGTCATAGCTGTACTTGCATATTTAATGTTCAGTATATAAGTTAAGGAGTGTTTTATGGTTTCTGGGGTGTCAGTATTAAATAAAGAGCACAAATAAGACAACTGTGGTATATTTTGGTAGAAAGAATGTTTTTATAGATCAGTTTTTGATTTGGGGAGCCTGAGGAATATTTTTATTGAGCACTACTGAGGAATTAAAACGTTGAAGCATTTTGTTTGATGTCTCTACTTACAGGCTTTTATAAAACAAACAGTTGAAGTGTGTGCATTGATGTGTAGCATGGTGTTCGCACACAATTGTGTATTAAAACAGCTCAAAACAATTGGTTGCTTATAGATTTGCATGGACTAGCATTTCTGGCTTCAATTTTGAGTACTGAATATTTTTTGGTAAGAACAAGTGAGATTTTATAGCATCATATTTCCCACAGAGGTGATAAACAGCAAACTGGATGCACTTTGGAGATCATATGATTGTTTTTGAGTCCTTATGCATGTGATGCTTATTGCTGGAAATATCAAACTACTGTCTATCCTTAAACAGTTTTTATTTTTGTGGATCATATAAGACATATGATGACATTTTTGGAATACACTTATTAAATACATAATAAAATAAATATAAAACCTGTTGTTGCTGATTGCATGTTGATTTAAAATGAGAAACTGTTTTAATATCAATTTTAAGACAATGTTGTGAGCTACAGTGCTTAGAGTTATAAAACCTACATTAGATTTAAAAAAAAAAAAAAGTATAAAACATTTCAATTCACTTAATACCTATCATTTTTTAAATTAGCCCAGTATTTGAGATCTAATGAAAATTGTGAACATGGAGTGTAAATACTTTTGATTAGCAGTGTGCAAAAAAAATGGACTAATTGAAGGAGGTTTATTTCCTCAATATCAAAGGTGTTAATGACGTTTGCTGATAAAGCAGTATCTACTATCCAAAACTTGACTAAGTTTCTTTGTAAGGAAAATATAGACGCAGTGTTTATTTCTCACCATTAGGTGGCAGTAGTGTTATTCGTTTGCTCCTGCGGTGTAGTTAACAAGGCATTCAGGAGTTAAATCATCAGTGACGAAGTTAAGAAATCAGTACCGTAAGCAGTGCTGTGGCCTTTCAATCTGCTGTTTGTCCTCTACAATAAACAGAAAGGTTTTGCTTCATATACACAAAGCTGTATTGAGCACATTGTGAAAGAGCAGCGAACCAGTGTGCTTATATTAATAACAGGTTACATAATTAAATAATGTCTTCATTGATAAGGCATGAACTTTGAACATGGGGCTCTCCATTTCTGAATACAAATGCTCGAATGTAAATTCTTCAGAAATCTGATTTGATTTTAAGTATAAACAGAGAAAAGGTCAGGGTCTCTTACTCTGAATGACATTACCCAGCTGTAATAAGCCAGCTGCTGTCTGAAAAGGGCATGCTGATGGATATAGCTTCAAAACTTATATATTTGACAGTGCTGGGGCAAAATACAATATTTAGTTTGTGAGTCATCAATAGACTGATTAATCCGGTGGTCAGACTGATCAAATACGTGATGTGAGCCCTTGCAATTTCATCTGCTCAGGTGACTCTGGAAAATTTGTTTGTGGAGCATCAAGTGCCTGAGGGTTTGCTTGGCTTTCAACACAGAATATATAATTTCCAATTGGATTTCCTTTAAACAAGCAGGAGGATAGTGATGAGTCATTCCACTGCTTATGATAAGTCTTCCTTTTTTTCCCTCTGACACACTGAAAAGCCACCGGCTTTCTTGGTATAATCAAATAATATATCCTCCAAATGATTATGCTGAGTGAGTGAGTTAATAAATGTGGACAGTGTCACTACCTTTTTGACAGCTATCCTCAGCCAAGTGATAATATAGGAAACTTTAATGTGTAAACATGATTTTCTCTGAATGTAATGTTTTATATACATTTCATAGAATTAATATAATTTTATCATTTAATTGTATTCATTAATGGTTTAAATAAAATGCGTGTCAATAAAATTTTGGCTGATGCAGCACATTCAGGCACAGAAAGGTTGAGTTTAGATAGTCAAATCTTGTTCAAGTTAGATTTTTCTGTTTGATGTCAGAGATGGTAATTGAAAATTAAGCAATCCTTCTAGCGGGTATAATTATAAATAGACTCACAAACAAATCACAGAAGAATACGTCTCATTAATGTTAAATGAGTTCAGTGACAAAATGTAATTATGGTGAAATTAAAAAAAGAACTTTTCGCTTTAATCAAAAAGCAGCATAATTGTGAGCAGTTGTAACTTTTGAACTGTAAGGCATTCATAAACAAGTCCAGTACGCAGATTAATCTGAAAAAATTGATTGTGTTATGTTGTTGTATCCAATACAAACATGCTCTTTAGTAAGCGGAGTCTTGTTAAACGCAAACAAAACAAAACATCTTGCAATATTTGAGTTTTGAGTACTGTGATCTTTTCTCCTGAAGCATTTTTTCTATTTTTTATTTTCTATCATATCTATTTAAAATCCTGTTATCTCTGATGCTGTATTGATGATGTGATGATAATGGTGAATATGCAATTGTGGAATAATCCAAATTCTTGCTAAGTTGTAGAATAGGGTTTAAAAGACACACTTTTTATTGTGGCTCACATTCAGCGTAACGTCTTAGTCACTAACACTGAAATCTGCATTACTACAACAAATGAACTAAACAAATACAAAATGCATTACTGAACGAAAAACTAATGGGATATTATATACATCAGAATGTATTGGTGAGATGTGTAACATCATAATGATTCTCATTACTTCATGTTCATAAAGAGGCGGGACTAACACAAAATAATATCACAGAATCTAAGTAGAAATAGAAACGCTTTTACGTAGTTCTATCTGACTTCAAAATGATCTGCTGTGTATCTTTACTGCATAACCACACAGGAGGTCAAATCTGTGGCCGGATCTATCCTAATGCTGTAAATAATATTTACAACACTATTGTGTAGTCAAACAAATGCAGTGACAGGGTACTTGCTTTTCACTTCTTCCTGAAAGGTCATCTGTCTGGTGTGTTCCTGATCTCACATGTCCGCTGTCCTGCTGCACACAACATGTCCTCTGTGGGGACTGCATGGATGTTTGGCTGTGTGTGTATTCTTCATTCCTGTTGACACAAAACAGAAAGATACAATGACAGCAGTTAGGTTATGAGTTACGATTTTTTCAAGAGAAATTCAACAAAATGAAAGCTTCAGGCTTCAATGCATTTCCAAAAGTCCAAGACAAATTTAAGTACATTTTAGTAATGCACACAGTCATTAGCTAATACCAGCAAAGACGCTCTTTCTCTTCCTGCCTGGAAGCTATGAAAGCTAATTACACTCCTTAAGGGATAAGCATGTTCACACAAACTGCCATTTAATGATCCTGGATTAGGTTATGGTTTTAGCTTATGAGTAAAAGATGATTTAATTGTTCTTCATAGTGCGGTATAAGAAAATAGAGGATTGTTTGAATCTCCTTTATCATTCAGGTTAATACTTTCTGAGATGTTGTACAGAGAAAGTGTGGAGATTTCATCATGTGTCACTGATGCGTCAGGGATTCAGTTTGCACTCTGCAGTGCCAGTGAGCACCAGAATGGCTTATTATTTAACCATGTGCAGAATCAACAAGCAAGGAGTCACAGCCTTTCTGCTAACAAATCATTTGGTACTCAAAAAGTGTCAACAGATTCACTGTTTGTTTAGGCTCAGTTAAACCAAATAGGTACGAAATACATAACTGGGGGAATTATAGATCCAGCTGGGTATTATAGATTTTTTTAAATAAACACTTAACACTTTTTAATTATCTGTAAAAACAATGAGCCCATAAAGGGTGTTTCTTTATAGAGATAGTACTGCATCCTGGAAGGTTATGCTTTTTGTCACTTTTTCTTTTCTGATTATGGCTTAAGTCTTGAATTGTACAATGATTACATTTCAGTGCAGCACAATTTCAACACACTTATGAATAAACTGATAAATATGATATGACTATATGAATATAATATGAAATATGAAATAACTGATATGAGTTATCGTGCTTTACTCGTTGCTGGCCTGGGTGGCTGAACCAGAGCTGGGAGAACCGGATCATGGACGAGACAGTCGTGGTGGCAGAGTTTGGAGTGCTTCGAGTCACCCGAATTTTCAGGATTATGAGGGCTATGGGGTTGAGCCATGACTCGTCTGATTAGCCTTCCACCATTGAGTTATTAGCCCCTAGGAGAGCTGACTGGGTTCAATAATAAATGCAGTCAGATTACTGAAACAATGAGTACCACAAAAGGTGTTTCTTTATATAGACAGTAATACCTCCTGGAAAGTTATGCTTTTAGTCACTTCTTCTCTTCTCTGATTACAGCCCCTGAGTATGGCTTAGGGCTTCAATTGGACAGTGATTACATTTCACTCCTCACAATTTCAACACAATGAAGAAATTGATATACATTTACATGCTCTATTTGATACCTCTCCAGCATCTGATTCATAATGGGGTTTTTTTTCATTAACTACTGATGAGCACAATGATGTGAGGAAAAGAATATCTGTAGATATCGGTGTAGATCCATAGTCATACTGCCTAGAGAATAAGATGCAGGAAAACTGAGATGGTGGTGGAGGAAAACATCATTAGGCAAGATTCAATATGTTAGTATGTGAAAGATTTGGGTGACTCGACAGGCAAATAACAATCACAGGCCTGCTGCAAGGTTCCTGACAGGTATTGTGTTTCTAACCAGGGCTCCTAAAATAAAAATGATTTATAAAAAAGGAGGGGGAATGTTAAAAAGATGGACAGTAAAAGAAATGCATGATGATGAGAGCAGAAATGGGCCAGTGTGCAGGGATGCAGAGAGCGGGTGGTGTATTTCATTATCACAGACTGTTAAGCATGTGATGAATAATGAGTCCTCTGATTTGCCTCCAGATTTCACCACACAAAAAAGGCCTCTATAAAAATCCTGGTGTGAACTGATCTGCCTCATCATACTGCATCTGCTGAGCAGCATATATGGAGATTTTTAAATAGATATAGGTATTATTAAATAGATTTGCCTTTTTTGCTTTTGTGCAAATTATTAAAAACAATTAATACATTTTTTACCAATACACTATCAATAACAAACAAATGCATTAGTTTATTGCTGCAAGTCTGATACAAAATTCGTCAGGACACTGTTGGCTTTCAGAGTGAGTCATTTTTACCTGAGACAGAGATTTAATGGTTGAAGATAATGCCTTCAAATTTTAGATGCTTATGAATAAGCACTTAGGGCATCTCAGAGAGCAGATGGGTTTAATGGGGTTTAATATCACCAAAGTATAAAGACTTGTGTAGAAAAAAACTAAACGTTTTTGTTTTTTGGGGTTTCTTTAACGGTTCTATGAATATATTGCCTCTAGTAGGCTAAGTAAAAAAATACTTATAGAAATACTTATAGAAATATGTTAAAGCCCTTCTTAAAGAGTGTCTACTTATATGAGCCATTAACCACCACTGTGGATTGTGACATGACAAAAAATTCAATGCTGAACATAGGCAACCTAAAACAGGCTCAAATTCTATTTTGTCCTCTGGTAAAAAGAGTTAATTATGTCACCTGTACAAAAAAAGGATTCAGGAATTAACAGACTACAATGGTTATGCAGTGCAGTGAATAATTCAGTTACATAGACAGCTGAATAGATGAACATAGCTGAGCTATTATAGATATGTGATTTGTTTGTATAACAGGACAGTATCTGTAATGTATGGCATAATAGGCTGTGATGCTCTGTGCAAAATTAAGTGATGTCCTTTCCACTCACATGTCTAGATCAATAGTCTGAACTGGCAGGTATCCAAGACGTGGGTGTTTACTGAAGTACTTCTTAGAGCGAAACTTGTTTTTCAGAACTTTGGTGAAATCACGCACATCTTCCCCAGAGGTGGTCTGTAACAGAATGCAGCTCATAAACAAACATCTGTGACTTGTTTGTGTCTCTGTTTCTTTATTCATAGTATAACAAAAATGTACAGGAATTTACTTGAAAAATATTGCAATTTATTCCATTCACACTTTTATAGTCTATTGTCAGAGTTAACAATTCCTCCAGAACTCAGCTTCAGCACTGTGGGCATCAACAGATGGAAATACAAAGCTAAAGCCTGAGGCACAACTTCCACATTGCAGCAAGGGCCACCAGGAGAAAACCAGCATAAAAGACGGAGATGCAGAATGTGTACACTCAAGAATCCACACACTCTTCTTTCTCTCACTCTTTTCACTTTCACCACGAATTTATAAATAAACATCCCCACAAAGGTTTAAATAATAATTGTTATCAGTTTGTCCTTCATGGTTGGTCTGTGGCTGTATTCTATCACTCAGCTTTCATACCATTTCTTGTACAGAAGCATTGAAATCCTCTTCTCTACTCTGTTGTTTAGGTTCCAAAATATAACGGAACACAAAAACATTCAAGATTGTTATGGCATTACGCCATGAATTCTCTTGATTCTCTTGAATCTGTCCATGGCTTATGCTCTTGCATGTGTACCAACAAGAATGCCTTAATGCACTTTCAGGATTCCATTTGTCTTACATTTCAACAGATATCATCATACTTTGCTTTTTTCTTTAAGTGTCTGATAGCTACAATACATACAATATATTTGAAGTTATTAAAAATGTAAGCTATGTGTTTTCATAAGAGTATAATAAAAGCATGCTCACAGGAGTGCAGTATTCCACCATAGGATAGGTTAATTTGTGACTTCTAGTAGTTCTTCCAGTGAAAAAACACCTTTGACACACATCATAGTTGAAATGCTTCAGACTGCGATACCTGAGAAATGAGTATATAGTTTTATTCACTGTTTTTCTCACACGCAGATTTCATATCTCTTAGTAATTGCTATAATTACATAATCTAAACTAAATGAAGGAGTGATGTACACAAATGATCTTTAATGAGTTTACCTGAATCCCACCATGGGGCACTCTTTACAGATGTTACATTTGGCTTTGTGCATGGCGGTCTCAGCTGCTGCCAGTCTGTGCAGCACCGGCAACCACACCATGGACTGAGGCTCCAGATGCATCCACTCAACAAACTGCTCCAGCTCAACTATGTCCTTATCACCCACCTGAAGAAGATCAATAAAGACTGATTACTTGTTTAACCCATTTGAGGGATTTTTTTTTCATTCATTTATCTTTAGTGATCACTTTATATAGGGGAGTGGTGGCTCAAGTAGTTAAGTAGTTAAGTGGTTCTGGGTTGCTGATTGGAAGGTCAGGGTTCAAGCCCCAGCACTGCCAAACTGCCACTGTTGGGCAATTAAGCAAGGCCCTTCCCTTAACCCTCTCTGCTCCAGGGGTGCTGCATCATAGCTGCCCCTGTGCTCTGATCCCAACTTCCTCAGCTGGGATATGTGTAGAAAGGAATTCCACTGTGCTGTAATGTATGCGTGGCAATAAAAAAGGCTTCTTCTTATTCTTATAAAAGCTTCTATTGCTCAGGGTAGTGGTCAATCTTGAACTATACTAGGAAAATTGGGTGAAAGGTGGGAATACACTCTTGATGGGACACCAGTTCATCACAGTGCACCATCACATACTTATTTACACCGAGCACATGTACCATAGCCAATCCACCTACCAGCATGTTTTTTGGAAGGTGGGAGGACACCAGAGAATCACAGTGAGAACTGGGGTTAAACTGATTGAACTGGGGACCCTAGAATTGTGAGAACCTGGAACCTAGACATGCTACTGTGCTGTCAGGAAAAGTTTTCACTTTTCAAATTTAAGGACATTTTAGTAAAACATTTGGTCCATTAAAAGCAAAAATTGTGTCCCAAAAGAATATATAAGTATCTAGTTAACAAGATTAGCTTCTTCACTGGTACCAGAGGAGGTGTGAGTTACCTCTAAATAATTCGTTCAGCTCCACTCCAGCAACAGGAAAGCTGCACACTACAAACTACATTATAAGAAAATGGAGGTACAAAAATAATCAAAGGTCCTCTAGAAAGCTATTTATCATTTTAGAGGCATATTCCTCTGTGACAAGAGAGTGTAATGTTCCTGAACTTCTTCATCAGCAGGAGGTTAATGTGTCATTTTATTAGATCTGCCAAATAGAGTATTATTTGTCATTCTAATCTTTCCTCATGACATCAGACCTGTTACTACTTTTATACACCAATTAGAGCAGGTCCATAGGGATAAGAAGGTATAAAGAGTATCTATTTAATGCATTGGGATATTACCTATAGTGTGTTTATCGCATGGAAGATGCATGGAAGCTCCGTGGCAGTTAAAAGAGGTGACTACATTCATACATATTTTGAACTCAAACACCATATGCCCAAAAATACAATATATGACCGGCCTAACCTGTTGTAGCATGACAATGTCATTGTACAAACATCAGGGTTAGCTGATATTGGTATGAAAGAAATCAATTATCAATACAATCAAAACAAAACTCTCATGTGTAGTTTTGTTGTCTCAGACTCACATGCTGAAAGCAACTGTGAACGCTTGGCTCCACATTACTTCCTCCGAAGGCAGCGGCTTCACCTAGCTGGTAGGGGATCTGGATAGTGGTGTGCAGCAGCAGTGCCAGCTGTTTTGGGCTACACACTCCTGCAGAGCTGGCCACCTGAGTGAACAGATCTATGGAGAGGTTCCATGAATTAGGACTGAGACTGATATTTCTGAATCACTGACCATATGAAGGCATTAGCTTAAAAGTCAAAATAATGTTAAACATTGTAGTGGTGCATTGGGTTGTATTGCTCTCTTACAGTTCTATGGTTTCCAATTTGATTCCGAGCTCAGGTTACTGATTCTCCTTCTGTCTGTGTGGGTTTCCTCCTACCTCCCAAAAAACATGCTGATAAAGGACTGGCTATGCTAAATTGTCCTTAGGTATGAATGAGTGTGTGAATTGTGCCCCTTGATGAACAGGTGACCACCCCCCTACCCACACCCCCCAGAGTGTGTTCCCATTTCATCCCCTGTATTCCTGTGATATTTTATGGATACACAACAACACTGACCAGGATAGACTGGGTACTAAAGATTATAATAAGGTGAAGTCCCACTGTCTTTCTGAGATAAAAAAAAAAAAAGCAAGATGCTTACATTTATACTTCTCTCCAAGGTGTCCTTTTGATAGAGAAAGAAGCCCAACCTTCATGGACAGAACTTGAACTTTCCCACTTCGGTCCCTTAAGAAATATAAAAGTAATGTATGTTCACTGAATCTTACATTACTATTAATGAGATCAGACCCATTTTTTAAAGCATCTTCTTCAGAGCCAAATATAAATAAATAATCCCTTCTGACAGAAAAGAGCAATCATATAGTATATTAACATACACAAGAATTGCCATGATAGGTATAAGTTTTGTTTTTATGAATTTTGTGGATAGCATAATAGTCACAGTGAAATATACATACCTGTCATAAACATTCAGAAGCCAGTTAAGACACATGTCCACACACAGGGGGATATTGATGAGCTCTGGATACACCTGCTGAATTTCAGTGTATATTGTCAATAGACAGGTAATGATGGCTGGAACCTCCAAAACGTGCTCATTATGAGTCAGCTGATGTTGTTCAAAGACACCCTGAGCCATGGCCAACTCCAAACGGTCCACTACAAAAGATTTATATTCATTTATTGCTTCATATCCACTCATTTCTCTCCCCACAAGAGACAGATTTTTAATGAATTGTGTTCAGTGTATTTTAATAGAAAGCAGCAGAGCATAGCATTTCCCTTGGCATGCAACAAAAATTTTCAACTCAAAAGCCTGGCAAAAATTACACTAATTTCATCAGATCAATTATACATTCCAGCTAAAGTCTAATGTATGGCTCATTAATATCCAACATTTGCCTTCTAGCTCACTTGGCAGAACACATTTCTGCACAATTTGTGCTGAACTAAGGCTATCAGTGGCTCCATTTTGGCTGCAAATGTCTTACAGATATTGTGAGATTTGGCACCTGAAGGCTGTGCTCACTAATGATCCTCAATACACTCAGCTAAAAGGCCTGTGGAAGACTGCCATGCTGAAAATCACTTTTTCTTTCACATTAATCACCAGCCTGTGTTAAACACCTTTCTTGTTTTGGCGTTCAGTGGCTGAATCAGAAGCAGGTAGATGCAGTAACTGAGAAGACACTCACAACACAAGGCTTTCTGAACTCTGCGGCTCTTCAGAGCTGTGCGGTATGCTGAAAATCGCACATGCCGGAGCTCAGCTACAAGAAAAAAGCATTGTCATAAAATGTAATTATCACATACAGATCACAGGTGGACTTTCCCAATTCCCTTTTAAGGTTATATAGAATGTAAAAAATAAAATGCCTTAAATTATTAAGTATTTTAATTTTTTTAAATCAGTATATGTTGTGTTAATTAATGGAATTCTCAGGTACTGAATTTAAGACTCACTCATTGACTGTAATAGTTGAGTCATCATTGGATGATCCCATGATGTGGACTGTTGTTCATGACTGAAAGTTCACAATTTTTAACAAATTTAATTAGAAAACAACTTATCCAAACATAACCGGTAATGGTGCCTATAACTGAAAATATGTTCAACATCAATTCAAAACTCACTTGATGTAATAAGGAACACTGTTCTGAAACACTGCCCTCTGCCATGGGTACTGAACAGAGACTGTTGAGGAGACATGAACCACTTAGAATCATTTTCTGACTTATGACTCTATAGAAAACATGTACCATGGTTAAGATGAAAGAAATTAGCTGTGCAACAGATAAAATAAAACTCAGGTGAAGGTATTATATATTATAAATTTTAATGGATAGGAGAGGTCAAGTGAATAGTTTTGAAGGTTAATGTAGGGGTTAAGGGGAGAGTTAGCATTCAAACATTTTTCTAACAACTTTATTTGTATGAAATTGAACAAAATCCAACAAAATCACCTCTAACCACTTATTCGGGATTATACAAATATCTCCTGAGACCAGGTTCTTTTTTCAATTCATTGAATTTTTTACCAGAGGACAAAAAATGTGCTCATGTTCAGCACTGAATTTGTTTGTCATGTCACACTCCAGAGCGGAAGTTAATGAGTCGTATGAAATAGACACTCTTGGCTTCAGGAATTTGTAGTTTTTCATAAGTATTTCTGTTTCTTTCCCTAACCTACAAGGGGCAATATATTCATAGAAATGTTCCAAAAATATCAAACCCATTTCTACTCTCTAAGATGCCCCAAGTGCTTTTAAAACTTCAACCACTAAATTTCTGTGTAAGGTCACCCAAAAACATCTCCCAACAGTGAAAGCCAACAGTGTCCTAACTAATTTTAAATCAGACTTGCGGCAATTCATTTGTTTGTACTGATTGAAAATGTCTGATCAGTCGATTTCCAGTGTACAGATAAAAAGGGTTAACGTAACTTCACTGAATAAAGAGCATGTAAGACTATTCAGCATGATGGCTCTCTGTGGTATCTACACAGTTAGATCGGTGTTTTTGATATAGTTATTAAATAATGTTATAATGCACATAAAAATGATATTAATTATTTTTTAAGGGCAAATAAAATATAATCATGCAAAAGTACAATCATGCAATAATCTAATCATGCAACAGAACAATAATGTCAGTATTTTCTGAACAACTTTACCAGATAAGAAGTCTTGAGACAACAGTCTGTTATCAATTTGAGCAACTACAAACTGTCTGTGCTGATTGATGGCTGGTGCCTGTGGAAATAAGGGGACATAACTATGCCAGAGTTTTAAAGCTTTGACTCTGCAACAACAACAGAACCTCTGTAACAAAAGGAAACAGAGAGAGGAATCTTACACTTATCAAATCTAAAATGCCAAATTCTTACAGAGTTTCATATTGGCCTTGCTTTTAAAGGTATTTCATCTAAACTATGTGCTGCCTTTATGTGCTGAAGATGAATGACCTGTTCTCACATTATAGTGTCTTACATGGCTAAAGAATATTTTTATGCAGACTGTCTGGCAGTGATAGAACCTTTTAATTGTAGCTGATTTTGGCTGAAATATTTCTTCTTTAACATTTAGTAACATCCAGAAGTTTGTAAAATGTTTAAACGTCTTTGTCATTGTGGTCACACACTGATAGATTGTTTCTCTTTTCTGAAAACTCCAGTGTAAGAGGACACCTGGAGATAAATGTTTAATTATCAGTGTCCTTCACAAGTCCAGATCAATAGCAAAGGTCGATATCATGGCTCTGAGGATCTACAACAGATTATGACAGCCACATATTCATCAGAAAGCAAGACACTAACGGCAAACAAAGCAAGATGTGACATGATGCTCTTAATGTAAGATTAAAAAGAATCAATTCCAGTATGCCAACACTAAAATATGAATGTGATAAGATCACTTGGTCGTACATGGATTACTGGTGGCCATTTTGCCCCTGTTAACACCAAATTTGTTAAATATTTTGTGGCCGAAACATTGTCTATTGTTGATGTAGAATTTAGACATTATATTTTATATTTAGACCTACCAGGGACTTAGCTAAGCACAATATATGGCCAAAGGTATGTGGGCTACTGACCATCAAACCTGTTTGAACCTAATATTCTATTACAAAGACACATGGAATTGGTCATGTTTCTGCTATAACACCAAAAACTTGGAAAACCTTCTCAGTAGATGAAGACTCCTGTGGGGATTTGTGCCATTCAGCCACAAGAACATTAGAGAGGTTGGACACTGATGTCAGCAGAAAAGACCTGGCTTAGCCTTGCCAAGCCATGTGTTTATGGAGCTGGCTTTGTGCGCAGGAACACTGACACGCTAGGACAGGTTTGGGCCTCATAGCTCCACAAAAGGGAATTGATAATGCTACAGCACAAACAGACTTCCTTTACAATCATGCTTCAAACTTTGTGCTAAATGTGTGGACGCATGTGGGGATCATGGTCAAACCTCCACATAGTTTTGGCCATATAGAGTATTTTAGATTGAAGTGATAAAATAAGTAGTGAAATGTCAAATTGTGTTTTAGAGCAATAATCTGGCATAGGGGCCAGATGAATAGCGAGGAGGTAAACCAAACTGCTACTGATATTTTTTGCACCAGAGTATAGTTCTGCTGCCCCTCAAATAAAATGGTGCTAAACTTACAGTCCTGCTTTTTTTTTTAAACAACAAACAATGACATTTACCATCTGATCTGCTCTATGCCATTCTCAGCATATTCTCACACTAAACAATCACTCACACTCTCCTCAACATCGTCCAGCATATATCTGTCCAGTGTATGTCCTTCTGAGCAACATCCCTCCCACTTATTCTCCATCTCTGCCAAGCCCAAGTCAAGCTGATGCATGGCATCCTGGAGGTCCTGCAGTTTTCTCAGTACCCAGCTGACCTGCTGCTGCCAGCTGGCTGTGTTAAAATAGAACTGATCCCAGTGATGCTGGACATCCCTGGCCTCATCCAGCACAGCTTGAGCCAGCCACATCTCCTCCTGCAGAGCAGGCTCTGAATATATCAATACAGATATAGAGTTCAGAGAATAGGCAAAATAGGTACACATTTTAGCTACAATCAGCTACAATCTTATTACCAAATGCAAAAAATCTGAAATGAAACTTCAATATTATACAGTATCTAATCTTTTACTGTATAAGTTCACAATAGAATTTAGAAATAAAATGGATAAATTAAAAATAACATTCTTTCACACTTTTATCTGAGCTTCCTTTTGTTTATGCTGAGGGATTTATACCTATTTGAAGCAAGAAGCATTAAAAGACATAACTAAAATCTTTTTCCCAAATTAAAAAAAAATTTAAATTCCCATATGACATGGGAGCACATCAATCTCAGCTTTACAATATCATCTGAAGTCCCCACCTCTGTCACCAAATGTTTTGCAAATTTAAGACTGTCTGGAGAAATGGCCATAAATTCCTTTTCCAGTAGCAAGATGAAATAAATCTACAGATCTAGAAGATGTCATAAATCCAGATCCCTCACTTTTCTCATCCAGTCTCTGGGTTTTACTGTCTGCACTCGGCCATAAACATAATCAAAATCAAGTGAATGTGATGGTCTCAATTTATAATAAATGAAGACTTTAGAAATGGAGCCAAAATGAGAAACGGTGAAGTAATAAGAATGTCAGACATGTTTCACTGGATAACAAGCAACAATCTGAAAACTTTTATGGATGTTTTACAGTTGCTGAACTCGTCTTAGTGAGTGTTTTACTGATAGAGTGAAAAAAAGACTCCCTCATGTGATGGGGAACTCTGACCTGCTTCTTCTTCCACGTTGATTTCACTCAGATTATCCGTATTCTGAAGAGGCAACAGACACACCTGCTTCAGTGGGCTCTCAAAATCCTGCCTTCGATTGCTGAGCTGCCTCTGCAGAGCCTAAATGATATATTTTGCATTGTGTTAGAAAAGAAGTTCCCCATGTGAGCAGATAAAGGTAAAATATAATATCTTCCTCATTCGCAAGGCCATCCTTGACATTTTCAAAAGGTCAGAACAAATAGAACTGTTTTATTAATTCATAAAGCAGCTTTTTTGGTCAAGGTGTAAACTAAAAAAAATAAGAAGGAAAAATTGATATTAAGTTCGAATCAGGAAGTCCAAATGGAAAAAAAAACAACATTTTGTGTTCAGCTGAAGGTCACCTTGAGAAGTCAAGCAGAGAAAATGTTATGGTCTATATTAGAAGTGTATCATTTCCTGTGTGTGTTATCTACTGATAAAGCCAGGAGACTGCGAATATCACAATCTGATTAAGTTATTTTTTACCTTTTAGTTTCATTATATTTAATAATTTTACATTGACAGCTTACTGGCTGAATGTCTGAAACAGTCAGGAGCCAAAAATGCAGATAAACTGAAGGAACATTTGTAACATTAAGATAATGTCAGTGGCATCCTTGCAGTGACAATCCCACTTTGCCAAAATAAAACAATGACACATTAAGCTGTGATAGCATAATAAAACACTGGCCATTTGTAAAAAGTATATAAATACTTGAGCGATATTTAAAGTAAATAAGAACCAAGGAAGCAAGAAATAAGGAAGTAAATAACGGGACATGAACTATAGAGTTGGCTTATTGTGTGGAACATGATATAATAAAGGCTATAGTGCAGTTGTTGAAGGTTGCATTATATTAACATGGAAATCGAAAATGTATTAGAATCTGAAGTCAACAAAACACCAGCTAACACAATTACATAACCAGTCAGAATGTACTGAAGAAGAACTAGGGGTAAGATCTTTTCATTCATTGTCTACCGCTTATCCGATCTATACTCGGGTCACGGGGAGCCTGTGCCTATCTTAGGCGTCATTGGGTATCAAGGCAGAATACACCCTGGACGGAGTGCCAACCCATCGCAGGACACACACACACACACACACACACACACACACACACACACACAAACAACAATTTAGAGATGCCAATCAACCTACAATGCATGTCTTTGGACCGGGGGAGGAAACCGGAGAACCCAGAGGAAACCCCCAAGGCATGGGGAGAGCATGCAAACCCCACACACACAGGAGTCAAACCCCCAACGCTGGAGGTGTGAGGCAAACGTGCTAACCACTAAGCCACCGTGCCCCCGGGGTAAGATCTTTTTAAAAATAAAAATAGTTCTATAATAATATCAAGATCATGTATCAAGCCTTTTTCATGGACTTCTCCTGTAACTGACCATAAAGTAATCTTGTTGCTCCAGTAGATTATTAGTATCATCCCCAGTAGGGCTATGAATGGTAAGTTCTTCATCTTTCAGCTTTGCCCAGAACCAGAGATCCTCCAGTAGAGTCATTAAGCCTGCTCCACTCTCACTGTGAAGCTCCACACAGTCCCTGTAAGAACATATTGCTTCAAAATGCTTCATTTTTATACGTTTAATTAATATATATTGGTATAGAACATCACATATATTCAGCGGCATCTAAATAAAATATTTATTGCACCAAGAAAAAAATTACTTTCTCTATCAGCATTGATATTGTACGCGGTATATTTTTGCAATCAATTGTGCTGCTTGCATGCAGAGTACCTGCTAGAAAAGACAAAATTTTCATATGTGTGGTTATTTTCATCAGAGCTTATTCCTGTGAAACTCTGTGACTGGTCCCTGGTCCTCTTTCTGGAGAAACCACAGTTGGTAACAATTTCTGTCTGAGTATCCTGAGGAGAGATTGTAGAAACAAGAGCAAAAAGACACTACAATCAAAAAATAGATGCAGAATTGATAATGTGAACTTAGTCTGCTCAGTGTCACTTATTACTAGTCAAGCACACTAGTCTATATAAAAAGACAGACACACATTTCAAACAGAAACACTTTTCTTTTTTATTTTAAAGCAAAAACATCTTGCACTTTTGACGGTGCAATAAGCAAGCAAAAATCCACCTACTTCAATTTATTAGTAAAGCTGTTGTTTATCCAAGTGAGGCAACAGTCATTAATCTCTCAGAAATATTGAATTGAGATGTGCAGTCGCAATAAAAGTACTGAAAATTCAATATTCCTATTGCAATCTACCTCATCATTCACAACAACAATATATCCTGCCAAAGTTTTCCTTTTGAACAAATAAACACTGAATGTATCAAATATTTCAGCAGACTTATTTTATGTGTCTGATTTATATGTTCTCACTCTTAATGTTTACCCTAATGTTTAGGGTTATATAAGACAATAAATGCAATGAAACCTCAGAGATAGCCTTTTGCTGTGAGAATAATCTAAAGCTCTGGGTTGTACATACTTAAACAGAGACAAAATGAACATTCGGTGTAATATATGAATAAATTACACATACTGTACATGTGCTATATATTTAAGTCCATTGATTAACTCAAAACAGTTTTCCATTAATTGGCATTACTGAGTGAAGAGTCCAGGCTAAAGTTTCATTGTGTAATCTCACAGTAAGTTTTTTAATTAAAATATGTTGTAAGGAAAACACAACCAACTCATTTTATCCCTCCATAATAATATTGTCAACATATTTTCTATTTGGTCTATTCATTCATTGTCTACCGCTTATCTGATCTATTCTCAGGTCACGGGGAGCCTGTGCCTATCTCAGGCATCATGGCAGGATACACCCTGGATGGAGTGCCAACCCATCACAGGGCACACACTCTCACACTACAGACAATTTAGAGATGCCAATCAACCCACAATGCATGTCTTTGGACCGGGGGAGGAAACCCCCACGGCACAGGGAGAACATGCAAACTTCACACACACGGCAGAGGCGGGAATCGAACCCCAAACGCTGGAGGTGTGAGATAAACATGCTAACCACTAAACCACCGTATACTGATACATTTCTGATATATCTTTTGGCACATGTTTTACATAACTTTTATGTTAAATACATAGCACAGTGTGACCTCATGTTCCCTCTACCTCATATTTCTCTGATAAATTTGACCAATTACCAATACCAAAAAAAAAATCACTTACAGTTTCTGTTAGATAAGTATATATATTTATATAGTTCTGAATTTAAGGTTTCGATAAAATACAAAGCCTAACATATCTGTGTACAAGTGGTTATGAATTATAAATTTTGATTACTTTTTAATTAGTAGCCCAGTCTGTATTAGAGTGATGGACAAAATATTAAAACAGAAGAAAATATATTACATTTTATTTTGTTATTTTTTACTGTTGTTATGTTAATGTCACACTATTGTGGAAGTTATAAGATCACTATGATCACATAGACCCAAGATATGTATGAACACTTAAGGAATTTAATTTGCAGCAGCATGCATTCAATGAGAAATAATTCTTAGAATATTTATGCATTCAAACAAAATTAAAAGCTGTATTTTGCTTTATTTATGTTAATTGTTTTAGAATTGGTGTTGTTATATCCTTGACTGGACAATTAGCAGTAAAGGTTATGATACTGCACAGGTGGATTTTACACTGCTGAAGCTAATAAAAAACATGTAGCTCACATTTGCAATTTCCAAAATGACCAAAATATGGCATTTATTGCTTTTGTCTGTTGCAAAGACAAACAAGGCTACTCAGTTATGCACTATCATAGACCATACGAGCCAAACATGGGATTCATTTCATGTAATTACATATAAAGCCAGCAAAACATCTAAGACACACTGCAACCTGTCCAGCCTGAACAGAATCTAATCCATGTTCATTTCTACAACTCGTTGCTTTATTTCTCAAATTTTTTAGAAGGGATTCCCTAAAAATACATGGTGTTAGACTACATTATTCAGACAATTTTCAGCTTTTCTGGTCAGACAAAAGATAAAAACAAATCACTGCAGGAAATTAGGACTCAGATATATAGCATGACTTTCCCAGCTGGCTTGCTTCCATTCCTGAAGGAATCAGAGCCACTCAATAACTGACCTTCTCTCAGAGAAAACTAACGAGAATTTACACTAATGGACTTAACGGTTAAAAACAAAACCTCTTTTTGGCTTGATACATTGTACCTCGCTCTGTCTGACTAAGGTATAAATTACAACACTTTATTCTGTGAGTACATCTGGGGCATTGGTGGCTCAATGGTAGGTTTCTCGCCTATCATGCGGAAGGCCGGGGTTCGAATGCCTCAACCTCAGCCACTGGATGCAGTGCCAGACCCAAGCCTGGAAAAATGGGAGGGTTGTGTCAGGAAGGGCATCCGGCATAAAACATTTGCCAAGTTGTTGTGCAGACCAGTTGGTCTGCTGTGGCGACCCCGAACAGGGAGCAGCCGAAAGCAACTTCTATCCTGTAAGTACATCCAGGGTGAACTGCTAGAGTAAACTGCTCTGTCACTATAAATGGTAAATAAAACAATGAGTTGTAGTAGAGCAGCACTTTGTTAACTGTTCCTAAAAGTCACAGTATACCTCACTTAAATATCACTTTAAATATCCTTTAAAATTAAATAAATAAATAAATAATGTGCTACAATCTATACTACTGCATAAATAATAAGTTGAAAAATGCCATATCTTAATTATATACCTGATTATTAGAGCTCTTCAAAACTGCTATCTAAAAAATTAAAGTAGAAAAACTCTGTGCAAAGCATTGAACAGAGAAGAAACATTTTAAGACCTTTTTGAATTGATTTAGATTTATAGTGGCGAGTGTCTAACCCACAAATCTGACATGAAAATAATTATTCCAACAGCCATTTTCAGAGACACGATTTTAAAGGACATCTGAAATCTTCTCTGCATTTACAATTGCCCTCCCTTATACATAATTAATCTCTCAGCTCTTACAATACATTACCACACACACACACATGTCAACAGAGATAAAGATAATTCGGTCACCATACCTTGCACAGTTTCTGATATCTTGGTGATGTGAAAGTCACAGTTTGGACTCTGTGCAGAAGAAGCATCACTTTCTGGAGTGAGGATCTCACCATAACCATTATTCTCCAGCTGCTTTGCCTCCGGAAGCGTCTCAAGATTTTCATCCTTTGGGACAACAGACACCTGTTCTTTCACAATGTGTAATGAGCATTTAACTCCCCAAGTCTCTGTGCTAGTCCACTTCCATGCTTTTAAATAGTCTTCCTCTGGAGCTGAAGGGCATAGCTGAATGTAATAGGCTGCTTTGAAGGAGCTTAACCCGAGTGCAACAGACAGAGGAATCCAGCTCAAAAGCAGTCTCCTGACATGGACACTTACTGGATACAACTAATGGAATACACAAGAATTATGAGAATGTCCTGAAAAAGACTCTCTCAGAGCAGCAGCTTTAGAAGCATCCTCCCAGCTTGAGGATATGAAAAAAAAGAGAAGGGAGGGGTGAAGGGAGCACATAGTGAGCTGCTCCACACACACAGTCTTATGTGATCAGTCCTCATCCTGCCCTTTATGTAGTAATGTAGTAGATATAGAGTGACACTCCAAAGTTATTTAATCTAAGTGTTATCACAGGTTAAATCATATATTTGCATGAAGCATTTACCTAAAAGTTACCAGAATGCATGTATCAAAGTTCCTGACAATAAATTATTTTTTATTGCAAAATTATTAACATACACAAAGACCAGTATATAAAAAGCACACATCATGATTCCCACAAGCCCAAATTTAAAAGTATGATTTCCCTTGTTTGACTTCAGCCTTGTTGTAGAAGCACTTAATGGCACTATAACAGCTTATAAATACTGTGCCTAACATGATTTCTAAGAGTATTTAATTGACTGTACTGCATGTAAGCACATGGTTTATCGTACCTTTTTTATTATTATTATTATTATGGGCTGAGCATTTCTGTTAAAAGTGAAGCCTGACATCTAGTGGTCATAATAGGCAGAGAATATTCTTATTAAGATCCAAATAAAATGCATGAAGCATTATATTGTATATGAAGGAATACAAATAGATCATATGATTTTATGTGTACATTCCTGCACACATAATAAGTAACTGCAAGGGGGATAAATCAGCCTGTAAGGACAAAAGACATCTTAAAATAATCCAAACAAGGCGACTGATCTGCTAGACAAATCTAAGGACTGGAATGCATGTAAGTTCAAGAGAGTTGGCATGTGACGTAAAATGTGAAAATTAGTATTCTGTTCAATATTTAACTCAGTGGTGCTCAGTGAAGCATACAGTGCTGGTTTCATGCAATAGCCAGAGCTACTTTAAGCCAACATGCATTTGGTGTGTAAATTTGAAACATTTTCAACAGAATTTTAATTTGTAAGGTCAACGATCTCGGCTGTTTAGGAAGAGTGGTGTTTGAATCCATCTCAGATAGCAAATGAATGATGACCCTCTGCTTGCTCACATCACACTGTGTTCCCCCAGTGTTGGCTGGTATAAAATCTTGGAGCATCCACGGCCATAAAATGTGTGTGTGTTCTAAAGACTATTAATTCTTTAGACATCCATACAGAAGGAGGACAAACCACATGACCAGTTTAACTCAAAATAGAATGACAGAGCTAAATGAAAGTGTGTCAAACTGTAGGGACACTTGAACTACAGATAATTAGTTTTATGATCATTTGTTTTTAACATACCACATTCAGCCAGTGAAGGTCTTGGTAACTATCTGATGAGTTAAAGCAAATATTAAAAGACATAAAACACTAAATTCTGTAGAACTCTACTGACATTTTAGTTCCTTTAATCGGTTCTCAAAAAGAACACAGGTTGCAAAATTACCAACAGACACCATGTTACATAAGACCACAGCCCCCACTACATTTGTGTAACTTTATAAAATGCTATGTAGTACATTTATGGCATGGCTGCTTTGCATTCAGTGCACAAGTCTGCATAAGTCACTCGCTTATTAACAGCTTTAGCCTAGTCAGGGTCATGAAGAATCTAGAGCCTATCCCAGAAACACTGGGTATAAGGCAGGAAGTTCAACAAAAACACAGTGATTAGAGAACAATAAACATGTAGCACAAAAGAAGATTACAACAAAATATTTTGAGTGGTACGGCTATCAAAAATGAGTAGGAACTATAGAGGCCCTTGCTTTGAATGCCTTCAGCATATCTATGACTGCAGGACATCACTAGTTTCTCACACTGCTCTGGTAAGATCTTGGTCCACTCTTCGTCGAGTTCTGTAAATGTTGTGGGTTTCTTAGCAATAACATTGCTGCCAAGGATTGTCCAGAGATTTGCAATCAAGTTTAGATCAGGAATCTGGCATGGCCATTTCATCATTTCAATGTTCTTAGCTTCAAGGAACTGCTTTACCTGTTTTACAGTGTGACAGGACACATCCCTCAAACCATGACACTTTCAGCATGTTGTGTGAACAGAGGAGAACTGATCTGAAGTTCATTTTAGTAATGAGAGCAAGTTTCATTTATTCGAGTCTGATGGAAAATGTTATGTTAGGGTGTCAAACTGGGGAAAGATTGAACCTAAAGTGTGTAAAGAAATCAGTGAAAAGTGGAGAAGGAAGTGTTTGGGGGATGTTTGCTGCAGCAGGAGTCGGGTCTCTTATTCAACTACATGGCAGAGTGAATGCAAATGATTTTTCATAACCTCCTTCAGCAAAATGAGGTGCCTTCCCTGCAAGCTTCTCACAATCAGCTCACAATTTTCATGCAAGACAATGCCCCATCACACTGCAAAATGGCTAAAAAGCAGTTCCTTGAAACTAAGAACTTTGAAATAATGAAATGGCTAGCCCAGTGTCCTGATTAACCCCAATTGAAAAACTCCTTTTGAAAATTGAAAATCCTTGGCAATAAAGTTTTTGCTAAGAAACTCACTACAGTTACCGAACTATGGAAGAGACTGGAAAATCACACCAGAGCAGTGTGAGAACTAGTGAGCAGTAGAACTAGCTAGAACTAACTAGAGCAGTGTCAGGACTAGTGATGTCCTGAGAAGTGCCTTGGTTATTTTGTTAAACGTGCTAGTAGAGCAGTGGTATACCACACAGCTAATATTCCTTCAAATATTGAGCAATATAATGTGTGAGAGTGTGTGTGTATGAAAACCTGTGTAGTGAGTTAAAGAGGAGAGGCCACCATTTAGTATAATGGGGTTATTATGACATTTAGTTCTAGTTCTTTTAAAATGTATGTAGTATAAAAGATTAAAACAGTTAGAGTGTCAGTATAAGTAGAAAGATTTTTATTCCATATATTCCATAGATTAATTCACTTATCTTCATTAACCATTTTTTCCTGGTCAGGGTTGTGGTTGATCCAGAGTTTATCCCAGGAACACTAGGCGTGAGGCAATGATACAGCCACAAATCCATCTAAGGACACCATGCACACACTCATTCACACCTAGGGCCAGTTTAGAGTCACCAATCTACCAGCATGTTTCTGGAAAGTGGGAGGAAGCCTGAGAGAAGGGAATAAAGCTCAGATACAGGGAGGAAATTCCACAAAGACAGTAAGCTGAATCCAACCCTGGAGCTGTGCTATAGTACTTTCAATTTTAGGACAAATAATCAGTGTTTAAATTTTGTTAACACCACACTCCTTCCAACACACAATGCAACATTTCATCAGACTTTGTTGATGCAACAGTAAAGTACTGCACTGAACTACATGTCAAGGCACTTACAGAAGTGAAGGGCGTCCGGACTTATCCATAGAGTTGCTGTGACTAAAGGTTGTCACTCCAACCAAACAGGAGCAAATCTAATTTCACAGCTTGATTTTTGCTCCTGATTGCTTGAAATGAAAATTTGCCCTTACATAAAATAAACTCTAATAGAGAAATTTAAAGATAGTTTGATCAGTACAAATTATTTTTTTCAAGGCAATCAAGATCCCAAAGTTAAAATTATTTATTTAATTATGAAAACAATATACATCAATAAAGTTTATGTACCCACTTAAATATAACACCTCTTTTTTACTTTGCAGTTATTATACATCTTAATTTTAAAACATAAAGAATCTATAACAATTCATTTCCACACAGGTATCATATTAATGTTTAAACACAGAGCAGAAACAATACAAGTATTCCACTTGGATAATAAGCAGTGCTGTTTTCATGTATTGCTGATCTAGTGGTTAACAAGACACTAGGTTTTGTCTCACCGTGTTACAACATGATCAGGCAACTGTGCATTATTCTCTGTAAGACAATTATGCACAAAAATTGTATAAAACACATCATGGTGAAATGTGTCTGCATGTTAATCACATGATCATTGTGCAAAAACCACATGCAGCTCCACCAAAGACAGGTCAATTAAAATACTATACAAATACAGTCCTATATCTATCCACATTAAACTAATCTGTTATTTTGAATCGGGTGTGGCATGAGAAGGCAGTAAAGCACATTATAATTCATTAATTGCAACATGGGCAACAACAACAGAAGAGCTGCCTACATGGGTTCTTCTTCTTATATATCACAGCCTTCCTGATCTCAACTGTAGCCTTGCCTATAAATTCTTCTGCTGCACACACATTAGCTTCAATATTATCCACCATAGCCCCTTGCTGCTCTACAAGCAAAGCCAACTGAAAAAAGAGATCATGAATGTCCCGGATGCGGCTCTCCAGCTCTAGAAGCTCCTTGTGACGGTTCTCAATCTCGCTGAGCGCTGACCGGAAGGCTCGTTCATCTGTGACAAGGTCATCCGAGAACACATTCCACTTACCAGTCTCAATCATTTCTTCTATCTGATCCCCAGTCACCTCCTTGCCCATGATCTCTGTCTGCCGCTGGATGCGTATCTTGCAGTTTTCCCTTTGTGCCATCTCAGCCTCATTGTACTCAGACATCGCACCATGGAAGGCACTGGTTAAAGAGTTGTACTGGGCACGCACCATGCGGGCTAACGCAGAGTGGGTGCCGTGTTTCTCCTCCAGCTCTTTGCATTGTGTCTCCATCTGCTGAAGCCTCGCATACAGCTTCTCTCCTTCAGCTTTGATGTTGCGTGCAATGGCATTGGAGTCCCGCTTGATGCTGCTGATGCGTCTGACCGAGGTGAGAAAACGGGTGTTCTGCTTACCTAGCCTCTTCACCTCCTGTCTGAGGTGAGCTATTTTTTTGTGCATAGACTGGGCCTCCTTAAACACATCATCCATGATGTCCTCACCCTCAAACACCACTGTATGCTGCTCCAGCCCCCCATTTTCTGCGTTCTCCTCGATCTCTACAGGAGGCTCCTCTTGGGTGTTTTTCGTTGTAATACTGTTCAGGTCACACAGTCGATCCTTCATTTCTCCTTTATGATAAAACAGAAACAAGAGAATGGAGTTAGTTCAACAAACACTGGCCTGACTTTCCGATGTTATGCAACAGGGTTGCACAAATTTAGTGTACTTAAACAGCTATGATATGCTATGCATCAGTCGTGTTGAGAGATCTAGACACAAAGTCATTCTAAGATCAGCAACCCTTGAGATCTACCATCTTACAAAACATGCTTCCAACCCTAATCTTACACAACGTCTCAACATAAGCACTTTATTTCCCAGCTCGGTTTAGATTTGGGTTGGAAATTAGTTCTGTAGGAAGACTCAGAAATCTCCATGAACAAGCTGAAACAATGCAGATATGACATACCTTCTGAAATGACAATATAGGTCTCTTGCTAAGTTACTGCGTAGGAGTAGTTCAGTAAAGAAACCCCCTGTCACACCAGTGCCCTTATGGCTTATGCATCACATACTTTTTTTTCTGAGTAATGGAAATCACACAGTCACGATTGCTACTTCCTATCACACCAAATATAACCGAATACAGAACCAAAGGGTGGGGACTTCCCTATATTGTATATTTTGGAATTAAGACACAAAAATGTTACTGTCGTTTTTACCAAAGTCTTAATTTTGATCTAAAACCTTATTCCCTGAACTTCAAATGTACTATATTGATGAGTATACTCATGAACCTCAAATATAACAAAAGCATCAAATAGACACCTAATTGTAGTGGTTAAAATAGAAGTGGTTTACATGATAAGTAAATATACATGTTTACAAGGGAACATCATACATTTTCTCCTCAATTAATACTGAAGAAGTTGTAGTCTTTAATTTTCATATCTATGCTCAAGTGAAGAGCATCTCATGGATCATCCTTGTGGGTTAGTACGAAAAATCAAATGCTAGAGATCATATTCGTCGTTTTTCTCTTAAACCACACACCAGAGAAACATTAGGTGGTGTGTTCATGACTAAGTTAAATTAACTCCTGGTTAAATTAAATTAAACCAAACCCAAATAACCTGCGCGTCTGAAACGCGACTAAAGGAGGAGAGTTAATCTTACCTCACTTCATACTCCGTGGACCAGCTAAAATACGCAGATTTAATATTCAATTCAACTGATCGAAGTTTTTCCTCTCTGCTCTTTCTTCTCACACCGTTGCAGGAAATAGCAGCCAAGCGACTAGTGGGAGTTACCGAAAGTGGCAGTGGTCGATTTATCTGTCAACCTTGAGTCGCACTTCATCCACACAGTTTTCTTAACGTTACTCTGACAGCAAATATAAAGCCTATATGAAATGAATCCTAAACTTAATAAGATTTACTAACAACATCAATATTTTAAATGAGAAAAACACTCTTTTAAAGAAGCAGGTTCTAATTAGTCGATTTCAGTTGCAAATACTTACTGCTAAATCTACTGTATATGGTCACACTGGGTTGCCAGATCCTTCTATAAGGTTGCACATATTCATTTACGTCACTGTTCAGAATTACACACATACTAATAATTCTGGGAAACAGGATAAAGTAGGGAGTGAATTCACATATTAAATTTTATAAGGAGTACGTGGTTATGGTGTGTATATAAAATATATAAAAAATACCTATTATAAATAGTGCTATTTCAGTTGTATTGTTGAAATGTACTTTATTACTAATCAAATACCGGCAAATGTGGTGAATAACTCCTAAAAGTTAGAGTTGTAGCTGACAAGTCAAGCAGAATTGTAAAGACATGTAGGATTTAGCACTGAATTATGTTTCCCAGTATGGATATTACGTTAAAGTCTGGCATCCATAAACAAAGAGATATTGTTTTCCAGTTTAGTAGACTATGTCAGTCAATTTTATTTATAATGCACATTTACAAAAGGAACTTTGACCAAAGTGCTGTACATAATAAAAACCACACATAAGTATATAAAATATAGAATATGTTAAGCGCTGGCAACAGTGTTATACACTGTATTAGATCAAAAATTAACCCAAAAAAAACTCAGTGTATCATATTGTGTCCTGCATCACTGTAAATCCTAAGGAATGTGAGATGCGCCTAAAACAAACAAATCCGCCATGTTTGTAATCTGAATAATGTGCGTATCTAGCTTTTTTTTATAGCTTCGCCACATGATGGCAGTAGTGTTAAGAGTGGATATTTTTGGATACTAAAAATTGTGGATTCTCTCAAATACACTATTTTGCCAAAGGTTTTGGGACACCCCTCCCAATCATTGAATTCAGGTGTTGTTTTTCAGGGGTTGGGCTTTGCCACTTAGTTCCAGTGAAAGGAACTCTTAATGCTTCAGCATACCCAGACATTTTGGACAATTTCATGCTCCCAACTTTGTGGGAACAGTTTGGGGATGTCCCCTTCCTGTTCCAATATGACTGCGCACCAGTGCACAAAGCAAGGTCCATAAAGACATGGATGAGCGAGTTTGGTGTGGGGGTTCCTTGACCTCAACCCGATAGGACACCTTTGGGATGAATTAGAGCGGAGACTGAGAGTCAGGTCTTCTCATCCAACATCAATGCCTGACCTCACAAATGTGCTCCTAGAGGAATGGTCAAAAATTCCCATAAACACACTCCTAAACCTTGTAGAAAACCTTCCCAGAAGGTTGAAGTTTTTAAATAGATGCAAAGAGTGGGCCAACTCCATATTAAATTCATGTGCATGTAAAGGCAGACGACCCAGTTTTGGAATGGCTCAGAGTCTCCGCTCTAATTCATCCCAAAAGTGTTCTTTCGGGTTGAGGTCAGGACTCTATGGAGGCCAGTCAAGTTCCTCCACGCCAAACTCGCTCATCCATGTCTTTATGAACCTTGTCATGTTGGAACAGAAAACGGGCCACCCTCTTCCACCTAAATTCAATGATTTAGAGGGGGTGTTCCAAAACTTTTGGCAATATAGTGTAGTTAAGGTCATGATGTCATTATACAGAAAGTTTGGATTGGCGTGTTTATTTGGAAGCACCCTTGTTAATAATGCTATCAAAGTGGGTTGCATTGCTGCCTTACAGCTTCAGGGTCCTGGGTTTGATCATTAGTTCATATCTGTGTGAGTTTCAGTGCAGTTAGCAGAGTGGTTATACTAAAATGCTTCTAGGTGTAAAAGGGTGTGTAAATTCTTGTGCCCCGTGTTCTTGAGATATATTAAAAGACACATAACATTGAAAATGAATGAGATAATGCAATGTTGTAATTCAGATCAGATTAGTTAATTGTAATCTGATACTGTGCACTGCACACAGAATGTACTGAAAATTGCACCTACCCTATAGGTGTACCAAAAATACTATACTATACTATATACTATACTATACTATACTATACTATACTATACCATGGACTATTGCATTCCACTGTATGGTTATTCACTGACCTTGCCACAGAAAATTATTTTTGCAGCAGGTGCACTTTTGTAGTGGGTTGAGTGTATGTATAATTTAAAAAGGGAAATATGTTTATGAATCTATATTCTTTAGGCAAATTATGCATGGTTAACACAAGTCAAATTCAAATTGGTCAAAGGCGGAGGCCAAGATAACTGACATACCTTTTGCAGAATACGAGACATCCTTATGAAATTCTGAACACAGCTTTGCACTGAAAATATGTGCACAAACATGGGCTGTTGTACATTATTGATTAAGATTCTGTACTGTTAATTAGAAGGTCCTGAGTTTAATCCCAGAAGAGACAGAGAGTCACTTACTATTAACTGATCATGCTCTAGGTTCAGATTGGACTTCTGAAAGAAAGCAAAGCTGATAAATGTAATGATTTTATAAAGTAAGATTGTGTATTAGGTACACCCAAAGACATATGATGCTTATACACTCACTGTATTTATATTTACATGAGAATCCTTACGTTATCCAGACCTTATACTTTATGCATTAAAAGGATTTCATTACAAACCAGGAATCAAGAATCAAGATCCAACACTAGACAAAAAAGATCAACAACCAGACATTGTTTGAATATCATATTAGTGTTTACAGAGGATTTATAGTTTAGTCTGAAGAAAACATCATCTGTTTTTGATTAGCCAACCTGTGACCTGATTCAATTAACTGATCTCATTCACTTCACATGGAAACCTGTACAGAGATGCCTCTGTTTTTCCTTTTCACTCATCCAAACTGGTTCCTTGTTTATGATTTGTTGTCCTTTTATACTTGTATAAAGGCATATATAGTTCAGTCAGGTAATGTGTCAAATATACTGTATACCAGACAATTACGGAGCCAGAATGATGGTGGAAATGAATAATGATAGCTCCTAGATTAAAAAGTTAAACAAACAAAATAAAATATTTTCCTAATAAACAATGATTCCTGGTATTGTTTACATAAATTTAATATACTGCTAATTGCAGAGCAGTATTTAAAAAATAGAAGTACCTACATCTGCATTCCTAATGCCTTTTGAGGATACAGAGGGATATCTTTAAATGATGAAAAACTTGAAAAGGATGAGGGAAGCAGTTTACCAAGCTCGTGATGCTTGATTCACAAGGCCATGTTTAATCTAAAAATGTAATTAAAAGAATACTGTTTCCCTCTAGTTTGACTTGTCACTTGATCTTAATTCAATGTGTCTTAGCTTTTACATACCAATTTTCCACATGTTTTTTCTCAAACAGCAAGAGAACCCAAGATCAGTACACAAATCCAGTGAACTTTTTCCCTCAGTTTTGAAGCAAATCAGCAGATTACGCTTACAGGCATATTACATTATTTGGGTACATAGAGTTACATAGAGCCTTTACCATTTCCCCATGTCAATGTTAATCAGTTCTGTTTTTTTCCATACCAGATTAAAACAATTAAACTTGTTTAAAAAATGTAAACATTAAGAAGTTTTGTTATGCTATATAGTTGAAGAAATGTTGCAGTGGAATATAATTTTATCCCGAACTTATGTATATCAACATAAGAAACACCCGAGACAAAGTGCCAATCCATTGCAGGACACAATCACACACACACACACACACACACACACACACACACACACACACACACAGATACACACACATACAGTCACACACCCATTCACACACTATGTACAATTTAAAGATGCCAACCAGCCTACAACAAATGTCTTTGAACTGGGGGATGAAACCGTAGTACCCAGAGGGAACTTCTGAAGCACAGAGAGAACATGAAAACACTGTGTATGCAGGGTGGATTGGGAATCGAACCCACAATCCAGTGTACCACAACCCTGTGTATGTGTAAGACAAACAAACAAATAAATGAATAAATATGAAAAACGTCCCCTCCTTGAACCGCCTTATTGCGGTGGAGGGGTTTGAGTACCCGAATGAACCTAGGAGCCATGTTGTCAGGGGCCTAGTGCTCCTGGTAGGGTCTCCCAAGGCAAACGGGTTCTAGGTGACAGGTCAGACTAAGAGCGGTTCAAGACCCTTATGGAAATAAAAACAAGGACCGTTACATCGCCCGGACTGGCGTCACCGGGGCCCCACCCTGGAGCCAGGCCTGGGGTTGGGGCACACAGGCGAGTGCCTGGTGGCTGAGTCTTTGCCTGCGGGACTCGGCCGGGCACAGCCCGAAGAAATGACGTAGGCCCACCTTCCCATAGGCCCACCACCCGCAGGAAGGAGCATAAGGGTCCGGTGCCATGTGTTTTGGGTAGCAGTCATGGGCGGGGGCCCCGACGACCCAAACCCTGGACAAAGAATCTGGCTTTTGGGACATGGAATGTCATCTCACTGGGGGGAAAGGAGCCCGAGCTGGTGAGGGAGGTTGAGCGGTACCGGCTAGAGATAGTCGGGCTTGCCTCCACACACAGCCTGGGCTCTGGAACCCAATTCCTTGAGAGAGGTTGGACCCTCTTTGTCTCTGGAGTGCCCCATGGTGAGAGGCATCGGGCTGGGGTGGGCTTGCTTATAGCCCCCCAGCTCAGCCGCCATGTGCTGGAGTTTTCCCTGGTAAACGAGAGGGTTGTTTCCCTGCGCCTTCGGGCCGGGGATAGGTGTCTCACTGTTGTTTCGGCTTATGGGCCGAACGGCAGTGTGGAGTACCCAACCTTCTTGGAGACCCTGCGAGGGGTGCTGGAAGATGCTCCGACCGGGGACTCCATAGTTTTGCTGGGGGACTTCAACGCCCATGTGGGCAACGACAGTGATACCTGGAGGGGCGTGATTGGGAGGAACGGCCCCCCTGATCTGAACTCGAGTGGTGTCCTGTTGCTGGACTTCTGTGCTAGTCACAGCCTGTCCATAACAAACACCATGTTCAAGCATAAGGGTGCCCATCAGTACACTTGGTACCAGGACACCCTAGGCCGGAGATCAATGATCGACCTTGTGATCGTGTCATCTGACCTTCGGCCGCATGTCTTGGACACTCGGGTGAAGAGAGGGGCGGAGCTGTCAACCGATCACCACCTGGTGGTGAGTTGGATCCGCTTACATAGGAGGATGCCGGACAGACTTGACAGGCCCAAACGTATTGTGAGGGTCTGTTGGGAACATCTTGCTGATCCCTCTGTTAGGGGGGTCTTCAACTCCCACCTCCGGGAGAGTTTCAACCAGATCCCGAGGGAGGTTGGGGACATTGAGTCTGAGTGGTCCATGTTCTCCTCCTCCATTGTTGACGCAGCCATCCAGAGCTGTGGCCGTAAAGTCTCTGGTGCCGGTCGTGGCGGCAATCCCCGAACACAGTGGTGGACACTGGAAGTAAGGGATGCCGTCAAGCTGAAGAAGGAGTCCTATCGAGCCTGGTTGGCTCGGGGGACTCCGGAGGCAGCTGAGGCATACCGGCAGGCCAAGCGAACTACAGCCGTGGTGGTCTCGGAAGCAAAAACTCGGGTCTGGGAGGAGTTCGGTGAGGCCATTTAGAAGGACTATCGGACGGCCTCGGGAAAATTCTGGCAGACTGTTCGGCGCCTCAGCAGGGGTAAGCAGCTCTCTGCCAACACTGTTTATGGTGGAGGTGGAGAGTTGCTGGTCTTGACTGGGGATATTTTCGGACAGTGGAAGGAATACTTCGAGGATCTCCTCAACCCCACTGACACGCCTTCCGTAGAGGAACCAGAGGCTGAGGACTCAGAGGTAGATTCATTTATCACCCAAGCTGAGGTCACTGAGGTAGTTCAGCAGCTCCTTGGTGGCAAGGCACCGGGGGTGGATGAGATTCGTCTTGGCTGACATGTCTCTGCAACATAGTGTGGCGGTCAGGGACAGTGCCTCTGGACTGGGCGACCGGGTGGTGGTCCCTCTTTTTAAGAAGGGGGACCGGAGGGTGTGTTCCAACTATAGGGGGATCACACTCCTCAGCCTCCCAGGGAAAGTCTATTCCAGAGTACTGGAGAGGAGAGTCCGACCGTTAGTCCAACCTCAGATACAGGAGGAGCAATGCGGTTTTCGACCTAGTCATGGAACACTGGACCAGCTCTATACCCTCCACAGGGTGCTCGAGGGTTCGTGGGAGTTTGCCCAACCAGTCCACATGTGTTTTGTGGACTTGGAGAAGGCTTTCGACTGTGTCCCTCGTGGCATTCTGTGGGAGGTGCTCTGGGAGTACGGGGTCCGTGGCCCTCTGTTAAGGGCTGTTCGGTCTCTGTATAACCGGAGCAGGAGCTTGGTTCACATTGCCAGCTGTAAATCAGATCTGTTCCCGGTGCATGTTGGACTCCGACAGGGCTGTCCTTTGTCACTGGTTCTGTTCATTGTTTTTATGGACAGAATTTCTAGGCGCAGCCAGGGGCTGGAGGGAGTCCGGTTTGGGGACCACAGGATCTCATCGCTGATTTTTGCAGATGATGTTGTCCTGTTGGCTCCTTCAAGCCTGGACTTACAGCATGCACTGTGGCGTTTTGCAGCTGAGTGTGAAGCGGCTGGGATGAGGATCAGCACCTCCAAATCGGAGGCCATGGTTCTCGACCGGAAAAAGGTGGCTTGCACCCTTCAGGTTGGAGGGGAGGTCCTTCCTCAAGAGGAGGAGTTTAAGTATCTCGGGGTCTTGTTCACGAGTGAGGGAAGGATGGATCGTGAGATTGACAGACGGATCGGTGCAGCGGCAGCAGTAATGCAGTCTATGTACCTGGGGAGAGGGTGGTCTGGGCATCCCTACTTAGACTGCTGCCTCCGCGACCCGGCTCCGGATAAGCGGAAGACAATGAATGAATGAATGAATGAATGAATGAATGAATAAATGAAAAACGTGACCAAATCACATTTGAAAAATAACATAAAAAATACATGCACTATATGTGAAAAGTTCACACACTCAAATAATGAAATATAACATGTAATATTTCGTAAAAATACTAACCTATTAATATAAGGTAGAAATAAGGTAGAAAGAAAATAAATGATGGGCAGATATATGTGGGCCAACATAATAATAATAATAATAATAATAATAATAATAATAATAATAATAATAATAATAATAATAATAACAACAACTAAGAATAATGAATAATGAATAATTAATAAAAGAGCTGGGTGAGCTTTACAATGCAATGCAAATGATCCCCAATACTTTCAAAACTATAATAAAACAGTATAGTAGAATGAATAAAACTGGAGTAGAAACAAATTTATTTTTATTCCGTTGATGTATTGAGCATATAATATAGGCAGTCTTGTGCAAAAGAAATGCTTGAGGTAGTATGTTAGTGTTTGTCCAGAAGTTTGATGCAGTGTGCAGAAGTGCTGTCTCTGTAGTGATGGTGTATTGAGGCGTGCCGCTGCTCTGTGTGCATGTGATGGCGAGAGGAGGCTGCGCTCTAAAAAGCCTTCACAGCGGCTCAGCTGCATCACTTGCGAGTCAGACTGAGCTGGGATAGCTTTAGTCAGAGAGCCAGGGGATAGTTTTCACCGCTGAAATTGACACAGGACAGGAGTAGAGCATGGGAGCGACATTTTCACAGCAGCGGGATGAATGTGAGGAAGATGAGGAGCAGTGTTCAGGACAGGATGAGGTAACAGAGGACAGCGCTGAAGACCAGGTAAATATCCGGCTAGTTATAGCCTCTATTTGAGCTGTTTATAAAGCATTTAAAGATACTATAGATAGTTAAAACTGGTGTGTACTGGTGTGGAAACTGCGGAGAACTTTTTTTGTGTGTGTTTTGCTGCTGCACTGCGGTGGACATTGATATGGTGATGCTAGCAGCTCACTGTAAGCTAACCTAATGACAGAGGCTACATAATAAAACTTCATGATGTAGTCTGCATTAAATTTAAAGCGAATAAAACATTACATTTCTGACTTCTGGTGTGTAAAGAAAAACATCTACTTTTGATAAATTAACCGTAAAAAAAAAACACAAGGCGGAATTTCACTTTTTGTGTAACTTTTAACACCTTTTCAACCAATAGTGGATAACTAGCTCAGGTTATCAAATTGTTTATTTCAAATTATAAATGTATATTATTGCATTATACCTTATGTGTGTTTGTATATATATATATATATATATATATATATATATATATATATATATATATATATATATATATATATATATGTGTGTGTGTGTGTGTGTGTGTGTGTGTGTGTGTTATATATATATATATATATATATATATATATATATATATATATACACACACACACACACACACACACACACATATACAGTATATATCTCTTATATACCATGTGTACGTATTCTCTAGGCATCCAGTGTGCATCTCCAATGCAGTGCTATATTTTCTGGCACTGGAAACAGAATTGCTTCCAGCTGCTCTCCAAATAGCATCGGCATCGATTTTCCATGTTATACAGGAATTCTGCCACAGTAACACAAGATATGTGAGATGTAACCTGACTAACTCTTTAAAAATATAAACTACTTTAAGCATCTGTATGAACGATCATAGTCACGGTTCATACAACACATTGAACTGTAGGAGCAATAAAAAAACATGCTTCTATGAAATAAATTATATAGTAAATGAGTCGTGGTAATAGTATTTTTGTTGTTTCATCTTGGGTATAAATTGTGGATTGTTGGCTTTTAATAATAATTTATTTCCACCCGAATATAAAGAATACGTTAAAACTGGATAACAGTAATAAACAGGATTGCATAATAAATGACATTTAGTATAGTGACAAGGATTATTTCACACCAATTTTAGCCCAATAATAATATTAGTACAGACAGTTATGTTCAGTAAATATATACATGTTTGCAGTTGGTTTGTATTGTACAACCTTTGCACAAAATCCCCCAAACCTTCTAATGGTTGACAGTGAATTGTAATTTAATTCAATTTAACTGTATTTTATTTGTATAGAGCTTTTGATAGTGGACATTGTCACAAAGCAGTGGACATTGTCTCAAATTTGGAATAAAATGATAAAGTTTAACATTTTAATTTATATTTATAAATGAGGATGTCAGAGGCAACTGAAAAACTGGCAAGGAAAACTCCCTGAGAGAATATGGGGAAAACCTTGAGAGGAACCGAACTCAAAAGGGTGACACCATAAATAATTTCCTGTCTGTAGTTTTAGGGCCTTTAGTGGCAATTGAGAATGGATATTGACTTCTACCACCTAGCAAGTGTTAAAGGATATTTTAATTATTCTGTGGACTGTAGTAGAATGGTCTTAAATATAAAATGCATTGATTTTCAGTGACCAGCACTGTATTCCACTATTCTCTTGAATCAGTAATTAGTACTGCTAATATATGGTGCTGGACTTTGCATCACAAATAGTTAGTGTTCTCTACAATTCTTTTGCCTTTTTAATTAATTTCATATTCTTTCTGAGTTCATTCCTGGATATTGGGTATTTCTCTGTTGAAGATACACTATATTGGCAAAAATTTTGGGGCATCTGTCTTTACATGCACTTGAATTTAATATGGAGGTGGCCTGCACTTTGCAGCATTTGTGAGGTCAGGCAACTGATGTTGGACGAGAAGGCCTGGCTCGCAGTCTCCGCTCTAATTCATCCTAAAGGTGTTCTATCGGGTTGAGGTGCAGGCCAATCAAGTTCCTCCACACCAAACTCACACATCCATGTCTTTATGGACCTCGCTTTGTGCACTGATACATAGTCATGTTGGAACAAGAAGAGGCCATCCTCAAACTGTTCCCACAAAGTTGGAAGCATGAAATTGTCCAAAATGGCTTGGTATGCTGAAGCATTAAGAGTTCCTTTCAGTGCAACTAAGGGGCCAGGTCCAGCCCCTGAAAAACAACACCTGAATTCAGTGATTTGGAGGGGTGTCCCAAAATCTTTGGCAATATAGTACAAGTGCTTGAAATCTCCCCAAGAACTGAAAATTTTACATTCAACGTTAGAATTATAGCTTGCCTCTCCAGCAGGATGTTGCCTTCAGATACCCAATTAATAAGTACTAAAGAATTACAGAAAAAGCTAGAATTTAAACAAAGACATTTGTGATATTCTGGAGAAAAGCAACTAGGTAAAGATTCCCCAGGTATTTTGGTGTCCTTAAGGTGTCCCCAACTATAATCAATACCAGAAATTTAATTAGAAACAGGGTGAAATATATCTTGGGCAGTTCATTCATTCATTCATTGTCTACCGCTTATCCGATCTATTCTCGGGTCACGGGGAGCCTGTGCCCGTCATTGGGATCTCAGGCGTCATTGGGCATCAAGGCAGGATACACCCTGGACGGAGTGCCAACCCATCGCAGGGCTTGGATAGTTCACTAGGTGCCAAATAGCATAGACTGTCACTGCAGAGTATACATTTGAAAACGCTTAGATCAGGTTCTTCACACTTAACTGCACAGTTAATGTTTACTTTTTAAACAATTTAAAATCATTTCAGTTTTGAAATGGAATTTACCTACATGAAGCATCTTTGTATCCACAGCCCACTGTGCCATATCATATGCTCTCAATAGGTAATAAATGTCATTACTATTAAAGTCAATGTGAAAGTACTTGGATGTTTTCTTTTTACTTTTCCTTCTCTGTTGGTAATATTATCATGTGGAAGTTGTTCTCCATTTTAAGCTTGCATTACTGTTTCTGTTTTCATTTTTGGTCTATTATTCACATGATAATCTGCTGTTCCTTATACCTAGTTGCTTCAGAAAAACTGGAAAATCTCAAGCCAGAATGGGAAACCAGAAAACCAGACTGATGAGATGAATAGTCAGTCTGATGCGAGGGACCTTGTAGATGGTGAGGATATTCTTCATCAATCATTTCCATAAAAACCTCTTCAGATATATATAAACACTGTTTTTGTCCCCCCATTGTCTATACCGCATATCCGATCTATCATCAGGTCACGGGGAGTCTGTGCCTATGTATTTTATTCAAACCAATGTCCATAGTGAACACATGCTTGCACCATAATTAACAATTTATATCATTTTAGTGGGATCTGGATTTGTGACACTGAAAGAAGATGCTTCTGATATGACTGACAGCATTCAAGAAGGAGATGACTCTGACAACATTAGCAAGCAAATGAATAACACAGATGAAAGATCTGTAATAGTGAAAGAAGAAAATGAGGCCAACAACAAAGTAAATGATACTGAAATTGGCTTCAAAAAAATCTTCAGATTTGTTGGATTTAAATTCACTCTAAAGAAAGACAAGGTTGAAAAGATTGATGAGCCACTAGAAAGTGAGCAAGACAGAAATGCTGCAGGTCCATCAGAGGAATCATGGGATACTACAGATTTGAATCCTGTCAGGACAAATGAGCAGGATGAAGAGGAGAAAAAGAATGAAAGAAATGGGGGGGATGCAAGTGCTGAGTCTCCTGAGACACAGTTTACTGAAAACAGGGAAGAAACCACTCCTCACAAAGGACAGATGGGAGATCTTCCTCAAAGCCCTGAACCTGAGGAACCCATGTCCCCAGTCAAGAGATTTTTCACACAAGGAATTTTTGGTAGTTTGAGAAAAAAGAAAAAAGATGAAGATGAACTCAAAAGTTTGTACAAAGTGGTTGAAAAAGAAACTACAAAAGAAGACACTACATGTACATGCCTTGATGTCGCTAATGGTACAATTGATGAAGATAAAAATGGGCAGCTATATAAGAAAGATGAAAGCAAACCTGCAGCTGAAGGAGACATAATGAATTGTCTAGAACAAGATAAAGTGCAAGCAAGTCCATTCAGGAGGCTTTTTAGGAAACTTTCCACAAGAAGACAGAGTGAAACAAAACCTGGTGACACAAATTCACTTGAGCCTGGAGAAAATAGCAGTGAAAATCCTCAATTATCCACAGAATTAATTAAGTCCCAGAAGGAGCAAGAAACAAAGGTTGTTGAAACACAGCCTGCGGATGAGATGATGGACATGAGTCATGAAGAGTCAAAAAAAAAGTCAGACTCAGCTGTTTCCTGGGAAAATCTTATATGTGTCAGGTCTGCCAAGACAAGGGCTAGGAAAACGTCTGACTCTGAAGATGAAACACAAGATAAAGGAGAGGTGCACAGAAGAACAACTGAATCACCATTTGAAAGTTCTACTGAAGGTGATCATCTTACATCGTCCAATGAACAAGGTGCTAGTCCTGCAGAAGAAGACAGTGGATCCACATGGAAGTCTTTTAAAAAGCTGGTAACTCCAAAGAGAAGGAGCAGAATGGAAGAAAGTGGTTCGGTTGAGCAAATGCAGTCAGACACTGAGATTAGTAAAGATGAATCTTCATGTTCCTTGCGGAAACTTATTTCAGGGCGTAAAAAGATTAAACTTGATGGGCAGCAAGAAAACATATCATCTGATGAAGGTAGTAAAGGCACAGGAACAGACATTGAGGATGATGAAACCCCAGGGGTTGTACCACTGTCTGAATATGAAATAGCTGAACCTAAAATGTTGAAAGAGACAGCCGATGGAACAAATAGAGAAAGTAAAAAAGAGAAAGAGATGCAACCTGTTATTGAAGAGGACAAACCTAAACAAATACAGCCTTCATATAATGTTAAACCCTTAAGCTTTGATGCTGGCCCATCAGGTGTACCTATTCCCACAGAGTATATGGAAGAATTGACAGAATTCCTAAGCAAACATCAGCAACTCAGTGACATTCCAGAGGAAGGAATCATTGAGGAAAGTGTTGCAACTCCACTATCCTTTGTTGAATGGACAACTCAGTATGACACCTTAGCTGACGATATAGTAGATATGACAGCTGATGCAGTCACCGCTCCCGAACATGCATCTGGACACAGTGAGGATGAAACTTCTGAAATGGTGTCTGCAGTTTCCCAACTATCAGAGTCACCCAAAACATCAGGAAATGTAACACCAATATCACCTTTACACCATATCAGAGAATCTGACACAATCTTTCAGGAAGTTGTGGAGTCCGTCAGCATGGTGCCAAGTGTTTTGTCCATCACTACACAAGGCCAAGTTCCTGAGGCTCAGATAGTGTCAGTCCCTCAATTTATTGTAGAGTCAACTACAATAACTGAAACAAAAGTATTAGTAACCCATAAAAAAGAAGAAGCTAGATCCATCTGTATAGGCATTGTTTGTCAGGAAATTAGAGCTGCTGAAGTTGTTCGTTCTTTGCCCTTATTTGAAGGCATATCAGAAATCACTCACACTGTACCAACAGAATTTGTCTCTGAGGATTTGGCAGAAGAATCTAAACTAGCAGGAATAGCAAGTGACAATGTCAGTGAAGCTGAAATCAAAGAAATCAAACCGATGTTACATGAAGTGCTTTTACTTGACGAGCAAAACACAATTCTTGCTGAAACCGCGAGAAGATCAAAGCAAGTTATAATGGTGGAAAACATTCAGGACAAAGTTTCTCCTGTGGTACAGATAGAAGATGTGGAAGATGATTCAACAAAATTATTAAGTGGACTTCATGAATGCACACCAGTTCATGCTGCAGTCTGCAGTGGAAGTCAGCTTCTTGAGGAGCAAATTATTACACAGAATAGCAACAGGCTGGAAACTGAAGGTCCTCTACAGCCAGCATTAGAGGAACCTGTATATGAACAGCTGACACAGAACACTCCAATTCCTTTTAAGGTTGAAAAAGAGCACAGAATTCCAGATGTTGAATCATCATCTGCTGATGCTGGGCAACATGTTGTTCAAGCCACTGAAGTAACAAAGCCAGTAGCCTTAGAGTCAGTCCCTTCTCTGAATCAAGTTTCAGTAATAGCAGAGGCTGGAGTCCTTGTATCAGATGTGAAATGTTCAGAGTCTACCGTACCAATTAGCAACGTTATCCCCATATCAGATTCTATCAAGATAGAAATGGATTTGGAGCATGAAGCTCAAATGAAAAATGACCCTTCACCGCATTATGAAGACAGTCATACAATCCAAGTTAAAGTGAAAAGTACTGAGTTACAAGCAGAAAATAAAAACGCTGAGACAGTACCTGCACTTGGCACCACAACAGATTCAGCAGATGCCTTTAAAGATATAGAGATTATCAGAGAAGAAGAAAAAGCAAAACAAAAGATAGAGCCTACTTCTGCAGAAACAATTGTGACGATTGGTGATGAAAAGATTGTTTACAGATTTGAAGCAGAGAGTCTTTCAGAAATCATAGATAAACCAACAGAAGAACGAGAATGTAAAGAAAATGAATTGAACACACTTGTCAGGGAAAGTACCTTACCTTTAGCAACGACCAATGAAGACAGTGCAAGTAAAGAGCCAGAAGATATGTCAGAAGTTATCCTGGGCCTAAAAAAAGAACACACAGGAACAGACACAGTTCTTATGGAAGAGTCCAAGAGTAAACAAACTGCAGGTGATGAAATAGGCATGCTCACACTTAATCCAACTGAAACAGATGAGGAGACCAAGAAGCCACCTGTCATCTCTGAGCAACCAAGAATCTATGAAGAACTGCTAGAGGATGGAGTCCAACCACCAGCAACAGACGAACTGATCGCAGATGCACAAACTAAAGCTGTAGCTCCAGGGCCTGAAGATGATTCAGCAAAAACAGAGGCGGTTAAAAGGTCATGTGTGGATGATGAACCAGATAAATTATTAGCAAATGACCAAGAAGATAATGAAACAGCAAATCCTGAAATTACTACAGAACTACAAACTGTAGAGACAGCTAAGACATTCCCTGAAGCTGAGCCTCAACTTGACCCAGGTGAGCCACAAAGAGACGTTTTAGTCTCAAAACCAGAAATGTGTCAAGCAACTGAGTCAAGTCATGAACCCTATGAGGAAAATAATGAAGCAGCTGAAGCTATGGTTAAAATGACTGAAACCATTTCAACATTTATGTATGAAAAAGAGGCAAGAGTGGAGTGTAATACACCTGAACAATCAGTGGCAACTCTACAGTGCTTTAATGAAATAGGCAGCGTAAGTTCATTAGATCAATCTGTAATGTCTGACACACTTTCAGCAGAGAAGCAAGAGGATAATGAAACAGCAAAGACTGTTAATACAGAAATCATTACAGAACACAAAGAGGCTGGAGAGACACTTGAGACATTCCTGAAATTTGAGCCTCAACTCAACATTGAACAGCCACAGAAAGAATTTTTATCCTTAAAATCAGAAGACAGTCAAGCACCTGAGTCAAGTCATAAACCTTATGAGGAAAATAATCAAGTAACTGGTGCTGCTGAAATAAGTGAAACCATTTCATCAGTTATACATGAAGAAGAAACAGGAGTGAAATGTAAAATATCTGACCAAACAGTAAAAACTGCACAAGGTGTAGATGGAGAACCAGTAAGAGCAATGGAGCATGTAAGTGAAATACTTGCTAAGGATAAAGCTGAATCCTCAGAAGGTTTTGTCATCTCTGAAACGGAAGGGTCTGAGCAAGTATTGGAGGTAATAAAAGCTAGTGCTGAAGTATCTGTTGAAGTTGTAACTGAACATGAGGTGGAAATGACAGTGGGCTTTGAAGAGGACATTGTATATCCAGTTGTGACTAAACAAGAAGAAGTGTCTGAAATAGACGTGGAAAATGCAACAGTCACTGAAAAGAACACAGAACAAACAGCAGCATTGAAACTGAAGGAGGAAACAACCATTATCAATTCTGAAGTACAAACAGTACTCACATCTGAGCAAGTGGCAGAATCACCAATTGTGTGCGAAAATAAAAATAAGCCTGAGGTGCTGACACATGATAAACTTGAAGCAGACAAACTGGATGTGGCAGAATCAAAGGCAGATATGAATATAGTATCAGAGATTCAAGCAAAAATGCCTGTTGTGGCCTCACCAGTGGAAACACCGGTGGTCATATTGTCAGAAAAGACTGCTAATATAGAAGCTCTTGCTTTGACATCAGTAATAAACAGATTACAGTCGGATTTAAAATCAGTCAGCGAACCAGAGGTTTCTACAGGATCCGTACGACACGAAACTCCCATTATAGTCTCAGAAATACAAAGAGTGACAGGATTATCTTTAGTACAAACACTTTCACCAATATTAAAGGAAGTTTTAAAAAAAGAAGATGCAAACATCAACAGACCAGTTATAGTTGAGGTGACGGAACCAAAATTAGAAATGCCTATGATAACAGAGACATGTGTGGAAAAGGATCTTGAAGCACAGGGCTCTGTTGTGACGTCAATAAAAGAAGACACAGATGTGAACTCTTTAGTTTTGAGCAGCAGTGAAGCACAGCTAAAAACCGTGATCTCTGCGGTACAAACGCTAGAGGATCTAACAGCAGCAGACATCCCAGCGATTCAAAAGCCAACTGTTGTTCAGTTGATCCAGGAGCCAGAAATGTACATGGTGGCACAAGAAATAAAGGAAGCAAAATTTGAGACACCAGACACAGTTGATGTTACTACATTGGCACAAGTTACAAGAGTAGAAGTGACCAAACACATCATAAAAGGAGCAGTTCCTACATCAGTAGTACCAGAGTTTGAAATCACATCGTTGAAGGAGAACAAGGTTTCAACAGTTACTACATTAATTGAAGAACCAATAGTAGCTTCTTGTGTAAAAGTAACAACAGCATCAGAGGCCTCAGTGGTTGAAACACCAACAGTCGTTCCAGCTGAAGTCCAAAGACCAACTGTTGTCCCTGTGATAGAAACACTGGCAGTTAACAGAGCAGTAAAGGAAGTGGAAATTCCAGTCACTGGACCGGAAGTTAAGGAAAGACACTGTGATGCACAAGCAGTTAACATTGAAGTGAAACACCTACCACTGACTGAAATAAAAGTAACAGAAATAATTGAACAAGTAGCTGAGGATGTAGAAAATACAGCAAACCCTGTACAGACTTCTAAAAGCCCTGAAGAGCGGAGTGGACGATTACAGGAGGTTTCTGTCTCCATCGTGAAGATAGTTGAATCTCTGCCAGGAGCAGATGATGAGATATGGGAGGATGCTATTGAAGATATTAAAGATGATCAGTGTTCCAGTACTAAAGCAAGCGGCGGTTTATAAGATGCAACCATGTGCCATGGCGAAAAGTGAAGCTTGTAAGTCGTCACACATTACACAAAATTTCTGCGTACTTAAAGACAAACATTAATAACTTTAAATCAAAACCGTTTTTGGATAACACAATACCATATTTTTTATATTATAGGTTTGATTGAATGCCAGTGAAGAAGAAAGAGTCTTCTAACAGACTCTGGGAACAGTAAAGGCTGAGGATGACCCCAGCATGAATGTCTGATGAAGCCAAAATGTGGTGAAATGTTACAGTACATGTGTATAAGCAATAATGCAGTACAGGAAATACAAGCATTTAAAAGCAAAGCCATAATGATACAATTTATTATTCACTCAATAATATTTTGTCAATATTTTGTATTTTAATTTTGTGCCTTTAGCAACCCGATATATAAACATGCAACTTCAATTTTAAAGGCAAATCAAGTTTAAAGGTAGAAATATCAGTGATACTGCAGTGGGATCTGTTTGTTAGCATCACGAATACATGGAATAGCTATACCTCGCTTTACATTCACATACTTTTAAATTCTGTTTAAATAAATATAATGCTATCACCAAAGCTATATTTACAACTGTATATAGTCTACCTGGACTTCATATTACCAGGGATTTAGTGAACACTGGTTCAAGGCCTCTTGAGAGTCATTAAAAATGATAAATTATTCAAGATAATACATTTATAGAATGATTTGTCTTTATATCTGACAATTATTGTTTTTTCCCCTCATTTTCTCAAAAAAATATTTATCCTTAAAATCTAATTTAAAATTTTAAATAATATCTAAATTTAAGTCTCATAAGTATGTTATAGTTTTATTATTATTCCACGCAAATTAATGTGTTTCTGGAGTGTTTTATATTACTGCAAGCATTCTGTTTTTATTTTTATTATTATTATTATTATTATTATTATTATTATTATTATTATTCTAAGGGGTTAAAGCACTTGAGAGAGTTTTCATTTCACACTGAGCTATTAATCTGCAAAATATTTATGGATTAACCAACATTATGTTTTTTATTTAAATAAAAAGAAATTTAAGGATTCATGGTCTATGAGTTCATTAATTGGCAGTACAAAATTGTCTGTTAAATGAATCCACATAGAGTTTTAATAATATTAATATTAATAATAATAATTTTGAATTAGGTTTCTTTGTAAACAATCCGTGAAATCAAGATCCAGTCAGAATAATGCTTAAAACCATTACACAGAACATTCAAAGCACTACTTTATATCAAAATGTTTTAAAAATTTGCAGTATTATAAGCAGTAATTTATAGTTCATAATATATAGTAAATATACTGTTTATGATCAGCAAATGCATTGCCATTGGATGTACCTGGACCCAGTGACCTCAGTGGAAATGGTCCCTGCTTCAGCATTGGTAACAGATTCCATTCCATTATTCCAGCCCATACATTATCTTGCACAGAGGGTCAAACCTCAAAGGGGCTGCAAAATGCAATGCTCACGCACTCCATCCTAGACAGGAAAAGTGTCTCCACTCTGCCACGTCACACTTTGCTTTCTGCCCCTTGATTTTGACAGACATGTCCTGCAGCCTGATTAGCTTGGCAAGAACTCTTCCCACGAGCACTATGCAGTACGGTGCACATGTACTGTATTTTCTCCGACCACTCTTCTGAATAATTTACAGACACAAGTTGGACACTCAAACTTCTTCATCTTCCTCTCAGTATCACAGTCAGCATGACAGAGCAGGCTACTCTATACTCTTTTAATGGACATTTCTAACTGAGGCAAATCCCACAGTAATGGCAAATTGAATCATACTTAAAGAAAGCATTAGACAATATTTGACAAATGGTTCTCATTGGGAGGCCCTAGACTCTGCATCTTAGTTTTAATTTTTTCTGAAAAGCATTAGGTCTATGACTATGAGTCATATATGACTTAACATGCTGTTAATCAGAGACATGAATACCATACAGAGAGTCAGTCAAAAGGACAACAGAGGAACCTGAGTAAACAAGAAAGCTTGCTTCCTGAAGATGGTGATAAAGATAAGTCTTTAATCCTTTTGGTAATAAGACTGCAACCCTTTTTAGCAATACACAACATAACTGACATTTTACTGTACAAACGAATGATTTTCCAGGGTTAGTCAGGGCACTGTTGGGTTTCTGTGTGTAGAATATTGTGACTGTGTTTGCTGGCAAGCAGTGTGATGGTGAAATGGGAGGGGGGTGAGCTCCCTGCTGTCAGAAACGATACACTCAGAAAGCACTTCATTAGGAACACTATATTGATACTGGGCAGGACCTCCATGTGCTCTAAAAACAACCTCAATGGATTGCATAGATTCCACAAAACGTTGGAAATATTCCACTGAGATTCTGGTCCACGTTCACATAAGTCACACAATTCCTCCACTTTCATGCTGTGAATCTCTTGTTCTACCACATCCCAAAGATCTTCTACTGGATACAGAGCTGGTGACTAACACCACTGAAGAACACTGAATTCATGTTCATGAAACCAGTTTGAGACGATTTTGGCTTTTTTGCATTAGAATATGGCTAATTCTCATGGTCAGCAATACAATACAAATGTTCAACAATAAAAACACACACACACACACACACACACACACACACACACACCATTTATTATTACAATGTTTCTTTGATCAAAATGAATAACAGAATTATAATAGCAGGATAATAATAAAGTTTTCCTTTCTCTTATTGTTTTGCCAACGACTAAGCCTTTTTAAAGATTTGTGCTTTGCAATTTATTCATCTAATGAAAACTTACAGCACAATACAGTACCATAGCAAGCATCTGACAACATTCTACTGATTAGATGTTCAAAAGGATGCAGTCAAGCTGTATGAACACTGAAACATTTAGGAGCATTGGTGGCTGATTTCACTGTGGCAGTCACATCCTCCTCTAAGACTTCTGACTCTTCAGAACACCACGCGGGCCAGTTCAAACATCACCTTCAGATTGCACAAAATACACAAATATTTACTTTGGATGAATAAATGGATGAATAGTTGCATTTTTTTTCTTTATTTATGGACTATGATGAACAAAAAAAACTCAAATATGTGCAATTTTGTGATTATTAAATCATGCTATGAGAAGTTTATTATTATCGAATGTCACTAGTTGACCTCATCCACATGTGCTACATCATGTTTGATTTGAGTGATTTCCTCTCTTTTTGCACAGTATTTTATTTCATGTTATATTCATTAAGAATGACAAATAGGCATGCTGCAAACATTTTTTTCAAGAAATAGGTAGCTTTGTCAGGGGACTTGAAAGTAGCAGACACATGAACTGACCTCAATAGTGATCAGGATTACGATCATCCACTCCAGTCGGAGACTGTGCTTTTCACTAAGATGATTCCTCATCAGATCTGTCAGTTCGGTGCAGTGCTGCAGCTTTTCATTCACAACCTATACATCACCACGTCAATTCAATTCAATTTTATTTGTATAGCACTTTTAACAATGGACATTGTCTCAAATCAGATTTACAGGAATAAAACAATTCTAAATAAAATGTATTCAGAATTTAAGTTTCTAAGACCATGGTGGCAAGTAAAAACTCCCCGAGACAATATGAGGAAGAAATCTTGAGAGGAACCAGGCTCAAAAAGGAAGGCTTCATTATCTGAGTGACACTGGAGGGTGTGATTGTAATAATGTTTCTATAACTGTACACTGTGTAGTCAGGTGCAGCTGTGTAACCAGGAGCTTATCAAGCCTCAAAGCAAACCCAAAGCATCAGATCCACATGATCCACCACCACATTGTACAGTGGGTATTTGTGCACCCTGTTTATCTACGCATGCAAATGATGCATAATGCCAAAAATATACCAAAAAAGGGAAATAAGACTATCACACATTGACCTCCTTATATAGTTCTAGAAGAAGAAAACAGAATTCTCTGGGTCTGCTTGCTGAGTACAAACCAAAGACTGATAACACAGGTGTAATATCATTACCTTCACTCTGCGGTTAATACTGAGAAACTGACATGTCTTGTCATACAGTTGCTCCAGGTCCTCTCTGTCCCAGTAGAAGTCGGGAGTGATGAGAAGATCTGAACTGAGGTTTATGCAGTGCCTGTAAAACGACATCATTAAAACATGAACTAACTTCAAATCTAATAGCTAGTTTTTCTTTTATTCTACAGGTGCTTTCTCACCTTAGAGAAAACAGTTCTCCTATTTTCTGCAAGACCTCTGCCCTGGACAATTTGACTGACTTCCCAGACTTTAGGGTCTGTTGGGAGAGAATATGACTGTCTTTGAAATGTATTATGTTTATTGATCAAATGATTTATATTTAAAATGAAAATTCCTGTAAAATAGAATCTAAGTTTACCTACAATTTATTCATTTCATAATAAACAAAACACATAGCATTCCATAAAGCTAGGACCTGTTCCATATATTAATGTTTCTTCTTCAGATAGATATATAGTGACATGGAGAGTTTCAGATGCTGGTATGTATAAATGTACACTAAATAAGTGGGACTACCTCTGGAATTGGCTGAATAGATTCAACAAAGTTATCCAGAGAAATCTCCCATATCGCCAGCTTAACTGTGATGAAATCATTTTAAAATGTATGAGTCAAAGGCTAATGTTAAGAGGAAAACATCTTCAAGACATATGTGTAATATCAGGAATAAATGTCCAGCCCACCTGATAGAGACAGGGCATTAGAAAATGCAAATTTCTCCAGAAGGACTTGCTCATAGTCCATGTCGCTATTAAATATGAAGTTTCCGCGATAGAGCTTTGTATTTCCTCTAAGTAAATAAAGAAAAAAACATCACACAATACGGCGCTGTGATATGAAGTACTACAAAAGAACATGAGTAAAAGTCACTCGTCATGACATACTCTTCTATGGAGTAATTGATCTCTTCATTTTCCCAGTGAACCAAAGCTACCTCATACGGCTGAATCTCATGTTGCTCCAATATCCGCATCACTTTCTTTATCTGTAAAGCAAAATTGTACGGATACACAGAAACACCTATAACAAAAAAATGTATAAGCAACTGTGAGCTTTGAGATTTATTTCACAAATGTGGAAGTTGAATCTAAACCAGACACAAAAAAAGAGAGACTGAGACAGGAACACTTTTACTCACAGTTTTGTCATCAACATTCCAGAAAACCACTGAACCTTCCCTATTGAGGAAAAACTCTTTTTAGTTTTAAACAGGAGTGTCCAAGTTTCACCAAAAGGGTTGGTGTGCCTACAGGCTTTCATTTCCACCAAGCAGGAGCTGTGCCTGATACACCAACTCAGTAAACATCTGGAGACATGTGTGGCTCCTGCTTGGCGAAAAAAAACCTGAAGCCACATGAACCTTTCAGATAACACTGGACACTCCTGGTTTATAACTATATTATGACCATAGAGCAGTGATGTGAAGTGAACAATGCATTTCAGCATTACCTGAAGAAAAACATCATAGCAGTGTCATCTGGTTTTGATGCCATTTCTGTTCCAATTACCAGAACATTAGATGCATCTAAACACAAAAGGATAATGACAATGTTTAGACATAACTTACAGATCAGCCATGTCAATGCACAATGCAGAAAAACCACAGATTGTAGAATTACTATTATACAAGTTAAACATCCAAAGGAAAATAGAAGAAGCTAGTAATGCAAAACTTCAACCAACCTCTGGGCAAGTCTCTTATTTCAAAAAAGCCATTAGCTATTAGGTCATGGCATAGAGTAGGCAGGTGGTACTGTTCAGCAGTTGCATAGGCAACACATTGCATCATATCCTGTTAGGAAAAATATCAGGTCAGCCCATGCATAATGAGTTTTTTTAATCGTTTACCATTTTAATCCTTTTAATCTAAAAGAGATAGAAAACAGTTTTCCTAAATGGTCACACTACATTTATTCCCATCAGCTCAGAACAAATGACTTGCCTCTTCTGGTGCTGGCAGATTGGCTCTGGATGGCTGTTTTGTCCTTGGTCCCTTTATTGTCTTTTTGCCAGTCATGCCCGCTTGCTTCAACATAGATCTGCTGGACCCAGTGGTGGACTGAAATGTTCTGTGTATATTCCATGTTTTGTGTATCTTGCCATGTTTTGGGTTAAAAACAAATCTGTGCATGGTTCCTTTTCGCAGTCCATGAGTCCAGGCATCACTAAATGTGATGGTGTGATTGTTCTTGCAGTTTGTGTGTGATGATGTGCTGCAGGACAGCACATCGGGTGGACAGCACCTGAACCAAAAACCTGGACATTTCTCCAGCTGTAATGCTGTTCCAGGGACTAATGTGGGGTAAAGAGTCCTCTCCAATGGCTTGTGCAGTGCCCGCCATGTCAAAGCTGTCAAAGACCTAGCTAGCATACCTGGCTATCTGTGTAAATAAGAAACAATGTGATTGCGTCATTAGTCGGATCCGAGTGTCAGAGCAGTATCAGTGATTCAGTTATCTCTACTATGGCTTACAACCCACTGACCTTCACAGCAATCCTCTAGCTCTCAAAGTCCTTCATAATTATATAACCAACTCTGCTATTTTAAACTTTGTCTCTCATTGTTTTGCATTTATTACGAGTACACTGATGATCTGCAGAGCTCATATTATGAAAAACAGCATGTCATGTAAACAGCATCAAGTAACTAACTCGTGTATTTTGACAGGACTCTAATCCGGGTAGCTAGCTACCGTTAGCTCTGTACAGCTAATACACCAATTTAGTTTAAATTCAGTACATACCCAGTGCGCTCTTGCAGAAGACACAGTAAGTAACTGACAACATCTGAATTTATCTAAGGAGCTACTTTCTGTGTGAACAATTCAGGCTCTGACATTTTAAAATGAAGTTTATTGTGAACAAATGAATGAAGGTGGAACTTCCGGTTTGAGTGACATCACGCGATACGACACGTCACGTGGGCGGCTCGTAAGCCCCGTGCCTTAAGATGCTGCGTCCCAAATACAGTTATAAACAGTTATACGGGTTTAATACACATGTTGCTTCTCTTTGCAGAGAAAGTGTGCAAGTAAAGGAAATGAATCATTCAAAACATTTTTACCAGATGAGAATACCTCTATTACTAAAACGTCTCTTTATTGAGGCGACATCAATCCATTTTAATAAACAATATTCAACAGAAAAGCAACAAGATTAAATATGTATTTGTTATTCTTATTTATTTCGTTATGTATTTGCTTTGAGTCATTTGTTGTAATTCGATAGGCTTTTAAAGGGGGTGTCACTACTCGATCCGTCCCGGAAACACGATTTGTACTGCGCATGTCTGAAGTATGACGAAACGATTTGCGCCAGTTTATTTATACGGCAGGTATTTATAATACTGTTGTTATAATACAACAATGTACAAATGTGTACAAACGTGTTGTTGGCGGCAATTTTGCGCATGCGCAGAACAAATCGTGTTTCCGGTACGGATCGAGTAGTGACAGGGGTCAGAGTATTTACCTACGTCACGCGTAACAACAAATATTACTTACGCATAGGAAGCGCATGTGTCTCTCCTCTCTCTTTAATTTCTATAAATGCATTGTAGGAATCAGTTTTAGGAAACATTGTATGCTTTTTAACCTCACAATACCTTAATATATATTAAACAAATACAAGCACTAGTTTTTAATACAACACATTAGAAAACATTATGAACACTTTAAAAAAAGTTGCAGAAAGATTTAGAAAGATTTGGGAGCACTGAATGGCTTGGTTTAACCCATGGCAAGCCATTGGCAGTAGTAAATAATTTTAAGATTTAACGTATCATATTGGGTAATTTGTTATTTAAATGTTCTATCTGTCGTGACGTCATCATGCACTTATGCCGTATGCTTGTTTGACGATATTCTGCAGAGTTGAGTTGTCAGAAGCGAGCAGCGCCTCTATCGGTGGACTCAAATGTTGATGTGTTGCTTAGAAACATAAAGCTAAACATTGAGGCATTTCTGCTCAGAACATTTACTGTCGAGAGGGGAAAAAACGTGCACAGATAAAAGACACAAAGCTGGTAAGGTAAAGCTATGTTACCGTTTCCTGTGGTGAAATATAACGGAAACTTGAGTTATCACATTACAATAGCTATTTTTTCATAACTATAATTGTTGATCCAAGGGAAAATCCAGCTACCTCCTTTTGAAACCCATGGAAATATTTAAGAACTCTTCATTGTAGATTATTTTCTTTACTGTTCTTGACTTTTTAATATCAACATTATATTTATTTTTATATTTAGATTTTTATATTTACCTCACAGCTTTAAAGTGTTGAAGTTCAATGTAGAGTTAATCCACTGAGGTCTAAGGGGATTTTTAAATGTTACTGTCCATCATTTATTTTTAGAAGCTCCACTTCTGCCCATATTATTATGTCCCCCTATTTGAGGCTTTGCAATAGTCTCCCTGGTCAAAAAGTTAATCTGTGTTTGTATCATTAACAGGTAAGCACAGCTTATCATTGTAATGGCAGATTCAGTAATGCAGCAGCACCTGCACCACTACAGACAGGCCACAGAGTCTGCCCGAGAGGAGCTAGCGGCACTCCAGGCTAAATATCACAGTCTCCATTCACAGGTATGATACCTTAAGGCTTTTCGTTAAAAAATTAAGTCCAGTTTTAAACGTATCCTTTATGCAAACTTTATGTTTTAACTTGTCAGTTGGTGGATTGTCGGTCCAAGCTTTCCTCTCAAGAGACCACTGTTAAAGACCTGAGAGAGGCAACAGACAGACACAAGGAGACAGAGGCCAGACAGGCATCTCTCATCAGTTCCCTCAGGGAGTGCATTCACAACACAGAACAAGAAATGATCACCATTGGCTCCTCTAAACACATTACGGATATGAAATTACAAGCACTTATCAAAGAGAAAGAAGATCTGAAGGAAAAGTTATTACAAATGGAGATTCAGTCCAAGTTAGTTGGCTTATTCATCTCTTTAGATCAATTGTATCTAAATTCCTTTGCACATAAACATTTTATATGAAGTTTGTATCTTTCTAGGGAATATCTTAAAGAATGGAACAAGAAAAAGCAAGAAGCAACTGATTTGCAGAGGAAGTGTGAGGAATTTTTATCCAGACTAGCCAGCAAGCTTCCTGTTGATTTAGCTGGCAATGATAACCCCATGGAGACAGTTGTCTCTTTGGTGAGTTGATGATGAGATCTGCATTCAACATAAATTTTTAAAAGTCTCCATTCTGCTGAAACTTGTTCACATCTTTAGGTGGACCTGTACTGCAAGGAGAGAGACAGACAGAAGACTCAGATATGTGCCCTAGAGGACAGTGTGAAATCCCATGATGTGGAGAGTAAAGCTAGCAGGGAAACAGTTAGAAGACTAGTGGCTGATGTGGACCATGAACAGAAAGTCTCAGCTATCAGAGCAAGTGACCTGAACTCTGTTAGACAGGTATATTCCTGTCTATTCATGCGACATTTCACAGGAATGTAACAATTGCTTGTTTAACTAGTTGTTTTATTGGCATGTACAGATCTATGTTGTTTTCCTAAATGGTGCGTTGTGTATCTCAGGAACTTGATTGCATAATGGTAAAGAAACAGGGCTTGGAAGTAGACAATAAGAGCCTAAGGAACAAGCTACAGGAAAGTGAGCTTGCTCTGGTTGCTGCTAGGGAGGAGTGTAGCTCTTATAAGAAGCGCACTCAGGATCTGGAGCAAAAACTCGCCAGCAGCCAAAATGAAGCACAGGCACTACAAAGGCGCATGGAGTCCTTCTTCAAAGAAGTGCAAGTTCTGCTTGGATATGATCTTGTCATTTCTCTGCCTAAAGAAGAACATGTTCTAGAGAGGCTCAGAGAAGTCTGCAGGAGAGAGAAGAGTAGCACTGAGGTAGAGTTATTAAATCAGACAATATATATATATATATATATATATATATATATATATATATATATATATATATATATATATATATATATATATTATTTATATATTTTAGTTTTAGTATTTCCTAAGGCTTACTGGCTTGTCTTCGGTTTGTCTTTTTTTTTATGAGAAAGTAGGTCACTATGGTATATTATTGACATTCTAACACTATGTACATGCTACAGTCTGTTACTGGGATGGAGGCGAGACTGGCTGCAGTGTTACAGGAACTGGGCAGGCAGACAGAGCTGCACAGAGCAGCAGTGCAGAGGGAGCAGCAGCTCCAAAACAAGATGCAAAGTCTGGAGTCAGAGCTGTTCACCGCAGGAGTGAGCAAAGATGAGCAGAGTCATGACAAACAACAAGTGAGCTGAAATAGATGTAATCTTTACACCACTCTTCTCCACATCTTTGTACTTCATATTATCATATTATATTATTTTTTGGCAGTTTAAAATGTGAGCTGGATTTATACGTCAGTACAGATGCAGAAATGACGTTTCATAGGCACCTGCTGAACTTGGTTGTTTACTTTTCTATTTCTTATGCAGTACTTGCAGTTTCTGGAGCATCTTTCAGAGAAAATGAAAATTGAGCACATAACCACAGATCTGGGGTTTGACATGCGACTTGAGGCCATACTGACACGTGCAGAACAACTGACTAGGCAGGAGGGAATAGCTTTAGTGGAGACCAAGACTCTGGTTTACAGTCTTCAGAAAAAGGTTTGAAAGTGTTGATAACATCTACAAAAACATTTCACTGTTGCTAAGATTAACAGTAACTGAAAAATTATGAAGAATGTAGAATACATGGCTTCCATATTTCATCCTGATGCTTGTCAGGTGCTTTACTGTATTCTACTATATATATTATATAGATACTAGTATACTAGTATACTATACTATACACTGATCTGGCATAACATTATAACCACCTGCCTAATATTGTGTTGGTTCCCCTTTTGTTGCCAAAACAGACCTGACCCGTCATGCACTGTGTATTCTGACACCTTTCTGTCAGAACCAGCATTAACTTCTTCAGCAATTTGAGCAACAGTAGCTCGTCTGTTGGATCGGACCACACGGGCCAGCCTTCACTCCCCACATGCATCAATGAGCCTTGGCCACCCATGACTCCCCAAAAGAGCTGCAGTTTTGGAGATGCCCTGATTCAGTCGCCTAGCCATCACAATTTGGTCCTTGTCAAACTCGCTCAAATCCTTACGCTTGCCCATTTTTCCTGCTTCTAACACATCAACTTTGAGGGCAAAATGTTGACCTGCTGCCTAATATATCCCACCCACTAACCGGTGCCATGATGAGGAGATAGTGTTATTCACTTCACCTCTCAGTGGTCATGATGTTATGCCTGATTGGTGTATTACTATATTACAATATACATCTTATTGGACAGTGAGATGTAAAAGGATTATGCACTAATATGTCGAATTGATCCTTTTTATTGTGTTTTAATCTGATAATTTGGTTGCAGTTGAAGGAGCAGAAGCAGCGCATAGAGAGTAAGGACCTGCACATGGATCTGCTGCGGAGGAAGGTGGCCCAGCTTGATGAAGAGAAGAGGAGTCGTTCTGCTCTGGCCGTGGAGAGGGATGATGCAACACTGCAAAGCAAGAAGCTGCAGAAGAAGGTGGAGCGGTTACAAGTTGAGCTTAATGCCATGCGGCTCTCCACCACTGACCTGAAGGCACAGCTCTCTCACACCAATGAACTCAAGGTAGAGGGGAAGAGAGTTTTGGCTCACATACCAAAAAGAGGCAGAGTGCCTTAACCCTGTTTAAATGAAGATCAATTACAATAAATGAAAAATATGTATATAGTAATGAACATATTGCTGTGCTACATTATATAAGGATGAAGCTAATAAGTGACAAATGAAATTAAAGCTCATATATACTTTGCCACATAATTTCAATCTTAACTTCTATGAACAAAAAACATTCTTACAGTCAGCTTCCCGAGTGGTGCAGCAGCATTTGCCCCGCCCTCTAGAGATTATGAGTTCCAATCAAAACAATGGCACATCTATCTGTGGCCAGGAGACCAAATAGCAAAATTGGCTATACTTTCTGGGTGGGATGTGTGCTTTACTGTTCCCTGTCAATCACAAGACTCTGGTGTCTGTATGTGGAAGAGGGTAGATGGCATTTTGCTTTAAGTGTGTGATGCTACTTTGTGATGCGGCTTAAGCAGCAGTTAGAAAAAATGTGGTTGGCTGGCTTCACGTCTTGAAAGAAGCATGTGATAGATTGGTAGCTGTCTTATGGGAAATCTGATTTGTGTGAGGGAATTGGCCAAGAGTAAATTAAAGAAAAAATGGGGATAAATCTATACAATACCTTAGACATTGCTTTGTTTGGTGCCATAAGATCAGAGTGATGGAACAGAACAAAACAATTGAAGATCAGAGTAAGAGTTTGGGAAAACTGGAGAAGAACAAGGTGAAAGTGGAGAAGAGACTTTCAACAGTGAAGACAGAGCTACAGAATCAGGAGTACAGAGCCAGGGATGAACTACAGCAAGCACAGAGGTTGCTCCACAGCCAGGCCAGTGCCATGGCAGAGCTTGCCCACAGAGAGAAGAAGGTAATGAATAGTAATTATTACTCATACATTCTGAATGTATGTATGTATCCCGATTTCTCTCACTATTTAATGACACCACTTGCCTTGTTTTGTGTTACAGCTGCTGGATTTCTGTACTGTCATTGCTCAGATGTTAGGAGTGACCGTGCCGGCCTCTATTCCCAGCTGTGAGGTTATCAAGAGGCTGGAGGTTCTTATTCATTCAGGTCATCACTTCCCCCTGGCCAACCATTGTGTAGTGCCACATCATCAGCACCACATGGCAATAATCCCAGATGGCCCTGCATGCTCCATAATTACAGCAGGCTCTCCAGGGCCTGAAGTACCAGTGCAGCCTCTATTGCCCACTACAACTACAACCTGAGCAGCAATACAACAGTCATATTTAGTAGGTATCAGACACTGCAGTAGGTATGATTTAAGAACACTTAATTAAATAATTATCCAGGTTTAAACATGGTGCACATTATGAATGAATAAATTAAAATATTGTTCTGTTGATTCAGATTATTTAATAAAAGATTATTCTTCTTCCATTTTGATATTTGCATGTCGTACAGGACAAAAATGATTTTTTTTTTTGACAAAAACTGCTTGAGTGCTGTATCTGGCCACATGTAACAAGGGAATTCTTAATATTGTTTCATTTTTGTTTGTATATTGTTGTATTATTACAAAAGATCCACTCACAAATTCATATTATGCGTATACTGTCTCTATTTTTAACACAAATTCTTCTTAGGTCTGAGCAAACTGTACATAGATCAATATATTATTAGCAATTTTCCACAGAATATATTCATGATAACTTGATTATTACAGTCAGTTAGTTATAATTAAACTCAGTCTTGAACAATGACAAATCCAATAAATCAAACAATTTTAAAAGCAAAAACATGACATGCCAAAAATACATATAAAAATAGTTCAGATATATAGCTCTTTAAAATGTTCTTTTACAACTCATTTGTTATAAGGAATGCAGTTTATATTCTTTGCTTTAAATCAAATATACTTTTCATGATTAAACAAATAAAACTAAAATAATAGGCCTCAGTAGATTACAATATATGTATACCTTCGATAGTATTTCCATTTAAACTCCAGTGCTATCCAGTCAAAATACCTTTGTGTGTATATATTTCTCTTTTTGAAATTTGGAAGAACTGTACAGCCAGCAACCACCTGTCCTACAGCATAATAGTTTTCAGTGCAAAGAGTTTTTTCCAAACATCCACACAAGACATGAGTAAACTTAGCAGCTCTATTTAGCTATAAAGACAGAAACATGACCAGCTTTGGATGCTAATCTAGTGGTCCCAGTCAGAGTAAAATCTAAGAACCCTGAACTGAAGACAGACAGACCTGTCTAATATAAAAACCAAGCTCACATAGGTGGAGGCCCATTTGTGTAGCTGAGCATAGGATGGAAAGAGTGGGCAAAGTTGTTAGACTGGGAGCAACTGTAGTCCTCATCATACATAGGCACCAGACAGGCCAAGGCCACCAATAGCAGCAGAAACAGCTGCACAGGCAGTGAGGCCCAAAGAACTCGTCGGAGGAAAGTTCTACACCAGGAGGGCAACTCCTTCTCCTCAGAATGGGAGGAATCGGATCCAGCGGCGCTGGGAGACCTGCTCACATAAGGGACACGACAAATCAGCCAGACACATTCAAATGCAAATTTTAGCACATAAGATGGGCTAACTGTAGAGCCTTCTTTGAACTTCTTTGCTACTAAGATCCAACTAGTATGCTGTATAAAACGTATATATCATACCTTACATTTTTCAGTGATTTCCTCTGTATTTAACTATACTTGCCAGAATAAATATCATGCACCTTGAAGTAGAATATATTACTATCTTTCTACATTACCATATAACATCATCGCATTTTCATAAAGGTTCAGCTGCTCAAGCCAGACAAAGACAGGATAAGTCTGAAGAAAACGCATGGCTTTGCTTATATTTAGCAACAAAAATGTTATTTTAAAGAGCATTTGTCTTTCACATAATGTTATTGTTAGAGCTATTACAATGCATGCCAAGAAGAAAGACTGCTGTTCAGCAGTTGGTCTGGGAAAGCAGCTACAGTGCCACATGTAGGTTTCCTTTGGAATATCAGCTTCCACTGCAAGAATTTACACCATACAGTTTCAGATTAAAGCTAGCAGTATTACAATCGTGTTAGAAATCCTAAAGGAATAATTAAAGGTCTAAATGCAAAAAGGGTCTTTAATTAATATAGTATTCTTGTTATACATATTATATATATATTTATATATTTATATATATATATATATATATATATATATATATATATATATATATATATATATATATATATATTTTGGAGGTACCTCAGGATGGTGGTTTGTAAGAGGTCACTAAGCATATATATATACTACATTATAATGACTTTCAGACACTATTCAAGAACGCTTATAATGTCCCAACGTGCCAAGCTATACTCTACAAATGGAGATCTGGGAGAATCACACAACAAATGGCAGATAGGAAGGAGAAGAAAGTGGTGGATTAGTTATTGAGAAATTATTGAGAGGATGTTAAGACACAAGAAAAAGAGGAAGAGAATAAGATAGGCTGCTGCCAAGAGTTTGTTCATTGCAGACACTTGCTGGCTACAAGGATGATCAAAAAAAAAATGCTCAGCAGCAAGTCAATAATATTTTTCAGCTGCGGATTAGAAGCATAAAAATATAACATTGAGATGATACTGGAAGAAACTCATTAAATAGTACATTAAGCTTCTCTGGTGCATGTCCTTCTGCATGTCATCTGTCTAAGAAGTCTCTAGCCTAAGTAGTGTCTAGAAGCACAGAAGATGATGGAATCCACTGACATGATCCTGTAGCTAAGTTCTGCACTAGCATTTAAATGAGGTCATCTGACTGGCCTGACATTAGTCACAAGCACAGGATATAGTAAATGTTGAGATCAACCCAGCAGATGACAATTTCTACGGTCAGGTCATGGGTTGAGTTCCATTATCTTCCAGGTGTTCTAGAAACCAGGAGACAGGTACCTGTAGTGTGGACTGCTCACAGAGGGTCCAGGCTGTGACAGACTACTTTTGCCCCGTTTCTGTTTGCAATGAACAGGGGGGTAAAAGAAAGAAAGAATGTTTCAGTCCAGGCAAATAAAGACAAATCTACTGATGAAAGAAACCCAAAAGAAGACCAGGGACTTAATGAGAAGGTGACAGGAAATCTCTGGAAGCAAAGAAACTGGTTCATCAAAACGCATTATAGCAGAATACCCTAAAATACTGAAACACATATGAAATACTAATACTATCAGATAAAATTCTGATTTAAAATGTGTTATAAAAATTATATTATATAATTATATAATTATATAAAATTATACAGAACTACAGCTTTGTGTTTTAATATTACTGAACCAGTGTTCTTTGTTACTGCATGGGAGTATAGAAGGTCCATGAATACAAGGAAATGTGTTGGGAAAACTAAAAGGCAGAACATGTGGTGTGAAAACAGAATCAAAACAGATTCACGTCTCAAGTGCTGAATTGGAGGTGAAGGAAGAAGGCATGGTCTGAATCTGGAGGGACAGTGATACTGCACAAATACACTGAGGTGTCAAGAATGTCTAGTGGCAACGTTTTAGGGACATCAGGGACAAAAATAAAACTCTACTGCCTTAATACGATAATCTTTTTTATCCTTGCATAGCTGCACAGAATGTTAGGATGGTTTGTTACCGATCGGTGGCGACTGGGAGTGCTTCTTCCAGACACAGGGCTCAAGGAACCGGATGTGTCCAGTTCATCAGCAGATGACCAAGATGACAGATCCTGAAAGAAAGAAAATGTAAGGTGGAACAATTCAATTCATGGGGACCAATTTCTAAACTCATCCCTAAACATTGATTAAACTCACTGACCTGTTGACTGCTGGTAATGTCCAGGGTTTTTTCCAGGCCTCTGATGTCTCGAGTAACCTCTTTCAATAGCATCTTGAGCCGGTTGCCAATGACGTGCACCTTCTCCTTAGTTTCCAGGCATTCACTGCCCTCTGAGTGGACCAACAGCTGTAGAGACATGTCCTGCAACAGCGCCACCTTCAGATGAGAGTCAAGCAGCTCCCGACGAATTTGCTGGTGAAACAAAGAAATAAAGCGATTAAATACTAGTTATAGATGCATACTGGGCACTCAAATATTGATAAACCTGCTGTACCGAGAGGGTTTTATGATGTCCGTGTAGAGTCTCAGGGTCCTGACTGTGATCGATGGGGACAATCTCATTTCTCCTGCGGTCAATATTCTCTAGCCACAGCAAAAGACCATGACTCATTTCATGGAAGTCCTGAAGAGCAAAGGTGTATTGTCTACTGTTAACATTTCATTGTATGTAAGAGCAGCTAATTGTTTATTGTAATAGGAGCTGGCAGACTTGCCTGGCACTGCAATAGTGCATCTTGGAGAGAGCTCCTCCATTCGTCTAAAGAGCTGGACAACCGCTCCCATCGGTTATTCATTTCCTTCAGTCGGCCCTGCAACTTCTGAGAATCTTCATTGGCTGACTGTACAAATTCAGAACTGCACAGATTTATAGACAGCACTATGGCTTTCCGCTTGTCCACAGCCTTCTGTAGTTCCTGGAGAGTAAAATGAGACTGTTACAGAGGACACCTTGGGATATAAAAGAGAGAAAAGTGGCATGAACTATGATTTTAATGTAATCAGTTTGAGCAGTAACGGATGGCTGACCTTGAGCTTTTTGATGCGCAGCTCAATGGTGTGGATATCAGTGCTAGCATCCAGCTTCCGCTGTTGCTCCAGCTCCTCTTCAACCTGGTCCAGCCAGGTCCATATGCTGTTAAGGTCTGAGTTAAATTGTTGCCACTGCTGCAGGTTCTGCTTCATACGTAACTCTTTACTGAGAGCCTGTGCCTGCAGTAGTTCCCAGCGCTCAATTACCCCTACAGTTCAGAGGCAGGGAGGAACAGTATGGTAAAAACCACTGTGTAACAAATGTATACATTATGAATATGTGCCACAAACAAAAACTTGTAGAGAATATCAGTGTACAACAAACAGCTAGATGTTAAATAATGTAATATTTCCTGATACAGTGTGAGACTTGAGTATGGTTACCTGAGGTCTGTGATTCAGAGCTGTTGGGGTTCACAAATCCTGCCAGCTTGTGTTCTTCCTCCTTCAGATCACAGCTGACCTTCTTCACTGTGTCAATACTGTCACGACACTCTCCAAGCAGGCGCATCTGCCAAAGCCAGAGAGAACACATCCATCAAAGAATGGAGAGTAAAGTTTACAAGAAGTATTAGTAACACCTTCCAGAGACAATTCTACTTCAGCTTCCATGTTTCTGAAGGACTCACATAGCCCATGTAAGTTGCATCCAGCTCAGGGCCAGTAGGTGTGCGGCTGCGAATGACGTTCTCAGTCTGCTGGAGTTGGAAGTGACTGGTGTCAAGGGCCTTCGCAAGCTGCCGGAAATGAGTCTCAAACGAGGCTGCCTCCCCTGCAGATAATCAAAGCAGTTACCATTAAAGTCCAAAAGGTACCTGAGCTTGCACTGGGACAACAGCTGAAGCCAAACCATAGACAAAAACAACCATCACTGTATGCCATGCTTTGTTATACACATGTAATTTAAAACACAATAAACTTGCATTGGATTTGAACCAAAGTGTGTTTACGGGCATTGTTCATAACTCTCTACAACTGACACTCTTTTCTAAATACATTTGATTCAGCTTGAATGATTTGTCTGCTATATGTTGACTTGCAGTTGTTAGGGATTGTGAATAATACCCAAGGGATTAAGAAATACACACAGAATAAAAGAAAAACACCTTCAGCGAACACAGAAAGCATCAATCACATATTTTAATTCTACGTGCAACAGGTTAAACTCTGAAAATTAACCCGCAACAAAATAAGGAAAAAGAGGTTAGAAAGTACTGCAGCTAATAGCAGCTGTCTGATGGCTTTGCTGTGATTGGGTTTGTGAGTAGAAACTGAAAATAATCAAAGTCCAAAGCGGCAGGCTGTGAGTAAATCTCTCATTTTGAGTTATGTGCCTGAGCCTGGAAGCATGGTGTGGCCTCTGTTGCCTACCAGAGATGGATCTCAGTGTTTTCTCTGTTAGTTTTACATATGCCTCTGGGCTCTCTGGAATCACTACATCTGGAAAAAGACATATATAATGCATACAGCAGAGTTTTGGCAGAATGTCTTAAAATTTTACTATAGGAGATTACTGACATGCATAATGTTACAAATCTACCAGTACGGCTATGTAACAGTATGCTCAATGTAATAGTTTTAAACAGATTCAGATATCATATTAGGTTTAAGAAGAGCACTGAGCTGTTCCATCACTAACTGGGTGTGATAATTAAATAATTACTGCAACTGTCAGCTCCGTTATTGTATTTTAAACATTGCACTCATGTAGTCACAATGTATATGAAACACTCTTGTTTATAGGCCCTTTAGGGCTTTTACCTAAAACTGATTCAGAAGTACATACTGACCTGAGAGTGCAGATGCTGAGCCCTGAATGTATGCGCCATCTCTGCCCTCCTCTCCTTGCTCTGAGGATCTGGTGGTGCTCTCTAGGCCACGACTCAGATCATAGTCATGGTCCCATTCCAGGGGGATAGAGTCAACGCTAGCTGGAGTGTCTCGACCTGACTGCTCAGTCCGAAGAGGGACAGCAAGGGAGGGGGATCGGCTTGAGGAGGGCACTGGAGAGAGCTGACTGCCACCTTGACGCTCACTCCATGGAAGGCTGGACACATCGGCTGGCTCATCTAAATCAAATTCCCGATCCGAGTATGAAATATCTTGCTCATCATCTGTAAACTGCAAATACACAGGACATCATGATAAAATCTCATCCAGCAGAAACAGTGAATGGACAAATTTCATAAGTACAATCGACATTTACCCCTGTAATAAAGCACTAGGACAAAAAAAAGCATTTACATGTACCGGCAGATGGATGAGTTTCTTGTAGTAGCGTTCCACTCGCCCAAATACCTCCTGGCAGTAGTGCTGTAACTCCTCTAACTCCTCTTCAATAACTGCAGCATCCAGAGGCTCACTCTTTTCTATCAGTGCCTCCCCGTGCTGCAAGATATGCTCAATTTTGGTTGTGTTCAGTGAGATCTCCTGCTGGAATGCCTGCATGGATGACCAAAGGCCAAAGAAAGCAAAGACAACAGAAATATAAAACAAAAATATGGATTTTTTTATTCACATTTTGTGAAAATAAAAGTTAAGCAGTAAGTAGTTCATGCTGATGGCTCAGTAGGCGCTTACCCTGAGCTGTTTGATTTTGGCCTGGACATCACACTCTGAGAAGTGCTCAATGTTAGTTAGTTGGAGGTCCATCTCTGTTAGCCACACCAGTATGCTGTCTCTGGCTGTCTCAAACTCCTCTCTTTGGCTAATAAAGTGCTGCAAAGCAAACAAGATATAAAACATTTGATATTTTTTATTACCTTTGTATTTAAATATATATATATACCTTTATTAAAGTTTACTTTACATATTCTATGATTTTAATGTATTTTTAGACTGAAGTTCTACGTTGTTTATCTGTGTTTTGTAATTTGAAACAAGGTAGATTGAACTAGAACATTTCAGTTAAAATATATGACACATTTTCAGCACCATTTCCACTGGCTAATGAATCTCATGTGATGATGTGATGAGGTATTAATGTATTAATGTAAGAAGTCAGAAAAGGTGCAGTAAATGTACAGACCTTAAGCCGGCGCAGGATAGAGGACACTCTTCGCTGCAGGTTATCCCAGCGTTGGTTTCCATCATGTACCATCTCCCGTAGACGGCAAGCTGCGTCTGTGCGATTTTCTCGTGCCAACCGCCTGTACTGCTTATTAATCAGTTCAAGCTGGGTGAGACTCTCATGCACCTGCCGCTGGAAAGCCTGTTTAAGAGTAAGCAATTGGGATAGTGTATTTCTGAGCCCTGGTTTGAGCTATACACCATGCTTATTGAAGCTTGCTAGATTGATAAAAGCCAAAAATGAAAAATCATTGTGAGAATACAAGTCTCATGACCTAAGCCATACCTCAAATTTCTTCAGCTCCTCCTTGGCCACTGTGTAAAGCACACCAGAAGAGTTTGGTAAGGCAGCTGTTCTTTCGGACATCGTCAACCATTCCTCAAAGTGTGAGAAGTCATCCAGAAACCTCTGCCAAAGTCTCCACGTCTCTTCAATCCTGTGTAGAGAAATCATTTATTTGAATATTATATATAATAAATAACATTATATATTTTAAATATTTATTATATTACCCTTTATTATATTAACTGGAAATGAATCATTGTTTAAATTCACCATAATGGGCCTGTACTAAACTCAAAATAATGAATGCAATATAATGCAATTAGTGATATTTTAATCTATTTAACTAAACTATCTAAAACATTTTTGGCACTCTAAAACCAAAAACAGGAAAAACAGTCTTACTTGAGCTTTCTCTCCATTGACATGGCACAGATGCTTCTCCAGCGGCGGTCCAGGTTGCGTGTGGCTTGTTGGATAGAGTCACATTCTGTATCTGTGGCACAAGCATCACAGTCATGAAGCAGCACCTCACACAGGTTTAAGACAGAGGCCACACCTGTGCTGTGCTTCTCTATGTCTCTCTGCAGCTCCTGAAAATGCAAAGTATATGAGTTGATATTAAACAATGTATTAGGATGGTGGTGGCAGTTTTGTGTGTATGAAATCAGGACTAAAACAAGCATGTGTAAATATACCTGCTGCAGGTCCAGTTTTCTTTGGATCTCCTGAAAGTCACAGGTGTCATAGACAATAGGACGCGAAAGCTCTGTCTCAATGTGTGCCAGCCAGGAACGCAGGCTGCTCATGTTCTTATCCAGCTGCTGTACAGCTACCAGAGTCTCCCTCAGTTTTTTTGTCCTGGTTATGCACAATAGGATAGAGTCAGACACACAGTATTCTGAACAGCACTGGAACAGATTAATCTTCCTAATATATAAGAGTATCAGGTAGCATGTATAAATCATGATAATAATGAATGGTGATTAATTTCAGTTTTCTAGTCTGTATGGTCTTACCTAGCACCAATCAGGTCGAGCAGGTGCTGCCAGCGATCACGGACCTTGACGAGTTTATGTTCTATCTCTGACGCTTTGCTCTCATGACTAGCTCTGACTAAACGCTCTCCCATCTGCTGGAGCTGCTGCTTATCCTCCTGAGCAGCTGTTAGCTCTTCCTGATAGTCCTGAGAAAACATACAGACGGATAAGTCAGGCCAACGATGATATTATCAACTGATACTATCATTATCATATCAACGATGATAGATGATAATGGCACACTGGTAGTGCTTTAAGGTTAGGCTTTTTAACTCTACTTCCATCTACGGTACATGTGATTTCAACTTGTTTACCTTTCTGAGTTTCTCGATCATCTCTTCGATGCTGATGTCACCATTCTGGGAGACCTTGTTCTCCATATGTGTGAGCCACTCACACAGCTCTTTGTACTTCTCATTAAAGATGGCCCATTCATTCAGTTTCTCACTCACCTGCTGCCTGCGCAAAGACAACTGCACACAGAGACAAAAATAATACAGGGATTCTTATTAAAAATGCACAATATTAGCATGTTATTTCCATACTTTGTTACTATAATATATACATACCTATACAATTGTTGAAAACAAATAAAAGCTTCAAATGAGTCAAGAATTAGAAGCAGTTTGTGGATGAAGAGTAAAGATGAACTGAACTGTTAAGTGCTCCTAAACCTTGTGATATGAAAAGCTTGCACACATCCTGTGGTCTATAGACAGACATACCGGATGCCACTCAAGCAAACTGACAGGAAGGCCTGCTCTACTGCACATATTACTTTCGGTCTCAGAGCTTATTAATTACTCTGCATAGATAGGGACCTTAGAATGCATTTCAAGAAATACATTTTCTTATAATGTGTTAATTCGTACCATATTATTATACCATATTATAATATCATTTAAAGTAATAAGTTGACAAAATGTTTCTTAATTGTAAGAAACATTTCTTACAATTAAGAATATATATATAAATTAGATTAATATTAAATTATTATAATATTAGCATAACATCATATGACTCATATGACGACGTTGTCGGTAAGTGATTTTATGTGGCCTCGAACATCCCAAAAAAAAAAGAAACTGAGTTCACACATGGTGCAACATCACCACCTATGGGCTCAGACATTTACATGAGGTTGAAAAGTGAACTAATACACATTGTGACGAAGGTTTTTTCCACAGCATTTTATTTGTAATATAAGCTACTGGATAATAAAAACAGTTAAACACCTGGTGACAGATCTCCTCCCACTGGCGCTGCAGCAGTTCAATGCGCTCCTGTAGCACGCACAGGTCTTCACTGCTAATATAGCTTGAAAGAGATTCTCTCAGCACAGTCAGGTGAGCCAAGTCCTCTGTCCAGCCATCAAACATGCTCTCTAAGTCCTGCATTTAAGAGAAGAGCTAATACTCTATAAAAAGTACAAGTTGTATCGGTCAGGTATTTAAAAAACATTTAAGAATTTGGCAGTTTGGGTTTAAAGTTAATGCCAACATTAACTACATATTAATATATTAACATTACTGTTTCATTAAAACCACAGGCCATTTCCTAGTGTGGTAGTGTTGCAAGTGGTACCTTGCATCGCATCTGTTCAGCCTGCAGCTCCTCATGGTTATCTGGTAGAGCCTGAGAGAGCTGACGCTTAAAAGCCCGCAGTTTCTCCTGAGACCCTCCAATGCCTTCCTCACATCTCTGCCAATCCTGCTCACAAACAGTTTTTTTATTTAGTCAGGTTTCTTCTGGTCGTGACTTCATGACAAATTACATACCAAGAAAGAAAATATATTGAATCTTGGAGTCAACTAAAAATGTCCTTACAGGGCAATAATATATTAATGTAGCAGAGTAATACTATAAGGTTTAGTGCTATACCCTGAGTAAGACAGCCAGCTCTCTCTTTTGCTCCTCCATGCACATGTTGGCATGTCTCCAGCGTTCCTGGATGCTGAGCAGCTCTTCATGCAGGGATACCTCTGCCCGACTGTCTGCAGAAAGCAAAAGCTGCCTCCCAGCCTCGACTGTCAGAATATAACTCCCTTGCTGTCTTTGTAGCACTTTCTCTTTCAGCTACAGTGAAAACATAGAGCAGGTTGTGCCAGTGAGAACACCAGTGAGAGTCAGTATTATTACAGTTTTACAGTTTTAATACAGTAAAAAATGTTTACACATTTCATTTCACTTAATAATTCTTTTCTCAATAATATATTATTTATTTTTAATTTCTAGAGTTTCAGTTTTTGTTTTGTACATCATTATAGAGAATTAAAAGGTGTTCCAGTGTGGTGCCAGTTACCTGCACAGCATCCAGCATAGCTCGGGCCTGCTGCAGCGATACTGAGGTTCCGGGCTGCAGAGCATCACTTTGCTGTGAAATCTCCGCCAGCCACTTGCGCAGCTTCTCTAACATCTCTTTGTAGCGCTGCCACTGGCGAAGCAGGCTGTCTATGATGCCCTTCCGCTGCTGCGCCCGCCTCACTACCCCCTGCCACTGGTTACTTAACAGGGCCAACTTCAGCTTAAACTCATCTCTGTAAACAAGGTAGTTAGAGTATATCATGTATCCCATGTATAATGTGTTCCTCTATAATCTAATAATCTAATCTATAATAATCTATAATCTAATTGCTAATCTAATCCATTTAAAAAAATATATTCACCTGTCATCCACCTGTCCATGCTCGAGCATATGCTGTCCATCACTGATGATGGAGTGAAGGATCTGCTGTCTGCTGAACATCTCTGCCTGAAACAACTATAAAATAAAGATTAAAAGAGCTTTAAACATTTTTATTTAAACCTTTAAAGATACATTATTGGTATTAAGTTGTATATTTTTCATAGTGTGTACATTTACAAAAATAAAGCGTGCACATCATAATATTCGTAATATTTATGCATATAAATAGTGTTCTATAAAATTTAGATGAAAAAGTATGCATCTTTTTCATGACCTGCAATATATACAAGTATAATATGTACATAAATTAGGGTATGATCAGACATGCCACAGATATAGCTGTATTCTCTTACCTCGTGAGTTTTCTGTTGCTCCATTAAGCTCTGGAAGTTTCCTGAGATCTCCACAGCCAGCTTCTCCTCTGTCTGTACCAAGAACTCCATCCATGTCTCACACTTTTCCAGAAATGTCTGCTGCTGCAGGAGGGTGGCCTGCAGTTTACTGTAAAAGAATACATATGTTTAGTTAGCTAATGAATGCTAACATATACATCTTTCATTCTCAAGGTCACACTAGCAATAAGAGATATATCATAAATTACAGTGACTTCAATGCTTTTATATTCTTTATATAAAACAATATTTGTGTATTCTAGTGCAATACTACAACATGCTAGAGTCATCAAACCTGAATCTCTCAGTGGTCTGGGCTGATATGGTGGCCCAGTTCCTGTTCAAGTTCTGCATGCGTTTAATCTCAGAGTCACTAAGGGGCAGCCTGTATGCCAGCTCATTAAGACGCTCCAGATCTGAAGCCATGCTGCTGAATTTCAGCATCTGTTTCTTGAGCTCTTCCATGCGGTCCTGGATGACTAACTGGTCAGAGGAGCCATTAGGGTCCTGACCCCTCAGAACCTCCTCAGCGTCAGTTGTCCACTGGCCAAGAGTCCCCAGCAGTTCATAAAAGGTCTCATAGTCCTGCATTCCTGCCTGTAATTAAAGAAAGTTATAGTTACCAAAAATATCCAACCACATATCCTGTTATTTTTCCAAAATCCAGCATTAGAGATTGAACCTGCAGGGCAGCCTGCTGGCGGGTGAGAGTCTGATCCATGGAGCTAAGAAGCTGAGAAAGGGACTGATGGTCTGACTGGATGGAGGCTGCAGCAGAAGTGTCCACCTGCTGTTTGAGCTGTTCTCCTAACTCCAACAAAACCTGCAGAGAGGCTTTCACTGGCGCCTGAGATCGCAGCAACTCCTGGTGAAAGTAACCATTAAGATACAGCACACGAAAGGAGTTAGCATGAATGGTTAATACATTTTAAAGACTTTAAATCTTTTTTATCACTTGTAAATTATATTTAGACATACATAACATATTGGAAATTTTATATATAGCTTCTACCTACAATGCCCTTTAAAATACTGAAACAGCAAAGCCTAGAAACAACAAGTAAATAGATGTAAATTTAAAGAAACAAAAACTGAAATTCTTATCTATTGTCTGATATTCACCAAAAAGCAAAAGAACTGGCCTTCCAATACTTTTGGAGGATTTAAAAAAAAGGAGTAGAAAGTGGGGCAACATTTTTATCTTTAGCAAACTGAACGATACTGACAGTGATTTTGGAGGAAGTATGGTATGGTGGTGGTCCACATCATTTTTGGGACAACCACAGAAATGCAGAGTTACTCATCGAAGCTTAAATATTAGATACTGACTTCTAATTTTTTAAAAATCAGTGACCCCACCTTTAATATGCAATCACACCAACAACAAAGAAATGGGCAAGTAAGAAATGTTTACACCAGTAGCTGAGAAACGTACAGTACAGTCTTGAATCCAGGTAGACACCTCTTCCTCTGAGATGTCTTTTTTGTTTGCCATCTTCAGGAGCCGCTCTGCTTTATACTCCAGGCTCTGGATGCTGCAATTGTTCTGTTCGTACAGATCTTTATAGCTCTGCCACAGCTGTAGCAAAGCTTTACTACTCTTCAAACGTTCCACTATCTCTTCTAACAGGCTGCTCCACCTGGCATTGACATCTTTAAGGGTGTTATTTAGAGAGTCAGACACTGATGGGTGGCACTCCTTTAGGAGTTGATGTGTAATTGCTCCAAACTTCCTCAGACTGCTCTCCTGCTTCTCCAGCTCTTTTTGCAGATTCTGATAAATGGGTAAAAAAAAAAGACTTCAATGTATTTTTTGTTATGTCGAATGTGCATTCAGCATAACTTTTTCTTTGCATACACAGGCACATTAAAATTGTTTGTAGGAGTTGACACCTCCTACCTGTAGACTGTCCACCTGGAGCTGCACAGCATCCAGAGAGCCAGTGAGCAGTCTAAAGCGAGACACAGAGTACCTCCCCTCTGTTAGATTGCTGTTAATCTCTTCAGCTGCCTGCCTGTATTGACTCCACTGATCAGATACTGATTTCAGACTGATCTTCAGCTGTCCAATCTGTGAAGCACACCTGCTAGTTTTACTCTAATTACACATATAAACATGGCTCATAAAACATTTGTCATATTTCACAATTAAAAAAAATAAAATAAAATAACATACTAAATGGTCAAGATTGGCCCAAGTATGATTCAGTGCCTGGAGAGTTTCCATGACAACAGCACAGGCTTCATCTGTTTTGTTCTGGACAAGAGCGCAGGCCTGCTCTTCTACTCTCTCCACCTCTCTCTCCTTCTCCTTAACCATCAGTTCCATGTCCTGTGTGCACGTATGTGAAATAATAAAAAAGAGAGATGCACTTTGTGAGCTAACACATATATGCTTCTCACATCTAAACCACTCAAGCTGGGACTACTCATGTAGTGCTGAAAAAGTTGGATCAGGCTATACATGTTTTTGAAGCACATGATTCATAACTCTACAATTTTACCTGGCAGTCTCTAAGAGCATTTTGAACCGAGGAGAGATCCTCAATCTTGTGTTTTCTCTTTAGTCGCTCCTCCTGAGCACATAACCAGGTTTTAAGGCATTCCACATTGCTTTCATAGTCTAACCAGGACTGCTGCAATCCCTCCAAGTACTGGACCTGAAAAAAACATATCTTACATGTAAATGAGTGAATTAACTTATTCACTTATTTACAGCACATTAAATAAAAGCATACATCTCACCCTCTCTGTGATGCGAGCCTGTAGGATTTGCCAGCGGCAGTTCATGGCTCCCAACCTCTCAGCAAAGTCTGTCTTATCACTGCGTTTACTCTCCACATCCTGCCCACTGATCTGCAGCACTGACTGGTTCACAAAATCCACAGTCAACTGCTTACAGTTCACGTCTACACGGAAACCCTACAGATGGAAAGAAAAATGGTTAATTATCATATTGCTTTTATAAGCGAGATTATTGTGAGCCATATTGCTTTTATAAGGCGTTGTTGTGCAGGTATTAACATGTAAAAACAGAAGTTAAAAATGATAATACAAATACAAGATACTGATAGCACAAAACAACAGAAAAAGACACTCTAGCACACTGACCAATGATTATCAAGGACACAGTAAAATCAAATTTGTGTACGGAACTTATTCTTTCATAAACTGCACCTACCTTATAGCGCTGTAAGTACTCCTGGATAACCTTTGACCCCACAGCTCCTTTAAGATTTTCTTCATCTTCCTCCATTACTCTCTCCATCAGTGAGATCCAGTTTACAAGTTCAGTGATGGCATGGCATGAAGCTAACTTGTCCATATGAGACTGGGAGAGGAAGGTAAACATTTTTGTCAGCCATTAGTGCAGTAAGGCGAGATAACTAACCAGGAAAATGACTCTTACTTAATAGAATAAAAAGACTCCATAGAATCCCGACTATCCTAATCCTATTTGTTAAGAATGATCACCCAGTTTAGCAACTGATATATGGTGTAGCACATTACCTGGTGAAGTTTCTCTTGCACAACAGGGATGCGAGTGAGCAGTTCAGCCCACTGGGCTTCCACGCGAGCTAACTCTGCCCTGAGAATGCCTGTGTCTGCCTTTTTCAGTCTCAGCAGCTGGTTACCTTCACTGAATACTGAGGATTTCAAACTGGAGTGAGCTTCAACTTCTTTACTGAATTCCTGGTAGGAAGAAGAGGCATGTTTCACAAATTTCACAAAATATCCAGGCCAACAGACAAAGTGATGTAGTTTATGGTTGCAGGATTGCAGTGCACTTAGAGATCTTTAGATAGGGTAGTTTTTATAAACCTTTGGGATAAATGATTGTGCTTGGTTCTAACTAAAATGGTACTAACCAGGAAAGCTGACAAGTGGTCTCTAACTGTCTCCAGCTCTTCAGGCACTGTTACTGACTGACTGTTCCAGAATTCCAGACGATCCAATGCACCCTGTAGCCACTCATTTAGCTCAGCAGATTCACTCTGATATCTGAGGAAAAAAGTCACCATATATTGTATGTACCTTAAAATAGTGGGTTTTTCATTAAAGGTAGAATAAATGTTTTTTTGGGTATAGACCTGATCCAGTGTTTAAGGATAGACTCCAGACGCTGCAGTTCTTTATTGACGTTGGTGGTGTTGCTCAGCCAGTGCTCCCCCAGCAGAGTAAGCTGGTTCTCCAGAGTGTGGCAGGCCACAGACTGCAGTAGGGACTTGCCTTCCTCTAGTACTTGATGAAGCTTGTGCTGGTGCTCTGCCAGGATGGACTTCAGGCTCTGGGTAGATAGGATTACATATTACCTTAACTGATGCCATAATCATTCATCCATTCATCCATTCATTCATTCAATTTCAGTAACTGCATTGTCCTGGTCCGGAACACAGCAGACTCGGAACCTATGGCAGGAACTCTAGGCACAAAGCTGGAACAGACAGTAACCAGAGCTCAGGATTAAACCAGAGACTCTGGAGCTGTGAGTTGTTAAAGCTATGTGCAGTACCACCATGATATAAATAATTTTAAAAAATATATATAACCTTCATTTGTCATATTATGTGGTATCAAAGAGCCTGCATGAGAATAGAACATAGCTTTGACTTTTAAATGGGATGTAGAGAATAACTGCTTCTGACATACCTGATATAGTGCTATTCTTTCAGTTAACCTCTCCTCTGTCTCCTCCAACAGAGGAACAGCGGGCATGCGACCCTCTACTGCCTCCAGATGCCTATTCAGACATTGATATTCCAGGACCAAATGCCTCCAAGTCTATAACCACATATAAGCAGACATAAAACAAGCAAGCAAGAACTTACCAAGAAACAAACACATTAAGAATATCCCGACCGGAGACCTCTGTGTATATACCAATTTGCTACAATCATTCTTTTTCACCCCCATGGTCTGGCAGAACTTATTTTGTTTGGAAGGAGAAGGGTCTATGTTCTATTAAGGACCTTTATGTTGAGGGAAGGTTTGCATCATTTAACCAGCTAAGAGAGAAGTTTGATCTGCCCCATTCACACTTTTTTCGTTATTTACAATAGGATGAGCTGGGATCTGAGCTCTCCAACAAAACGTGGGATAGGTGTTCGACTGCAGTACGGTCCTGTTCAGTCAACTGATACAATTCAAGGTCATTCATCGTTTGAATTATACCAAGACCAAACTGCAAATTTTCTCTTCTGTCTCACCATTCTGTGACAAGTGCAAAGTCATGGAGAATACAACTGCTCATGCTTTTTAGTTTTGGATTTTGGACTAGCACATTTGACTGGTCCTCTAAGGCCTATAACAGGCCTTTGGCTTTTCACAACACACCACTAGCCTTCCAAAATCTTTACAACAGGCCCTCACTCTGGGTATGATCGTGGCCAAGAGACTTATATTAAAGAACTGGAAGTCATCTTCATCTCCCTCTTTTCGAATCTGGATTATGGGCATGATTTCTGTCATAGAAATGGAAAGACTCCGATTTTTGAGGTTCTAACTCCATTGAAATGTTTTCTGCTGTCTGGGGATCATTTCTCGGATACTTAGACAAACTAGCAGCCAAACCAATGTCTAATGTTTCCTATGTGGGTTGAGTTGTATATTACCTTCGGGCATTTCTAATGGTTGACTGTTTTGCAGCCCTTTACTATGGTACCTTTAGTTACTGAACCTGTATTTATTATTGTAGGCATTATAATTTATGTCTAAGGTATTAAACATGTGCATTTTTATTATTTTTAATTATTTCTATTTATTTTTTTATTTATGTTTTCATTTCTATTTCTTTCTTTATTTTTTCTTTATTTTTTCATGAGTGCGTGTGAACAGACAATGTTGTTTGATCTGTGTTTATTCTGAAAAATCTTGAAAATTTTATTTTTTTTTTTTAAAGAAAAAAAAAAGAGAATGACAACAATAAATTCAACCTATTACTAATTACAATTACAGTTACAATTAACTAACCTCCAGGATATACTCCAGTTCCACTCCTTTCTTGTGAGCCTGCTTTAGAACTTCCTGCGCTTGAGCCAAAGTGTCCTCTAGAGCTTGGCTCTCTTGTGGCAGGACAAAGGCACTAATTTTCTTGTAGAACATCTCAGTTAAGACCATATGCCACTCCAGCCCTTGGAAGAATTCCTAGCAAGATATTACACACAAATGTTATGGCTGTCTTTACTACCATACTACCTACTTGTGTCACAGCATTTTAACAATTCTGTCTGTTAAAACATAGCTTGCCTTGTGTTTGTCTAACAGACTCTGTACTTCTTCCACTGAGCCAGCAATTATCTTCTGGTCAGCTGCTATCTTGTCCTGAGCAGTATCCACTAGATCCACCAGGTCTTGTAACGCTCGCTCATACTGGCTCTTCAGAGCCATACTCTGGTTCAGCCCACTCCGACGAGATCCCACTGTCATCACCAGCTCTTCATAAGTGTCCTATGAAATATTGAAATGTTGCCCTGAAAAAACTACATTGCCACAAAATATATGTCCTTTTCTAATTTCATACAGTTCGATGAGAGAGTGCATACCTGGAGCTTCATCAGTTCATTGTTTGAAATCTGATCTGGCTGCAGAACCGCTCCTCTGGTTTTTATATCAGTAATTTTATGCTCTAACTCTCTAAGGGACTCTTCTACCTCAGCAATTGTCTGTTAAGGAAAATGTCACATAAGGAATTTAAAAGGTAATAACACCACAATGACAGTCATTTATTGATGTAAATGAACAGTAAAGCTTTTTTTTTTACCTCTAGTTGTTTATCTGGAGGGCAGTCAAGGATCCCTGCTAACTTTTGTAGAATATGAAATTTGCTCTCACTTATATCAGAGAAGAGAAGCTCAAGCTCAGTCTGTGAAGAACAAAATAGATATCACATGAGATGAAGCCCATTTACTTGTATGATGGACAGAATATTTCAGGTTTACCACCCATTCTAATGGAGATAGCGTTAACCTGGAAGTCAGTGAGATCCTGCATCCTACTCCTCATACTCTCACAGCGACGCTCCACTGCTGAGTCTAAGGTTTTTAGTAGCTGTGCCAGGCAAACAAGAGTGCCCTCCATCAAAGTATGCTTCTCTCCAGACAAACCAACAACACTCCCTAGCAATCCTTGGCTGTGGCCCACCTCTCCTGCGACCTCAGTCACATCCTTCCCTAATGCCTGAAAGACATGCATATCAAGGAATATTTATAAAACCTAAAAGCAAATATTTTTGACAGTTTAAGATATTCTTTGCCATAAATTAATCATTATGATATAAATAATTAATAACATTAAAAATGACTAAATCATTGGCACACCAATTGGAAATTCACTTACCTCATGGTTGGAGAGCTGTGTCTCTGCGTCCTCAGTCAGAAGCATTGACCTAGAGAACAGTGTGTTCTCTACATCATCTAGCCAAGAGGAGGTGGCTGTAACTGCTGAATATAACTGCTGATCCAACTTCATACCTTGCTCTTCTTCTGAACCTGTAACCTGCAAACACAACAGCACAACATGTTACACGTTATGTTGTATGTCGGTAATTACATTTCCAAATTTTCAAAGACAAATATAACGATCGCTGTTTGTGGCAGTGAAATTACCTGAGCATTCTCCACAGCCTGGTTGAATTCACTGTATAATGACTTGAGTGTACTTTTGTCCTTAACCTGGGCCTCCCGTTTATAGAAAGGAGGAGAGGTGCTTACACGAGCTGTCCTGGAATAAAACTGGAAAAATAACAACTATTACTACAAGCTGTATTAGTCAAAATGGACTAAGGTCAGTATAAATATGCATTTATGATCATGGAGGTAGTAGGAACACAGTACTGGTTGCTTGGTATCCTGCTCTAAAGTGCTCTGAAGAAGCTGTAGTTTGGTGGTTAAGTCTTTTTTCAGGCTCTCCCATCTCTGTCTTCTCTGTTGAAGTGTAGCCTGGTACTCATTTTCCAGTTCTGTACTGAGTCCCTCACAAGCACTGTGGAATGATTAGTTCACATAGAAAAAGTAAAATCATGGTCCATTTTATGGAACACTGGCTTAAGTAAAACAAGTAATAGTACTTGATACTTATTAAGTGTACCATCTGCAAATATCCTCTGAACTTTTCATTTAAAACAGCTATTTATTATGGAAGGTTTTCCTCACTCAATACAGATACTTAAGTGTGTATACATAGGTGTTATTCTATAATGTCTGTCAGAATCCATTTTCTATAAATGTTTAATTTTTTGCTGTGACAAGAAAACAAGGCAACTAGGCAACAGTCCAAATGAGTAAGATCCTATCTGTTCGTCACCTACAGCCACTGTGTCTGTTAAAGGTCACAATGATGATACCTATAAAAGCAATATTTTGTGAATGGCTTATTGACCTGGCACTGCTGGGTGAGGCCTGCTGGTTGAGGATCTCTTCTCCACGGCTAGCTACAGATTTCAGCAATTTTTTCTGCTCAGCCAACTGCTCCTCAAGTTCCTTCAAGTTATTTCACAGAAAATCAGAGAAATTTATTGGAATATTTCTTTTGAACTGGTAATGATGCTAGCAAGCTGCATTGTGAGACTATTTAAGTTGGAAGCAAAACTAAACATGCTAAATTAAGAAAATACCTCAAATATAAAATCTAAGTGCTTACTATTTAGGTCATTTCTAATGGGAAAATCATTATAACAAAAGTTATAACATCATAACATCATAGCAAAAGGTCCGTGTACCCTCTGTCTCTGTAAAGTGTCCTGTTGGTGCTGGTTCCGTGTGGAGTGGGCGTGTGCCAGCCAGTCCTGCACATTAGGACCCTGAGAGAGACTGGACTCTGATTCACTGTCAGACTGCTCCTGAAGCAATCCCTAAAATAAAAAACATAAAAAATAATAATAATATCGAATTCCACAAAAACAATAATCATGTAGTACCAAATTGTAGTATCAAAAAATGTAGTACCAGAGAAAAACAATCATATAATATTTAATTCCACAAAAGGCAATCATGTACTACGAAATTCCACAATTGCACCATGAAATTGGTTTCTGAAGAAGAAATAGTTGTCAAAAAATGCAAAAAAAAAAAAAAAAGGAAGTAAACAATCATGTACAACATGCATTTAATGCTTCTACCAGGTACTTATGACTTTTAATTGCCTGTATCTTAGAACAAATATGATCAGGGAACCTTTGAAGAATTAGACATTTACCTGAATATTTATTTGTTTGTCTTGTAGCATCCGTTGCAGCTCCACCAGGCTGCTTTTTAAAGTGCGCAGTTTCCTGGCTAACTGTTCAGATTCATCCCTGGTCTCAGGCTGGCCCTCCAGCAGCAGAGCTTCACTGTGCAAGCTGAGCTCAGAGAGAGTGAGCACCTTCTCTTCAATCTCCAACAGCATGTTCTGCAAGAGCAACAAGAGAGACGCCAGCTCAAACATGATTCTGCCCTCAAATCTGCAGAGAGTAGGGCCTGAGCATTGCAGCTAGTGATGCCTGGAATTCCTCATGCCCCAGTGTCATCCTAGGTCCCTATCCATTTGCGAACAGCACATTGTTCTTAATCCTTCACATGTCATTCTCTTAACAGAGATTGCTTTTGCTATAAATGTTTCATTTTGTGCTGTGACAAGTAAACAAGGCAACTAGGAATCAACAGTGTTGTCCAACTGAGTAAGATCCTATCTGTTTGTCAGTTTCAATCACTCCCTGCAGTGTAGCTACAGTTTCTCCCACCCCCTCATAGAACCAATCTTGCTGCAGGAATATGAAGCTAGGGTTGGCCAACTTTGCAGGCAGCACCAATCAAGGCACTGGAATCCACTAATCGCCTAAAAGCTGCTTGAGCCACCAGTGACAATTATACTGAGACATATGCATAATCTGCTTTACAGTCATGCCACAGCTGCTTAGGTCTTCTAATACCAGTGTTTACTAGTACTTCCATAAACCACAACAGTAAGACTGCAGAGTTATTACAGTTGTGCATGTATTTCTGCACATTTCTAAACATGTAATGTTTATGTAATGTAACATGTAATGAATTTGGGAAGTAGATAATGCTCTAACCTGGCAGTCTGAGAGCTGCTCATTCATGTCTAAATCCTGAGGGGTGGAGTTAAGCATGCTGCGTGTACTGAGCAACCATTGGTCGAGCTCATCCACCTGGCTGAGGTAGAGCTGTAAGGCCTTCTCTTGCTGCTGCTTCTCAAGACGATCACTCAAACGCTCCTGAAGCACAAAACAGCCATTCTAATCAGACCCTCAGCCGCAAGAGTTTCATTAATCAGAGCACAATTTCTCAGATGTTCCCTAATTACACCACAGAACACAGATAGTGATAGCAATAAGAAATGTATACCTCTAGAAGCTGCTGTTTCCCAGAGGCTTTCATTTGGATGGTAGCCATGCGATCAGTGAGCACAGTGAGAGTGGACTGCATGGCTAACTGTTCAGCTGTGTCAGAGTCTACAGACTCAGAGACCAGATCCTCAGCAAAGTTTGACTGCAGCTCATCTATGACATCCTGAAGCCTGGTAATGTCTCCCATGAGATTCTAAAAGGCATACCAAAAATGTACCACACTGATTAAGTGAACTCTTAACAGGATCTGCAGGAACAATATGATGTCCCTTCAGTGTGTAAATGTGTCTTCTGTCAATTGTTAACATCTGTTACCTGATGCAGGATCATCTGTCTGCCTGGGCTCAGGTCATGCAAAGGTGGCTCATTCAGGCTGACCTCAATGGACTCCATCTTCAGAGAAATAGACTGCAAAGAGCCTTGGTATCGCTGTTGTCTCTCCAGAGCCTCATAAAGTGTCTTCTGCTTTTCACTGATCTTTAATATTGATAAAGTCAATTAAATTGTCCAAAGCCACAGTATACTCTATCTACCTTTTTACCTCATGTTTCACATACCACATTTTTCAGTGTCTCCCATGAACGCTGAAGGTCATCAAGTTTAGCCACAGACTCAAGAGTTGGATCATACAACTCCTGTATGGGAGCTCTGACAAGATTAGCTCGGCCCATGGGCAACTAAATGCAAGAGGAAACCGTGAGCAGTAAATAAATTAGTAAATACTAGATCTATTAGATACAATGTTATATACTAATGATTATATACTAATGAATACATGCTGTGAACAGAGTACCATGCTAAGTGAAGCCTCAGTGTTAGTAATAGGAGAGTGGGGACGACAAAGAGGAGTAGAAATCTCGCTGCTAGTGCCTTCTTCACCAGACTCATCAGTGGCAGGAGACAGGTGGGTGTAACTGTGGCCAGTTGTTTCCTGACACCACCAAGAGCAAAGACGATTAGAAAAAAGAAGAAGACAGATATCCATAGCAGTTCCATTTATTCTCATTTATTCTCACCATAGATGGCTGTGACTGAGTCTTTGCATCTTTGTCTAGTACCTGTGTTTCCTCACTTAGCCCTTCTGCATCTCTCATAGTCAGCAGCATAGTGGTATGCTTGGCTTTCACTGTTAACATCTTACACTTAGAGTTTAATGATGCAATTTGCTCCTGGTATCCTTTGATTTTCTGGGCCAGCTCCTGTTTAACAAACAAGAAAAAGCTCTGGTTAATTAGAGTACAAAATATGTCATACTCTTTTGCTTGTTGTACTACATGCTTACCTCATGGTGGCGTATCTGGCTCTGTAGCTCCTGGATATTACTGGTGGGAACAGGTCGGTCTTGAATGACCCGATGAGAATCCTCAATCAGTCCCTGCAAATGCTGTACTTCTTGCTCATACTGCTCATACTGGACCACTGCCTCCTGACAGAAGAAGTTATAAAATATAATGAATAATTATGCCATTATGCCAAGATCTTGGCCTGTATACTTTTACAGGTCAAACTGCTCTGCAAATTCTTTTTATTTTATTCTTTTTATTTCTATTTAATTGTTACAGTATATTCTCTATATTATACAAATAGAGAGTGGACTATCTAAAGAAGGTAAGCACTAGGAACATAATCAAGCCAGCATTTATATAAAAATTTTAAGCTAGTCTTAACTGCAATAAAGCTCTCCTGGGTCAATAAAGAGATAAGTTTCATATTAAATTAATGACTAGTTAATCAATATCTGAAAAGTCAAGAAAAGGTATTACAGTACTAAAAGGACTTGCTTATATGCGATATATATGAGTATACTGACTTCACATAATCATAAAATGTCTATTAAGCTGTCATTGTGGGTAATATGAAGAATATGAATATACCAGTGTGGAGCACATTTGTTCTACAAACAAAGCTAAACTTGAGGAAATATTTTTAGAGCAAGCAGAACACAAACAGCCAACTTGAAGTGTTCATAAATTTCCTCTGGATTAGCCCATACCTGAAGAATATTGCACTGTTGGATGGCAGTGTGCTGTAGCTGGCTGGCTTCCTGCTGCAGGTTAAGAGCTGTGCGACAGATAGATAGGCTGTTCACCACCTCCTCTGGCATGCGAAGTGCACTCTGACAGGCTTGCACTGCATCCACCTGTTGCTTAAAGCTCTCCATGTCTGACAACAGATGCTACACAAGAATACCAAACATAAGTATATCCCCTTTTAATCATACATTCACATATTAGGTAGCTTTTAGTGTCACTAGTGTCTGCAGTGCCAAGCTAATTTAAATCGAACTTCAGGGGGAGAAATATTACCTGTCTCTGGGTCAGCTGTTCTTTGAGACTCAGGCGGGCTAGTTCAGGAGAGGTGAGGGTTGCCTGGACCTGCTCCAGAGCCATATGCAAGGCTTTTACCTCACTCTCAAACTTTTCCATGTCCTGATAAAGAGAATTGAATATAGGCTAAACTAGTGCAGATGCATTGCAATTCTTTGCTACTGTCATTAAAACAATATACTATAGGCTATGACAGAAATATATCAGAAATGTATCATTGGTACAGGCAAACAAAAATTCAAGTCACTACTGTCTACCGTAGCAGCTTCCTGTAGACTCCTCAATCGTGATTTGATGGCCTGCTCCAGTTCCTCTGTGTGACGACTCAGCTCAGCCACCTGCCGGCCCATGGCCTCCACCTGCAGACACTCAGACAATAGTTCCACCTTCTCCTGCATAGCTTCCAGATCACCATGGAGTTCCTTCGATTCGTGCAATACAGACTGCAGGAGCAGGGACAATACAGTACAGTGTTATAATGTAATTGTACGAAATAGCCTTTAATAAAAACAAGGGTTTTCGCATGTATATATGCACTACTTGTGCAATGTAGTGTACCTGGTACATTCTGATCTGCTCTTGTAAGTGAGAGGAGGAGTTCCAGATGATATTGGTCTTAACTAAGCTTCGAGCTCGCTCTATCCACTTCACTATAAACTCCAGCATCTCATTGTACTCATCTAGATGTGCATCAGCCTGATGAACAGAGACATTATGTATAATCTATTATGACACAATCATTACTGATGGAGAATGATACAGATATGGGGAACTATCTGTACAGCTTTTGTGTATTAAATATATGTAATTCATGCATTTTACACAAGCGCTGTACAATTTAAAATGTTGATCAATACCTTCTTTAGCCAGACTGTTCTGTACTCTGCTAAACGGAGAGTGTGATGGTGGATCTCTCCTAACTTAGTAATGTTATCACTTAGTTGCTTGGAAAGAAGTGGATGACGTCGACTGAGGTCCTGTACAGCAGCAATCAGTTCAGCAAGTGTTCTACCACAGTACTCCAGTTCAACACAGAAACCCTATATAAAGCATTAAGGAAAAAAGAGAAGGGATAAACACATGACAATAATGCTTAACAAGATTGGTAGCAAGAATAAAGACAGGCAAATTCATTTAATCCTACTTGAGTTTCTTCTTTGGCTTGATCAATATCAGTGGCCTTTTCTTTGAGTGTTGTTGAAATACTTTTCAGTTTCTCAGAAATGTCATTAATCCTGGAATTAAATTCTTCTTTGATAACTCTAGTCTTCTGAATGTCTCTTTCCTTTGCTTGGACCTTAAAAAATAATGTGTAACATGTCAGAAAAATGACACCATGGTAGAGTAAATAATAAAAACAGCTGTTCAACAGCTGTATATTAAAATAATCAAATTATTTCAATATACAGATTACTGTAATTATTTCAAATTACAACAAACTATTTATGTACCTGATCTTCAATAGAGCCTAGGGCCAAAGCAACCTCTGCCAACTGCATAGAGATCTCTGAAGGCAGGATAGTGTACAAGTCCAGGTATTTGCTCTGTTGTTGCTCTGCAATTTTATCCACATTCTGGCGATGGGCTATCAGCTCTCCATGTATTGCCTAAGAAAAGAGAAACGATTCCATCCCACACATTTTTCAGTTTTTAAAAAGCTAAAATAGAACAATTATATACAGCCAAGATGTATTCCAGAGAATGTGCAATGTGAAATGTGTGCTTGATATGTCACCTCTAGCTCTTGCATGAAAATGTCCATGTCAGTAGTGGGATTGAGCAAGAGCTCTCTAGAATCCTGAATCCAGCTTTTCACCAAGCTTAGCCCTCTTTCCACTTCCTCTCTATCTTTCAGTTCCTGTTGGACCCGTGCTCTACCGGTTTTAGACTTCTGTAAGAGACTGGCAGGGAGAAAAAAACATTTATAAAGTAGCTATTAGCCTAATGTCCACCAAATGAATTTTTAAGTCAAATGGTAAATAACTACCTCTCAAACTGATCTTGAACTGCTTTAATCTCCTTCAGACTAGGCAGTTGATCAAGATCAGTGGTTGGCACGGAGACTTCCACATCATGCAACAGGCTGAGGGCATACTGTCGAAGGAGTGTGAGGGAGGACAGTTCCCGCTCCAGGTCCTGAGTGACCAGCTCATGTTGCTCTTGAAGTGACTGAAGTGTGGCTTTAGAGGCTTTTTCAACAGAACATTCAGGAACATGACTCTTTAACTCTTCTGCTACGGCTCTTACTTTAATAATCTGAAACAGTAAAAGTTGCAATTCAATGTAATTTGTAATTTATAACAACACAACAAATGCAAAGCAGCCATTTTATTGCACGTATGCATTACTTTTTAAATATAAAGTATGTTTCTGTTCATAAATCTGCATATAAATGATCACCTTCTCCCTGAAAGTTCTCCACTCATGAGCTGTGTCCTCCAGCACCCTCTCTTGACCTCGAGCCATGCTTCGGAGTCTAGTCCAACGTTGCCATACTGTGGTCATAGAGCGGCTAATGGTGGCTTTGCTGGTATCACTGCCAATCAGCTCCAGCTGAGATGCTCGTTCTTCCAAACTTGTCAGCTTCTCCTGGAATCCATTCACCATAGACACCAGTGACTGTAGAACAGAAAAGATGGACTTGTCAAATGCAAACTATATACACATAATACATTATTTTTAGAATACTAATTTATTTCAACAGATTATGTCTACCTTATGACTCTTGAGTTTCTCTTCTGCTTCCTGAATAGTTGCTGCCTTGGCTGTGGAGAACTCAGTCAGTTTTTTCTCTGCCTCATTCAACAGATCAATGACTGTCTGTCGAGCCTCTTGATAAGATTTCCATTGCTCCACACAGCTGACAATGGCATATGAAATAAATAATACTTTATATACATAGAAATCACCTACATCTCTATTACACACTTAATAGGTATAAAATATGTTTTGCCTTTAATAAATAACTTTTGCCTATATCATACTGATATATTGATCATTGATAGATCATACAGTCCCTGCTATGTTGTAAGTTACCCTGGTACAGCTGCTAATGTTTCAAGAAAACTATTTGCTCTAATAATGCAGCTTAATGTATTTTAATCTGAAATTCTATTTATTTTGAAATACCTAACATTACATACAATTATTTAGCACACACTGGTATTAGCTGGCCCGATATATTTGTATTCCCAAATGAAGCAAGGCAACAACTTGACAACAGAGAAAGTTAGCGCCACTAATGCTCACTTACAAATCTGGCAAAAAACATTTTTTTAGACTTAATATATTGTACCTGTTCAAAACATCCTGATGACACTGAAGCTGATCTCTGACCTCTACACCTCTTTGCTGAGCAGACTCCACGCTCACTCGCAGCTGTTCTTTTGCTGTGTTGTTCACAAGATTTTCTAATTGCGGTGGGAGTGCCTCAAGTTCCTGAAGCACACTGAGGAAGTCTTGCTCAGTTGCCATGATATCCTCTTGCTGCCGAAGACACTCTTCATAGTTCTCCACATCCACTCCCAGACTGGCCTGCTGCAAAAACCCTACAGCATCTTCAAGCCACTCACATGCTGCTTGCATCCGTGAATGGTACTTTTGACACAAAGCCAGCGCTTGTTCTAGAGTAATCTGAATATAAGATAGATAAATAAATAAATAAATAAATAAATAAATAAATAAGTATGTATAATAGTATGGTAAATAATTATACAATAAGTAACAAGTATGGTACAGTCAACACTGGGTCTTCACTTGCCTGCTTGGAGCTGAGAGCTTGTTGAACATCAGCTTCAAGTTTGGCCATTTCTTGCAGACTAGAATCCACATGGGCTGGAACAAGTTCATTAGCACTGGTGTACTTCTGTTTTTCCCTAGTGCTCAGTGCAGCCACAATCCTGAGTCGAGACTGCACCTCCTCCTGCATGATCTGCTGCTTCCTGATCTCTTCCTGGACCTTTTCCACTTTCACATCCACAACGACAGCACATCCCAGCTCGTCTCTCACTTGTTGCAGCCAAGTCAAAGTTCGGTTTACTTCGGTTTCAAAGTCTTTACTCTGCACAAATCTGTTCTCACACTCCACTATCAGCTCTCCAACAGCTGACTGCAGAGACTGAAGTTCCTCCTGCCAGGATATCACCTGCTGCTTAGAAGCCTCATGGGCAGCTGGGTCCATGTGAGAAGCAAGGTTTCCCATCTGCTCCATGAGCCGGGATAGATGAGAGCTGGCGCCCTGTAGACTGGCTGCAAGGGCATGGTAATTTTTCAGTCTCTCTTCAGCTGACTGGGTCTCAGCATTGACTTTGACAAGCTGCTCTTTTGTGGCTTTCAGCTCGGAGTCAACCTGCATGGCCATGGCTTGGTGATCCTCAAATGACTCCAAAGTGTCATCAAGGTGTTCTACTTTCTGTTCTATTAGCCTCTTTAGGCCATTATAAAGGCTGACCAGTTGAGTCATTTCCTCAGGCTGCCATGGCTGACCAGTGCTGCGAAAGCCCTCTTTTTTCTGGTTAAGCTCACTAACGGCCTGGCCAAGATTTGTCAACTCCTCAAGCAGTGCTTTATAATCACGTTGTAAACTGATGACCTGTTCTGTCTGCAAACCAACAGGCTGCGTACCAAGGTTATGGAACTGTTCCTCAAGTTCTTTCAATGCTTTGTGGGTCACATCAATGAAGGAGGAATACTCCTGGCGTGCAAGAATAGCTTGCTGTATTTTCTCCTGTTTTTCTTTTGATAGTGCTAAGATGTTGTTGTATTGTTGTGGAAGACCATTAAGTTTCTCATCTAAGTAGCAGTGGTCAACCTCATTGAGGGTGGGCAATATGTCTTGACCTGCTCTTTGTACAATAAGAAGGAGATTTTCATATTCTGCTGCTTGATCCAATATTTGTTGGTATTTTGTGAGCTGTGCCTTTAGTTCTGCATCTCCATTCATTAGGTTTATTTCAGGAAATGTCACAATATCTGCTTGTTTCAACCACTGGCATGTCTTCTCTAGATCTGCCTTGAAGTATTTTCTAGTTACCAATACTTTCTCTAGTTCCTGTAGTCTTTGATTACACTTTTGCAAAGCTACCTCAAAGCTGTTCTGCAATTCCTGTAGCTTGGTTAGCATCTCAGACTTCTCATCCTCAGTGGTATCTTTCATTAGATCTCTGCCTTGGGACCATAAGGAAGTTAACTCACTCTGGTAAGCTCTCAGGCTGCTCTGGATATTCCTGCAGGTTCTTATCTGCTTATTCAAATCATCTGGTAAAAGGGCTATGTAATCATCAGAATGCGCTTTCTTCTCATTTTGTTGAACCCAGGTGATAGCCCGACTCACCGCAAGCAGGAATTGGGTCCTCTCTGTGAAAGCCTTACTGAGGTTTTTCCTTCTCTGGGCCACTTTAATACTCAATGATTCTACTTCAGCCTGGGTCTCTGAGATGAGCTGCTGCAATCGCTGTCTTTCATTCAAGCCTAGGTGTGCTAAAACCCTGTCTGCATCACTCATAGCTTGGGCCAGCAGTAGCTGCTTTGCTTCAAGCTCACTGCAAATGCTAAGGTGATCAAAAAGGAAGCTCTGTGCCACCTCTGGTGGTGGGCTCATTTTCATAGCCTCTGATAAAGCAGGCTTCTGTTCCTCAGCCCACTCTCTTGCCTCTTTCAATCGAGCTTCAACTTGAGTCATATCTTCAAGTGTTAGAATAGAGTCCTGAATCTTTCGCTCAATGAGACTCTCTAGATGGGCCCATCGCTGCTCAAAGTGGCTGATCTGTTCTTTCACTAGCTCTTTATCATCCAGATTTAAGTGATACATTACTTTCTGCTTCTGGTCTTTAAGATCCTCAAGCATGCTCTTCTTTTCTTTGAGGACATGAGAGAGTAACCGAAGAGCCTCTAGGTGTTCAGATGAGCTCTCAGCTTCAGTTCTAAACATTTAGGGAAAAGAGAATATTAATTGCATTTGCAAAGTAATTTGCATTATTGAATACTGAGCATCACTGATCAACCACAGTTTTAAACAATGTTTTTAGAGCCTACCTGGCTAAGTTGTCCCACTCCTTGGACACCTGTTCAAACAGAGCTTCCAAAGCACTGATGCAGTCATGGTACTCTCTTGTCCTTAGCAGATCCTCTTCCCTCTGGGTTTGAAGCTTACTGGCTTCATGACATAGCTCCAGCCATGCATGACTCAGACGATTAAGCTCAATGTGTTCTGGAGAAGCCTTGCCTTCTGTAAGCTCACTTACATGTTCTGTCATCTTAGTCAGTGTACACTGTCTGCTGTGCAGCTGCTCAACAAATTCCTAAAAAACGGGTTAATGATGTGAGTTAAATTCAACATATAAACCGCAGAATGGAGGTTATTTGACAGTAACATAATTTCGGTGGTTTCGGATTTATAGTCTTATGGACTTTGGATTTCAATTTAAGCAATGTCAAAAATGCAGAATGTCAGAATCATAAAAATTGCAGTTCCTACTTTGGCTTGATCCAGCATGTTCAAAGCAATCTTCGGCTCCAGTTCAGCAGGTCTCCTAGAGAGACTGTGCAGTTGCTGTTCCAAATCCTGGAATAGTGTAGACAGCTCCTGCTTCTGTTCCTTAATTTCCCTCCAGCTGTCTGAAAGTTGCTGAGCTCTGGTTATCCTCTCTTCAAACTGTGGTGTTGTAGTAAGAGACACATTGTTAGCAGCAGCAACATGAGATGATTAGAAAAGTTAATTAGATCAAGACATCTATCAAAACATTTAGACACCAAACTCACCATGGTTTTGATCTGCTGGATCTTAGTAGCTGTGGCTTTTACTGCTTCAACAGATAAGTCACACACTGAAAAAACTAGATCAAGATAGGTGCTGGCCTGCTCCTGCAGAGCCCTTAAGTGCTTCACCTGCAAAAAATAGTATAAGAAACAAAACATAGTTAAGCCTTTAATAAAAGAGCAATCTGATGTTCACAATCTGTTTGGTCTTTCACTAACCTGTTTTAGTGCCTCTTGAAGGCCGAAGGGTGTTTGTGAATGAACTTGTATTTCCTCTTGGACGGTGGATAGCCAAGTTTCACACTGCTGCAAAGTGTCCTGGTGACTAACATGCTTCTGTAGCTCACGGTCAAGGCTCTGATACACCTGATGTGGTACACGGTCAGTGTTTAGGGAAAGGTTTAATAATAAATGAATAAATAAATAAATGATATATGCTTTTTTGACAAAGATTCTCTTTCAACCATTCATTCTGGTATCTTTCTATCTCTGTGGGTAATGTACAACTCTATGTAGTTCACAAAAACCTTTATTTTTTAGTATGACAGCCTCTATCAGTAATAGAGGAAAAAATCAGTTAGTTTAGACAAACCAAAATCTATAGTGTAATCTGTAGTGTTTCTGACAATTTAGATATACCTAATAAAAAACTGATGGAAATGTGGTAAGTGCATCTCTAGCATAAAACAAAAAAAAAGAATAGAGATACTAACCCGCTGGGCTGTGCTGCTGATAGCTGAATAGCTGTCCTTAGTTCCTTGTTGGTGAGCCTGAATCTGCTGGCTGAGCTTGGCCTGAACTTGTTCTGAACAATGACTGACAAGACCATCTCCTTTCACCTTCAGACTTGTTAAACACTCTTCAAAACTAGCTATCTCCTCCATTATGGCCTGGAAAAAATTATTGTATGTTCACCGTTGCAGTAGTAATTCTTTCTACAGCAGTGAAAACTGGCAGCAGAGTAAAACTTTTACATATCTTCTAGTTTGCAATAATTTATCTCACTATGATGTATTTTTACTATGTTACTCTTTTTTTCACTCTTTTTTAATTCATTCAAACTAAATGTGAAAAAGAAAACAAATTGCATATGTTCAATTTTTAAAAATGTAGAATGCAACAGTATTTACTAATATAATTACGAGTATTTACTAGTAACTTAGTGTCTAATTTACATTTAAGTACATGACTGTCAATTGTTGTGCTGCATAAAACTGATATCAAGCTCATGCTGAGGGTCATAACCAGCATCTGTGATATCACTCAATCACAATATAAAAATATACCTACCTTGTGTCGTGCCAGCTGCTGTGTGGCTGTCTCTAAATTGTCGCTTTGCATAGAATCAGAGGTTACCAGTCTACTAGACATCTGTAGCAGCCATTTCTCCACTTCCTGTAGTTCACCATTATAGTCTTCATGCTCTTTAACCCCTTCTGCCAATTTCTGCACATGGGACTGGAAACAACACAACACCCACACCGCTCTTTTTAGCATTTGGCTCACTTTTTTCTGTGTATCTTAGAAACATCTGAAGCTCTGATATTTAGGCCTTCATAGGGGAATACCTTGGCTTTGTTGCACAGGTCTTGATAATCATTTTGCAGCTTGGTCATATTCTCTCTGATCGTGGGATCTTGTACAATTTCAAGCAGAGCTTCTCCTTTCTCAATGACAGACTTCACAGATGACTCATGAGATTGCATAGTTTGTTGAATTGTCTATTGGGAAATAAAAACACTTTAATAAAAATACTTTTCAACAAGAATGTTTGTGTTTCCCAATCCTAGTCTAGAGGTTGAATGCAAAAATTACATATGGCATAATGAGTACAAATAAACTCACTTTGTACTTGGCAAACTGAGCCTTTTTTTGGTAAAGTTCAGCTTTAAGTTCCACAGAGGAGACAAGAAGGGACTTCATCTCATTAAGCCACTGGGTCTGTGCCTTATACTTGTCTAGAAAGTCTTTAGATAGCTGAATACACTTCTCCTGAGCTTTGAGCTCAACCCGTAGAGCTCCCATTAGCCCCTCCAGCTGGGAGAGACGACCATTTATTTCCTCTTTCAGCTGTTCGGCTTCTGACTCCTCCAGGAATGCCATTGCTCGCTCTGTCTTCTCCCGCATAGTCTTCAGAAAAGTATGCCCCAACTCCATATCACCCTTTCAGAGCCTGATTCATCAGAATGGAGTGTTGAGATCATTAAGAATATGTTCACTGAAAGCCAGAAATCTCTCTTATCTTCAAGCCAACACAGGATTAAAAACTTTCCTTATTGCCTTACCTCTAGTTTTTTCATTTTCCTCTCCATGGCAACACAATCGATAACATCAATGCTAATGGCCACACTGCTAAAGTTCTTCTGTGCTGTGCTCAGCCAGTCAGAAAAAGTATTAAAGATGCTATGGGCTTCTTCAATGCCAGACACCTCTGCCTTCAGTTGTTTGATTGTCTCCTACATAACAAAAATATAAAGCCATATATACTATACTGTTTGATTGTATGTGTCTATTCATACATGTGAGTGCATATATCTTACATGCAGATGCAGTAGCAGGGCATGGTAGCGTGAGGTAAGCTGTGTAGCCCTAGTACTGACACGACTGCTAATGTGTGTTTCTTCTAAGACCTGCTGGGCCAGGGTACTTAAACCTTCTATTTCCTCCTGGTATGCCAGGACTTCCTCATGCCATCCCTGTACAACACAACAAATACAAGGCAGTGGCAAAATGTAAACAAAATAAACATTTGAAGTAAGACAGCCAAAATCAACAGTATTATTAAAAGACACTTTGTCTCCACAAACCTTCAACAACTCAAGTTGGGCCTCCTTGGTGGCTTTGTTAGAACGCCTGCAACTGCGCAGCTGGCCTTTATTCTCCATTCCCTTTAACCAGCTATCAAGGCGCTGGAACTTCTGTTCCATCTGACGTAGCTTGGCTATGGCACTGTTCAGCTGAGATCTTGTTTCAGTCAGCCGGGCCTGATAAGATCCCCAGTCCTGCTGCACTGTCTCCAGGGTGCGGTCCTCTAACTGGGGTATTCCCCAGGGGATAACCTGCTCTCTACTCACCATCACTGTGTTTAGCAGAGCCTGTCCCTGTGTACAATGCACTTGCAGATCCTATAGATGGTCAAGCAGATGAGATTTATAATCTGTGAGGGAATCTATCACAGAAACAAAGCCTCTTTTTTCAAGTCATGTAGTATATGATGTTATGATATAATGATATAATCTATCCTTAATATCTTCCTGTGTGCATTCAATGACTTAATTATGTCATTATTAAAAGTGGTGCTATTAATGTACCATATTGTACCAAATGAGAAATGTAATGCATTTGTGTTCTCACTTGAAGTTTGTGTAGGGTTTCCTCCAGGGTGTCTACATCTCCCTCTAGCTGGGTATAGCAACTCAGTTCTTCCTGCTGCTGCTCCAGCCAGTCTTTAAACTCATGTAGATTGTTCAGGTACTCCTGATGAGCTATCAACAGCTCCTCTGCCTTTCCCACCCCAGCCTTAATAAAAGAAAACCATACTTTTCTTCTTAATACTTCACCAGGCACTGATATATCCTATTTTTTGATTGAGAGCTGTGCTTAGAAATGTACCTGGGCCCTCTCTTTAACGCTCTTGTACCGCTCTTGCAAGTCTTGAATCTCCAACTGGGTGACATAGTGCTCAGCCATATTGGACCCTTTCACAGAGATGGTGTCCAGAACAGAGCTGTGGCTCAGCACCTCCTCATACAGCAACTACAATAAATCAGAATTATATATTAAAGTAGACCCAACAAAGCTGAATCCTACTGAATATTTATTCTCTTATTTACAGAATTCATAGCAGTAAAGCAGTTATCTCTTTACATTTACAATTAAAAGACTAAGTCATAATCAGTTGCATGGTATTGTATTCTGGTGCAATGTATGTGCATTGACACAATGACAATACCTTGACCTTGCCCAGATTGGCAGCTTTATCCCTCATCTCAGAGTACTGCTTGTCTGTGGAGTTAAGACTTTCTTCTACACTCTCAATCCAGCTCACAAACTGATGCACATCTTCCTGATAACTGGTCCACTGTGAGAGAGCTCCCTCCAGCTGGCTGTGGGGTCACAAACATGTTATCTTCAACAACACATTCACAAACATTCTCTTAAAATGTATTAAAAGATGCATCAGTTTTATAATGAAGCCCTTGTGTATAATGATTTACTTGTTGAAAGGATGGAAATTCTCTGATTAATTATCTCTTTAATTAGGCTAATTGAAAGAGAGAACAGCAGACATACCTTTTGCACTGAATGGCTGCAGAAAGCAGGCTGTCCCATGAGTCTTTCAAGTCGTCAATCTGTTTGCAGACAAGAGGAACCCCCTCAGCCGACGTGTTCCTCCGCACAGACTCACCCCTAGTGACCAACATTTTCAGCTGGATCTCTTTTTCCTGGCGAGCTGTAAGCAATGCCTGAAATAACACCAAAATCATTAGTCAGTGTAAAAGTCATTATAGTTGGTAAGCAAGCAAAACCTATATGCTAATGCCAATCATATAGTGAGGGAAAAATTATTTGATCCCCTGCTGATTTTGTATGTTTGCCCAGTGACAAAGAAATGATCAGTCTATAATTTTAATGGTAGGTAAATTTTAACAGTGAGAGACATTTGACCATTGACAATTGCATTTGACCCCCTATCAATAAGCAACATTTCTGGCTTCCAGGTGTCTTTTATACAGGTAACAAGCTAAGACTAGGAGCACTCTCTTAAAGGGGATATCTTAAACCACCAAATCTTGGGTGAGAACCTCCTTCCCTCAGCTAGGGCATTGAAAATGGGTCGTGGATGGGTATTCCAGCATGACAATGACCCAAAACACACAGCCAAGGCAACAAAGAAGTGGCTCAAGAAAAAGCACAATAAGGTCCTGGAGTGGCCTATCCAGTCTCCAGACCTTTATCCCATAGAAAATCTGTGGAGGGAGCTGAAGGTTCGAGAAGGTTCAAACATCAGCCTCAAAACCTTAATGACTTGGAGAGGATCTGAAAAGAGGAATGGGACAAAATCCCTCCTGAGATGTGTGCAAACCTGGTGGCCAACTACAAGAAACGTCTGACCGCTGTGATTGACAACAAGGATTTTGCCACCAAGTACTAAGTCATGTTTTGCAAAGGGGTGAAATACTTATTTCACTCATTAAAATGCAAATCAATGTAGAACTTTTTTGAAATGCGTTTTTCTGGATTTTTTTGTTGTTATTCTATCTCTCACTGTTCAAATAAATCTACCATTAAAATTATACTGATCATTTATTTGTCAGTGGGCAAACATAGAAAATCAGCAGGGGATCAAATAATTTTTCCTCACTGTATGACTATTTTTAACTTTTATTAGTGCACCTCAAGTTTAATCATCCTGCTGTCCAGAACATTCTTATCTGCTGTCGGCGTGCAGTATGTCTGCAACATATGACTGGTGTCTGCCACCCAGTTCTGCAGCTCCTTCAGACCCTGAGAGAAAAGCTGGTGCTCGGACACAATCCTCTCAATTCTGGAGGCTTTTTCCTAGTGGAGCATATTCCAATAAAAAATCACATTAATCAACAAATCACATAATAATACATACATAGTAATAATTTATTTGGCTGTTTTTTATTTTCCACTTATCTTTAAGATGTTAAATGTGATAAGAGAATCACAATTTCCATATGTTAACACATTGATTTGTATAGTTAATCACTGTGAGTTGTTTGTTAATTAGTTATTAGTGATCCAGGTTTGCTTCCCCCTATTCCTGCACAATGAACATTCATAAGAGAAAGAGAATACTGTTTTTGGCTGTGATAGAATAATATAGTTGCTATAGTTTTATGAGTATATTTAAGGTATACAAACTGCAATCTGCCTTTACTATCTGCACATGCCTATATCTATTCAATCTCAACTTGAGTTTCTTCCTTTTGGACACAGTATAACGGTCTGTCCTGCCAGGAAGCAGTGAAGTCAGACTGGTAGTAGGCAGGCAGGCATTACCTTGGTCTGGTTGCTTAAAGCTAGGTATTGAGCAGAGAGCTGCGAAACACGATGCACAAAACCCTTTCCGGCCGTGTGTCTGTCCCAGAGCTGCTTGGCCTTCTCTCTCAGTCTGCTCAGCTGAGCCTCCTGAGAGGCCAACTCCTCAAGCACAGACTGTAAACGCACAAGCACATTAGCACAAGCATGCAGCTTAGGACACAAGCACTGTTTACCTCCATTAGTATGACTGAAGTGTTAAGATGGCTACATGGATGCAGGCTGAAGAGATTGATGTAATTAATGTTAGACAAACATTTAGCCAGACTGACAAAGAGGATGCAATGAATTAAAGCATGATGCAAAGCTGAGGCTGAGCAATTTAAAGATGGTGTTTTTATGTTGCATGAGCTATGAAACGCAATCTATAATTGCATTATAAATCACATCCATTATTTGCGATAAAATAAACCAGAGTTTTGTCATTTCTTTGCAATATAATGTGTACTGAATAAAATTGACTGTGAAGGAAAAAATATTTATTTCTAACCTATGGACTTTAAACATGCAAAATGATTTGAACGGGGGGCATGGTGGCTTAGTGGTTAGCACGTTTGCCTCACACCTCCAGGGTTGGGGGTTCGATTCCTGCCTCCACCGTGTGTGTGGAGTTTGCATGTTCTCCCCATGCCTTGGGGTACTCCGGTTTCCTCCCCCAATCCAAAGACATGCATGGTAAGTTGATCTCTAAATTGTCCGTGGTGTGTGTGTGAGTGAATGAGAGTGTGTGTGTGCTCTGCGATGGGTTGGCACTCCGTCCAGGGTGTATCCTGCCTTGATGCCCAATGATGCCTGAGATAGGCACAGGCTCCCCGTGACCCGAGAATAGTTCGGATAAGCGGTAGACAATGAATGAATGAATGATTTGAATCACATGATGAAACATACTGCTTACAATAAATAATGGTAAGATATACAACAACTAATAAAAAAGCCAATGCTAGCTTATAGAGTAGTCAGAACTGTCCTTAAAAAACATGCTAGGCCTAGGTATGCTTTAAGTAGAATGACAACGTCACAATGTGATGCAGATGAACAAATGCTGAGTAAATGTAATATTAGGATGATGGGAGAGCACTGGTGATGTTCACCGTAACAGATGTCTTGCTATCTTTGAATTTGTGAACTCATGGCATCTGCACATATAACCTGGCATACTGTACCTGGAGTTTCTGAAGCTCATGTTTCTTGGCTGGAAGGTCATGCAGACGACTGCTGCTTTCCTGCACTTTCACCTCTGTCTGGTTCAGCCAGTCCCGCAGTGGCTCCATGCTGGACTCAAAGTCCCTCATCTGTGCTTGCAGATTCTGTCACAAATCACACAGTACTGAAGTATTAACAAATATTTTATAACATCGTACACATTTTGTTAATGTCAAAACATTAAAAATGTCTGATTTTAGAATGCCATAATTAGTTGGTAAGGAACATTTAAGGAACTATACTTGTAAAGCAGTCTCTCTCTGGTGCAGGTTTGTCATAAGCGTCTTCCAATCCTCTCTGGCGCTGCTCACTTTAGCTCGGACTGCATTCACACGCTCTTTAGGGGCTATGCTGGTCAGCAGGTCTCCGCTAGCAGCCAGTGCATTCAGCTTACCATGCCCCTGCTCTCTGTCACTCAGGAAGTCCTGCAAATCACCACAACAAATTCAATACTAGTAATTCTCTATAGTGGTTTACTAACTCTAAAAAGAAACTGAATCTTGGTTTAAATTGTCTGAAAAGATATATGACTAGAAAAAATATTTAATTAAGGTATGTATATAGTACCTGGATCTTCTGAAGACTAGATGAAGCTTCACTGAGATTTTGAGGGGCATCAAAACATTTGGCTGTGTTAATTTTAGAATTGACCAGCCACTGCTGAAACTCTCGGAAAGCAGTACGGAATTTCTGCTCCAGCAGCTTCTCTTTCCTTTGGCATTCCCGAGAGGCATGCAAACTGAGGCTGCAGCAGAAAAGAGTAAAATTTAACTATCTACAGCGCTACATATGACTATCTACAGGTTCAAGTTTTGGCAGAACTTGTAGAAGGACTCCTGTGTTTATATTAATTTTGCCATCATTTTTCATCTCATCATGAACCTAAACCTTTCTAAGGCTTTATTAAAGCTCTCACCTGTTATACTCTTTGATTAGGGTGGATACCCTTGTGGACTGTGTTCCCAGGTCTCTGGAGAAGCGGCAGAGGTCATTCAGCTGTGACTTCAGATTGTCTGTCATGGGTTCGGAATTGAGTAATGCTTCCAGGGTATCCTAATACATAGTAACGTGAGTTTTGATTAGAATTTATTGTATGCAAAATGAACTGATTCATTCACTGACCATGACAGTGCTACAAATATGTTCTTTCAGTTGTTTAACATCGTTTATATGTCTTAAGTCTGGTATGTCATGTCTGATAATTTTAGGAATCCTGTACCTTGGCAATCTGCCAGGCCTGTACCGCTTCCTCACTGGTGTCCATGGCCTCCACCTGCTGCAGTGTGCCATGCCATTCATGCAGTCGACTGCTAAAGTCCTGCAGGTCCTGCTCCAGTTGTGTAGCAAGAGTACTGAACTCCTGATCTGAGCTAGCCATCTGAGCCAGTGTGGCCTCTAGGCCAGAGTTCACATGTTTGGCTCCATGTTCCCACTGCTCCCAAGCAGAGAGCAGTCCTGCCTCCTCCCTCTCCAGAGCCTCACAACCTACAGTGGAGGTGTGATCACGCACTGCAGCTCCACACCACTGCACTCGCTCCAGCCTCTCCCTGCCCTGCTTCCTGGAGTTCAACAGCTCCTACCATCAAAAACAGGAGTGCCAGCAATCACATACTTGCAATGTACTAATAAAGCTATTATAAGAGTATCTGTATAAATAATTTTAATTCACTTTGCACACCCTTACCTGCACTCTAGAGAGTTTCTTCTGAACAGAGGCAGCATCTCCAGACATGTCAGACCAGCGCTGAAGCTCCTCTTTCGCCGAGGTCAGCCAGTCATTCAGTTCCCGAACAGAATCCAGATACAACTCATGCTCTTTCACTATCTCACCCATCTGTTGTACTTTACTCTACAGAAAATGACAAAATGTCAATACTCAAGAGCTAAATCAACACTGCTTGCTTGGCAGAATAGTAAGCAGACATAACAGAATAACAGAGACACCAACTTTACCTTGATAACTGCTGTGATATCCAAGAACTGGGCATTGAGTTCTGCACTAGGCTCTTCTGCAAAGGCCTGGTCTCCAGTTTTCTCAAACAGTTCTGTACCTTTCTCATTCAGGCGACTAAGTGTTGCAGAGTGGCTGTCAATGTCAGCCTCTATGGCCCGCAGGCGCTCCAGCAGAGACACCTTTTCCTTCAGTCCAGGTTGTTGAGGAAGAGCGACTTCAACCTCTTGCTCTACTGTGTCCATCCATTGCTGCAACTGAGCTTTTCCTTCCTGATAGCTGCTCCACTGTGTCACTGTCCACTCTAGACGACTGTTTTATACACACATATGCAAATACAACTCATGTTCTTTCACTGTCACCCACACTGAGCAGCAAATTAAATGAAATTGCATGTTTGAAATTGTTGCACTAGTATAACCATACCTGTGACAGCTCATGGCAGCCATAAGCATGTTAGCCCAGGAATCTTTCAGACTCTGAAGCTGAGAGCGGATAGCCTTCTGTTTATCCTTACTACAGTTCTTCACAATCTGCTCACCCTTCCCTACAGTCATATTCAGCTTCACTTCTCCTTCTCCCTTCATTAACAAGATATCCTGTAACACAATTAAACTGTTTTTTAATACTACAGTTCCTTGTGATGTGTGATAAGTGTACATCAATGAGATTACATACCTGCACAAGTCCCAGTCTCTTTTCTAGAGTCTCTTTGTTGCCAGTGGTGCTGCTAAGAGCTGTGAGTCGTTCTTGTGTGTTACTGAGCCAGGCCCATGTGGTCTCAAGTGTCTCATCAAAAGACTGTTGCTCCTGCAGGCTGTGCTGGCAGTTACGCAGACGCTCTCTCACTGCTTTCAGCAAAGTCTGCTGCTGCATCTGTAGCTGTGTTGACACCCGCAACTCAGAACCACTGCCATGACCTCCCTCAATCAGAGTCTGAGCTTCTTGGCACAGACTCTCAAATGAATCCCTACAGGAGCAAATACATCATCCAGGTGAAATTAAGCTTCTGTATATTACTGCATCTCTTTTTTCCAACATGTTATCTGCATGGACAACACTTACATTAAAGTGTATACACACAAATTCATTAAATGTAATAATATCTCACCTTTCTTTCAGAGCCTCCTCATAAAATGCCTCAACTCGCTCTAGTGTTGTTTTCTCCTGCTCACCATGTTTGCTTTCAGGCAGCTCTGTGCTCAGCCTCACTTCCATACGCTCCAGCCAACGGCTTAGCCTCTGCAGATTGTTCTCAAAGCTGTACAGACAAAAACATGCACTAAATGTACCTACCATTCTTTATCCCTGAGATAAATCCAACATTTGCCCAACCACTAGAGGAACTATTAATCAGAAATAGTTAGTACCATGCTATAAGGATTTTCTCCTCACCTATTGAGCAGACTAGCACTTTCCTCAAGACTCTGTTGGCTCAGCCTGCACTGTTCCACGTAACTGTCCCAGTCTTGTTGGATGCATGAGAGGCTCTGCTGCACTTGGCCAGCACTAGCCTTAGGTAGGTGAAGCAGGAGTTTCTCCCCCTCCTGACACACCTCCATTAGATGACTTTCTCCATCTTCAACCCTCTCAAGAGCCCCCTGAACAATACAAGAGCACAATAAAGTGATATAAGATGAAAATTATACGTTATATGTAATGTATGACTTGGAAGAACTCTACCTTTAGCTTCTGCAATTTGCGCTCTACAACACTGATGTCACCAGAGTAATCTGAGCATTCTCTCACTATGTCCTTTTGTCCAGAAAGCCAAGAGTGAAACTGTTTCAAAAGATCTAAACAGATATACAATAAAGAGAGAGAAAATGGATACTGCATAATATGAAACCTACCATTAAGGTACCTATTAATAGTAAAAAAGCTCACAGATTTCAATCAGAGAACAGTAACTCTCACCACTAAAGAGCTGCTGTAGCCCTTGCTGCATTGATCCCAACCTTTTAACACACAGCTGATTGACAGTTTCATATTTCTTGATGAGATCAGTTAAAGAAGTCCCAAGGCTAGCCAGCTCTTCAGAAGGGTATTTCCTGCAAAGTGTGTTCAGGCTCTCTCGTGATGAGTCTATACTTGCCTGCTGGTTCTGCAGCTCTTTTTGTATATCCTACAAAAAAAAAAACAGTATATACCCAACTGAAAGTAAGCTAAATTTCCCCAGTGTGGGAAGAATAAAGATTCATCTTATGTTATCTTATATCTTTATCTTCTGGTCTAAGTTCACGGGACATAATATGAGCAATAAAAGTTTTTTTTTTACCTTTATTCTGCAAATCTCTTCTGTAGGTGATGCAGATGCTGTATCCAGCAAAGAGCCCTCCACTGTCGTCAGCCATTCAGTCATTTGGGAAAGGAAATCCTCTAGCTGTTTCTTCTGAGAGCAGAATTCACTTAGATTGTTCTTTGCTTGTGCACACAACTCCTGCACATTGTTTATCTTCTTCTGCAGATCAGTCTCCATGACCTACCAGAGAATTCAAGATTAAAGGTGTGCATCTTAACACAAATACTCATGCTTACATAAATATTTATGAATCTTCATTACAAACCATACCTGCAGTGATGTGGGAATGTCTTTGTTATTGCAAAGTTGTTTCAACTCCAACATTTTGGCTTGTATCGTGTCTAACATCTTCTCTTTCTGTTCCACCTCAACCTGCATTGGTAGACAAACATTAGATCCAGCTACAGCAGCTTGATTACAATATGAATTAAGAACTGTATGTCACAATAATAACACATGCCTTGACTTCAGCAAGGCGATTCTCAGTCTTCTGGCTGTCATTGAACTTGTTAAGGCTGTCTGTGAGTTCCATCACACAGCTATTAGACCAGCTATCAATTTCCTCATTGATACGGTAAACATCCTCCCATATAGAGGAACTCTTTCGAAGTTTCTCAAGGTTGTCCTCAATTCTCTCAGACACCTGTAGGCAGAAAGGATACACTGAAATACACTGATTTTGAAAGTACAAGGACCTAGCCAAAAGTCATTTTTGATTAAAGACCACTGAAGAACTTTTATTTGTGTTGTGACACACTTACATCTAGCCACTGGTCCACAACAGATTCCATCTCTGTCTTTAACACTTGGGTTTGACAGTCTGGAATCCTGTTTAACTCACACACCAGTTGTTTTGCTTTACTTGAGAAGTGATCCAGTTGCCCCTGATTAGCTGTCAGTTCCATCTTTATTGCTTCATGCTAATAAAAGAAATCAGTTTTGTTGATGTGAGGTTTACCATCATTTGGTCAATAATCTGTTCTAATAGACCAACATTATGCACCAAGACTTACCTTTGACAGGGACCTTCTGGTGTCTTCCTGGTCCTTTAGACCAAGTTTGTTGACAGCTATAGTCTCTGCATTTTCTACTATTGCATTAATAGAGGATTTCAGACTCTGGTAGTCTTTCATGAGTTCAATTATAGCAGTGCACTGCTCCTGCCTAGAAAGTGGGAAATAAGAAGGATGAAACATCCTGTAATTTATGAAAGAACTAATATATGGCATTGATTTGATTAGAGAGAATGAAAAGGGCAGGTCACCTTTCTGTAATAAGTTTCTTGGTGTCCTCCCAGGTGGTCTTGAGGAGATTGATCTCCCTCAGCACCTCTCCTGCTAGCTCTGTATCTCTCTGGGACAGCTGCTGCCCTTTATCCCTGAGCCACTGCTCCTCATGCTGGTGTGACTGCAGTTCATCATCCAACTGGTTAAAGAACCGCAGCCTATATGCCAATACATGCAGAGTTTTGGTTTAAAAACAAATCTTGATGACATGGTGTAACACAATTTAGTTTTGGTAACTCATCAATATATGTAACTCAATTGTAAAATTAAGAGTTAATAGTTAAAAGATTCTGTGTTTTAAAAAAAAAAAAAAAAGTACCTTTGTTGTAATGTGAGCAGGTTGGGCTCTTTAAGACTTTGCTGGTCAGCTTTCTCCTCAATGTCTTCTACACTCTTGAGCAGCTGCTCTTTGCGCTGTCTGAAGGAGGTCCACAGAGCCCCCAGAGCCTCTGCCTCACTCTGCTTGGAACCAAGCAGGGTCTTCACTCCATCCAACTCTGTGCTCAGTGTGTCAGCCAGTGACCTGCACAAAGTGCGAGTCTCTTTTGCGTCAACCAGGTGGAGGTGGGCTTTGCAGAGGCTGCTGTCCAGACTTATCGCTAGCGACTCCAGGCGGCTGATATCAGGAATGATTCCTTCTAGGTCTCGCTGCAGTTCATCCACACGACTCTTGTCCCAGCTACCTGCACTCTCCACAGTGTGTCTGAGGCCTCGGAGGACACCTGCAGCCACGTTGTGTGTCTGCAGGAAAGCCTCCAGCTTCTCTACACTCTCACCTCGCTGCATAACCAGTTGCTGGGCCTGCATGTAGGGCTGCAAGCTGTTTTCCAGACGGCTCTGTAGATAATGCTGCTCCATAGGCTCACAGGAGGCACACAGGGATTCTGTCTGCTGTTGGAGATTCTCTCTTTTGCTGTTCTCACTCTGAAGTACCTCTGCCTTCTCCTGCCAGAAACAAAACAAAACAATTGTACAGTGTTAAAGCTTTTCTAACACTGATGGCAAAGATATACTGATGAAAGTGATGATGGGACGCACCTTTACTTCTATGGCAATCAACTGTAAATCTGTAATATTCACTTGGGAGAATGAGTGAAGAGATGAGATGAAAGACTCTCCCCATTTGAAGAACTGTTGCAGCTCTTTTTCATGCTCCTCCACCCGTGTCATATGGTCCTGAAGTACCTGGATCCTAAAAACACCAGACAACTAAATACTCTACTATAGTATGTTAGCTATCATAACATCAACCACCACATCTTTAAAACATTCTGTACATGTCTTAATATATGTCTGACCTATGGACTATGGCTGTATTTTGAGATCTCCATCTTTTCTTCAGCTGCTCATGATCCTCTTTAAGTGTTTTCACTTGCTCGTCTGATGCAGTGGAGTAAAGGGTTGGAGCTTGGGTCAGTACTCCATCATATAGTGACTCCAATGACTGTAGCTCAGAGTGAAGGTGCTAGAAAAGGAAATTTTATTAAATCACCAATGTTTCATATTTCTAAACAAAAGTTAAGAGTGATTTTTTTATTTACTTTCAGCTCCATTAGCTCTCCATCAAGCTTTGTTTTGTCAACAGTGAGATACTGGGTTACAGAAGAAGACACAGCTTCACAACTTTCAATGCATGATTGCAAAGAACAGTAGTCTTTTTCTAACCTAAGGAGGAATATAAAAACAAAACACTGAGATCCCATAGTTTTATAGTTAGTAATACAGGAAATCTCTTTTTCAATGTATCAACAGATTTAGAGATGAATGTTAATAAAAAGTGATATACTTTTGCCAGAGGGACAACAGGCTTTCCATATGGCTTTGTTTGTCTTTGGCCTGCTTTAGGCTCTGCTCATAGCTGTGCTGTAGTGCTGTTACTGAACTTTCAGCTTTCTCTCGCTCACTCAGCCTGCGGGCCCCAGTGCACAGAGACAGCAAGGTGGCCTTCACCTTCTCCAGGGACTGAAACATATCCTAAAAGGAGAAAAATATTCATCACCAAACAAAGTAGAAGTACATGCATTATTTACAAACATTTATTTCTCTTAAAAAAGACAAATGCTGACACAATAAATGTAATAGTTCAATGTGGGAATCACAGTTGTTTTTATGTGGTTGTGGATAATACCATGTGGTCCTGTAGAGCTTTATAGATGTTGGATGAGGATGCACAGGATGTGAGGGGTGTGTCTAGTTTCTTCTGAATGGCATCAATCTCTGATTGCACCTTGAAATTAATTTAAGTCAGAGACTAAGCAAATAATATTTGTTTGTTTTTTATATAGACCTTTTCGAATTCTCTTGTTGTACTATGATCAAAATTTAATTCAAATCTACCTGTTGAAGGTTTGTATTAAACTTTTGCTGGTGACTGGAGCTCTCTTTCAACTGTCCATTCAGATTCTCCATGCTCTCCTTAAGTTCTTCCCAGTATCTGCCAATCTGCGTCAGACGAGCTTTGATTCGTGCAGATTCTCCTGATGATACAAACTGGGATAGAGACTGAGCTCTGTCTTCCAGTTGGGACAGAATTTCTGCTCGTTCCTGTAGCTCTGCTGTCACAGCCTGGCCACCAAAGGAAAGAAGAACAAAATATTAAGATACAATGATATAAAATGTAAGGAGTACTACACACAGGAACCTTAAGCATACCTTAGCAGTACTGATCTGTTGCTCCAGAGGTTCATTAGAGCTTTTAAGTGAATCAAGCTCTTTTTCCTTCTCAGAGATCCATGAGGAGAAAGCATCAAACTCGCTCCCAAATGAGTCCCACTTCATTTTTATGTCCCCAAGAGTTTTCACACTAAGACCAAAAAATATACAAAACATTAAAACCCCAAATATTACATTACATTACAAAAAAACTCTATATTCACATAACATTAATGTAAATGTCTCATTAAAGTAATGCATGTCTAAAGAAAAGTATTACTCTTTCTTGAGGCCAGCCACAGTTTTGTCCAGTTGGTCACTGAGGGAGTGAGCTTGTGTATGGAGCAAAGAAGCATTTTTAGAACCAAGTTGGACCTCTGCAGCCCTCTTGAGTAGCATGTTCACCAACTCTGCCTCAGACTCACTCTGTTTCAACAGCTCCTAAAATAGTCAATATGACATATGCAGGATGATAAAAGTATAGGAATACATAAATAAGAATTTATTTTGCAAAAACCAAAGTGAAAATTCACCTTAGCTTGTTTCAGCTCTGTTGTTAAACTCTCTGGGCTACTGAAAGTTATCTCTCTCTCTGTGATTGAGCGTGCTCTGCTCACAAACTCCGCCACTGCTGCTTGTTGGCTGTCAAACTCCTGCCAAGAAGCCAGTGTTGCCTGGAGGCACAACGAGGTAGTTCAGTTATGGAAAGTTCTCTTGAAATTCTCAAAAACATAAAGAACACCCTTGTCCATTGCTGACAAAAATGAATTATCTTTAGTAATAATGTTGGATATATGAAAAGGATCACGGAGATGGCTCAGGGCATGTTACCTTCCAGAGGAGATATTATAACTTAACCCACCTCTAGACTCTGCTCCTGTGCCTCCATACTTTGGTCCATCTGGTTCAAGGTGGTATCTAATTTGTGGAGGTCATCCTGAAGGCTCTCCCCCAGACCCTCCTGAACTTGGAGTTGCTGGCCTCGGCTAATCTGCTGCTGCATGTCCCTCCTTTTCAGTCGCAGACGTTTCAATTGTTGCTGTAAGGTACAAAAGACAAACATTAGTTAGACAAACAGCTGACCTGGGATTTTGGGGGCAAAAAGCATTCAATCTCAACCAATAACTCAACCTATAAGATGTTAAATTGTGGTACCTGGTGAATGAGCAGCAGTTGCTGAGCTTCTTTTGCAGACTCCGAGTTAAGGATCTTTGTTACCTCTGCCTGTAGCTCCTGCTCCCCTTGAGTTAGTTCATCCAAAGTGTTCCTCACTTGCTCCTGGAACTGCACACAATCTCCAACTGCCAATGCAACCTTCTCAGACTGCACACACACAAACACACACACAGTTTCCAACTGAACCAACAGGACAAAAAGGGCCAAAATATGAATGTTACCAAATATATACATATTAATGTTTCATATACAGATGGGAAATTGATTTATTAAGAATAAAGAATGATTTATTAATAAATATAGCAGCTTACTTGACTCAGTGGATATTACCTCAGAAAGGGAATTGAGAAAGATCTTGAAGTCAGTGGACAGTTTGGCGAGGGTAGCTGCCTGTCTTTGGGCATCATTCACAGTGCTGATTTCTATTAGTACAGCCAGACGAGATTTCAGCCAGCTCACATTTCCTTCCTGTAGCTCTGCATCATTTCTTAGACTCTGTCAGTGAATGGAAAGAAATTACATGGCTGCTTTGGTGTAAAATGTTCTCATATACACATGTTCTCACATATTGCTTTTTTTGTCTTACTTCTATTGTGGATTTCACCTCGCTGAGTTTACTGGGGTCACTAGCACGGTTTCGCAAAAGCCTGAGCTGGCTTTCCTTCGAAGCTAGCCAGGCAGACAATTCAGAAAATCTGTAACAGAAGAGAAATGGAAATATTTAAAACCATCACCACTGATTGTTCGATGTTCAAAGAACATAAATTCCAGGCACATTTCCGTAATCCACATTAGCACTCAGTCATTGTGACCAAAAGCAGATCTTACAGACCCGATATGGCACTAAACTGGCGATGCATCAACATGGGGCTTGACAACAGATAGTGATACAATATAGAAAAGAACAGCAAATCCACACCTGGTGTTAAACTCTTTCCATTTGTCAGGGTGCTGCATGAGTTTCTGATGAGTGCTCTCGATCTCATCTTTAACTTCAGCAAATGCAGTTTTAGCTTTTTCCAGAGTTTGGCGTGCCTGCTCACTGTCTGTCAGCTTCAAACAGAGTTCCTCCATATGTTGCAATCGCTTTTCACACAGCATCTGAGGGCCCTTGTCCCTGAAAAAAGCCTGTATACAGAAACATAGCATCAGATTCACCTGTACACATAAATTGTGTAAAATAACACACTTTATTTTGTAGAAGATACCCATAATGGTATTTATTCAAGTTGATAAATCAAATAATAAATATTATTGAACCAATTCAAATATTAATATTATTTCTACGCCTGAGAGGCTCTCACCCTGTGCTCTTTCACTAGTCTCTCACTGCCCATGCCTGGCAGGCTGCGATTCTCTCGGGCCAGTTCGGCTTCGCACTCCTGCAGAGAAGCCATCAGACGATTGCGTTCCACCTCCGCTTTCAGATGCAGGAGGTGGTACGGGATCTCTGTCTGTACATCCTGAGGACAGAAACAAGGATATTTAGACAAAGCTTCCTACAATTTCTGAATGTTTTATTTCTGTTACTGACCTTTACTAAAATGTCTAGTGCCAATGAAAATCTAAACATTTATTTACACAGAAGTTACAAGAAATGTTTAATAAAATTATTAAGTTTAACAAGTTCATTTTTTTAGGGGCAGGTTGGGGTATGTGTATAGTTGCATGTCACCTGACCTTCCACTGTTTGTGCAGTTTTCTGACTGTTTCCTGTAAGTTCTGCTGTTCTTGCTCAGGCAGAATATCAGTAAGCTCATCACAGGCCTTCAGAAATGAATTAAGAACTCGCTCATCGAGATGTGTAAAGAACTCCTACAGAAAAGTAAACAAAATGACATACAAATATTTAATCCCCAGAGTATTTCTATTTGTGGCTGAATGAGATGCTAATTTTTCCCTTGGCCTACTTTAAGCCCCCAATACCAGACTTCTAGAGGTTTTCCTCTTACTGTGTGCTTTTTGAGCAGGTCCTCTGGGTTTCCTCTCTCGGTCATGCAACCTCTAGCTATTTTAAGAATCTTCTCCAGCTCCAGTCGAGATTCTTCAAACCGTTTCATCAAGCTACTGTTGGCTTCGACGTGCTTCTTCCACTCAGTGGTCTCTTCGACCATAGCCTTTATAAATATCAATACACAATATAAAATGTTGCCTTGAAATATAGTCACAAATATTAGAAAATTCAATATTTGCTTTTTAGTTTAATTTTCATTTTTAATTTGTTTATTATAACTTGTCAGTTTTAAACTATGAATTATTTGTGTCTTTAATAAAAAATAAACCTTGAACATCTTGCATTTCAATTTTCATAATCATTACATGATCTTACATGTTTGTCCAAGACTTCAAATTCTGAGCTGACTTATGGGTTTAAATGTCTTTCATCAATGTTGGCCTATTTTAATTTGAGAATCTTCTACATTATCCACAAGGCCATATGCTGCTGTTAGTGGTACCAGTGGAATTTAACAATTGCTTCATCTCTACCAAAAGGGACCAATGCATCAGTTTTCTGGACAGACTAAAGGATGAAACTACTGTATAAAAGACTAAACTCCACAGTATAAAGTATTTTACTTTAACAACCAAAAGTTACAAGTTGTAGCTTTGGAACCCTACGCTAATAACCTTTTCCTATTGTGCTTGTCATCTCATAGATAAGTAGCAAAGCCAAGGCAACGACACCTTTCCCAAATCTTTTAAGGAAAATGGAGCAATACTCACCTGTGAGGAGGCCTGAAGCTCTACTACTCTCTTTTGCAGCAGAGATGTGTCCAGGTGCCTCAAGGTTTTACTGCCTTCTAGGGCTTTCATTATGATCTGATGGTTCTTATCTATCACTGTAAGACACTTTTTACAGCTTTGCTGGTATGTCACAAGTTCCTGTAGAAAGACAAAAAAGAAAGAGCAACAGTTCCAAATCAGACTTCAAATCAGACCTCACTTTCATTCTTAGGCATTTTGTGTAGGCCATATATGTATGTCACTTTGAAGTGCCTTCTGTCAGTGACCCATGACCTTAATCACCTGACACTTCTGCTGGAACTCTCCTGGGGTCTCAGAGTCACGTGTACTGGTGATGCGACTGGCCTTCTCCAAAGACTGATAGAACCCAGTGATGTGCTTCTCCATTTCTTCTAAAGGAGGCAGCAAGGCCTGTGAATCTCTTTGCAAAGGCACAATCTTCTCCCTTATCTAAAATCCAGAAGGGTCAGAGCAATGTTAGTGAAAAAGTAACAATGTCAAACCTGTTTGATGTAATAGAGCGGATTAGACATACATGACGTTAATATCTGTCTCAGCTGACTGGATCACAAGTGGACCGTGCAAATTGTGCACAAAAAATGAACTGATTATTTAATTTGAAAATGGCATCCAATAGCTAAATTTAAACACTCTGTGTTTTTGGCTAGAATCTTGCATCTGGTTTTAAAATGACATTGGAATGCTTTTACAGGAGTGTTCACTGGAGATGCATCAAGACACAGGAAAATAGCAGCTTTGAATGGCTATCAGTCTCAGCTAATTAGATGGATGTTGGGTCTGAATAGGGCATGAGACAAGCACCTTGCTAAGTTCCTCTTTAATGGTTTCCATGACACCCAGCATGTCTGTGATCTCTTCCTGAGGAGTGTCTTTGGTCAGTTGCTGGGCATTGCGTGTGGCTGTTTTATACACTGCCTCCATCGAGGGCACTTTATGTTTTATATCCTGTGGAAATAAACATTTCAAATGTAATGTTTTGTGTGGAAAACACCTTATTAATAATTATTAATACCTCCTTGGATGTCACTGTTACCTCAATGTCTTGAAGAAATGTTCTTATGTTCAAAAAGGACACTTGGACAGGAGTATTCATCCTTTCATTGGATGTGTCTACAAAAATCTTTAAAGCTAAGACACCATCCTCATAGTCTTTCTTTAGCTTGTCCACTTCATCTGCTCTTGCATACTGCATGTGGAGAAAAATGTGATATTTAATCTCATCTGCAGGACATGGAATCCAACTAGTACTGTAGGTCATGTATTGAGAGATGATATTTAAATAATGAACCAACAGATTAAATAGCACATACATGTTTGACTTTCACAAACAACTCCCTCCATCTGCCATTGAGGAGGAGCAGCTGCTGTTTCAGGTCTCTAGACACAGTTTCATCACAAGTCTCAATCAGGAAGTTCCCTGCATCGTTCATGTCCATGTGCTGCTGTATCCAGTGTGGAAGGTTTCGGAAGAATTCCTACAAAGAATAAAGGACACCAAATTCAAACTTACTAGAGGTTTTTGAGTATGACCAATGGCTAGTCTAGTAGTAATATCAAAAAATTTGCCAAAAAAAAAGAAACTGTCACAGCTGAGCAAAGGTTCAAAGTAAAATGTAAATACTATACTAGTATAAACGATTGTCAGCAGAAGACAACAGCAATGATAACAAAAATCTGAGCACACACATGCCACATCATCCTGACAATAAATTGAATCATAGGTTATATTTTATTCTCTACTTTACTCATGAAAAAGTTTCCTTTTCTACATACGCGCTTGTCATTTTCTGAGTGGTTGAGCATAGACTCAGCGTCCTCCAGCCAGGCCTGCAGACTGGCCACTTTGCTGCTGTATTTCTCCCAGTTGGAGATAACTTCCTCCAGCATACTGCGTACACTGCGCACCTCCACTGACAAGTTTCTCCACTGTGCCATCGTCTCACTTAGGAACTTATTCATCCCCTCACACTCCTCAGCTGAAAGCACACAGCATTGTATAAGCGCATTTTCACATTAAAGTAAACAAATTGAAAGGAAATATTCTGCCAATAATAAGTAAAAAATTAATGAAACATTAAAGAAAGGTAGAGAAAAAAGTACTACTGAGAGCACTGTTTAAAATATTTAGATTATAATTCATGCACAATATGTAATACAACATAATCTTCATCTTCAGTACAAATCCTGATCATGGTTACAATAAAACAGCATAATACTTTAATTACCAAATAATTAGAGCTATGTCATAGTGAGTTGGCAGTAGTTGTTAGCACGTGAACAAGTAAGATATAGTGTGAAACTACATGAGTAGAATTGGGTTAAAAGATGAAATATTAGTGCACAGTCAATAATAGAAGAGTGCACACTGATTATAGTGTCTACAGGTCTAGTAGCAGCTGCCTGCATTTCTCTAGACATACCTCTCCAGGAGATTCTACATCCTAGAATATGAGATGGACAATTAGGCCCTGATACATACAGCCCATGTGGGTAGGGACCTCTATCAGGTCTAATATATGAACACCAATGATCAAAATTTTACTACAATTATACACACATTTGATTGAAATCAAGACATCATAAGAAATAAAAATAATAGACAAAATAATTATTTTGCAACACAAGGAGAAATTAAAATAATAACATAACCTTACCTGAGCTATCAGATTTAATGTAGATGTCTGCAGCTAGTTTAAGGGTCTGAAATGTTGTCTCATACTGCTCAAAGAACTTGTGACCCTCAATAAATGCCTGTATAGAAGAACGTTTTAATGATGATCCATGTTTCTGCAGTCTGAATCAGCTTATTTCAGACAATACAGAACTGTGGACTTACAATATAGTTCTGTAAAAGCAGCGCCACAGAGTCTCGTCGGCCATATTTGATGATCCAAGACTTGAGCTTAGACTCAGCCAGGATAAGGAATGCCATAAGACGATACTTCATTTCCCAGAATTCCAGTTTAATTAGGTGAACATGAGATGAGGTGGACACGTAATTTAATCTGTAGAAAATAGAATTTTAATAAAATAATGCTACTAAATTATGAATTTAATGGGTGTGCTTTGTCTCTCTTCTAGCCTGAAGAGACGCAGATCTGACCTTTCTGCCAAGTCTTGAAGCTGTTCCAGTGGCACAGGTACACCATTTACTGCTCTGTCCCTGTGAATCTGCTGAAATGTCTGTCTGTGACATTCTAAATTTATTAGCACCTCCTGGAAGAACAAAAATGACAGCATCAGTAGTGTTATTACTAGATTACTGTGAGACCCAAACGGAACATTATTCTTGGTCATACATTTCTAGATGCTTAGAAATTAGAAATGATAGACAGCATATAACTAGTGTAACTACTACTTAATAATTACCGGTATTTCCATCGTAGTTTTATTTTTTTCAAGGTTCATCTAGATAAACCCAGAAGTGAAAGCCAAAAACAAATTCAGCTTCCGTTTTTCACACTCTGGCCTCCTTTCACATTAAAGTGAACTGGCTATTTCACCAGCCAAAATTCACTCAGATTCAGCCAGTCTAAGCCAGTAACCTAAATTATAAATGTAATAAACTGGCCTCTTTCATATGTTTGAAGTAAACCACTTAACAGTGTTTAAAATACTGTGTGTTTATATATGAGGAATTGGCTCATTATAAGTATTGAGGTACAAAAACAGAAATAACTGCAGGATCAGGCAGGAGCGGGATTAAAAAAACAATTCTATGCACAGATCCAACCTGTATGTTTTTTAACATATAGCTCAGATTATAAGAAACGATGTCGTAGAATCAGAAAACATTTATTCAGTCATTTACTAAATACTAAATCAACCGATTAATCCTTGGCAGGGTCACACTGGATCTGGGGCCTATACTGGGTGTGTGGCAGGAACGCACCCTGAACCGTAGTCTATTGCAGAGCACCTTGCACACAGAAGCAATTTAGCAGAGGTAATCCATCTACTTGCATGTTGTTGGATGGAAACAAGAGAACACAGAAGAAACCCACCCGGACATGGAGAAAACATATATACAGCTCAGATTCGCAGGAGCTATGAGGCGGCAAAACTTCCAGCTACACCACTGTGCCTCCAAAAACAGAAAACTGGAGGTCAAATAATTGATATTTCCAGCATAGTATACCTTATGCTGCTCTAGCTTCTTGTGGATGATGTTGGCTGTCTCTTCATGGGCCTGCTGAATGGGAATGTCTTCCCTGAGAGCAAACTCTGCACGATGTAGCCAGGCCCCAATCACTCCCAGGGGACCTGGCAGAGACTTATCCAGATGAATATGCCAGTCCAGAAGCTACAAAACAAAACACCAACAGCATTAAAATATTACACTATTAATACAATAAAGTGTTCAAAAATCCTTATTTCCATTAACAAGTTTCTATTCCACATGATTCTTTTTTTTGGCTTGTAGACAGAGTGAATTCACTGGAGCGCTGTGTTCCTCTATTCAAAACTCTCTCTGTGTTTTTGCTCCTTCACCATTAACAGATTGTGAGTGAATCTTATAACAATCAATGACAGCTCACTCATGCAGAAATGAGTAACAAGGGAAGCTCGGAAAGTGGTTGTTTGTCTTTAAACAGATGGACTGTGATAATATGATGTGAGACACATACCCGGACAGACACATGCTCCCACGCCTGTTTCACCACCGCCTGGTCCACAGACAGTTTACCGTCCTTATGCACAGGTTGCAACAGGGTCTCTATCTGCTTTTTCCTCATCTCATACTGCACACGGAAGTTCTTAAAGGCCTGAAAAACAAAAGGAATAGGTGTTCTTTAGTCTTCAGCATTTGAGAAAGCATTAACCCTGTGTGAGCTATCAGCCTGCAGTATCAGATGAGTTACCTGATATTTTTCAGTGAGGTTGCCTTCTGATCCTTGTGCCCGGAGTATGTCTCTCTCCAATTGATCCAGCCAGGCCTTCCACTCCCGTAGAATCTTTCTTTCCTCTCTCTGAACACACACATACATCTTTACTCATCATCCATTTCTCTTCCCTCTGTATCTAAGTAACTACGTATGTTCAAACACAAGAAAAACCCACTACACCCCCAGAAGAGGTGAAAACTTTCAGAAGTAATATTCTCAGAAAAAAAGGAAAGCAATTTGCCATTTCATTAGACATGTTTCACACAGTTACTAATCACCAATAACAGACACATACCTCAAGCATTAGCTCAATGTCTTGAGGATCATACTGTCCAGGAAAGCAAGGCACACAGAGAGATGCAAACACAACACCATCAAGATGTTAGCAGAAAGACAAAGGAAAAGGGAACAAAACAGAGAGAAGAAAGAATGGAGGTAGAGTCCACCGCAGATACTAAATCAGGATGCATGCAGACATAAAGTGAGCTCAGCACTTACCTGCAGCATGGGGATAGAGAGGGCAAAAGTTGGAATGGAACGAAGAAGCAGCTACAAATGCACAAGACAGATGACAAAGTGAGCATATGAAGCATGGAGGGTGGGTTTAAGGCTTGGTTTAAGGCGTGGTTTAAGAATCTTTCCTGTGAGGGGTTGGACTGCATAGTACACAAGCGCCACAGGGACACGATTAAATAACAGCAAGCAGTTACATAAATTTAGAAGAACACAAGCATGCAAGTGACATTTGGTGCAAGGCTCTTAAGCAAACCTCCTCTTGCTGTCCATCTGTCTCTGATTGGTGGGGGTCTGGATAGTGCTTAAGGAATTGAGCCACGTATGTCATTATGGACTTCTCATCAGGTTTATCCACATCCACATCTGCAACACAACACAAATGTTAATAAACACTAGACTATGCTAGAAAAAAAAGGCTGATGGATAAAATACAATCAATAACTGCTGTAGAGTGAAAATGCGGTACAGCAGGCAAAAGAAAGATCATCAGCCCCTAAAGAATTATATTATATTTAGCCTGCTAACAAATCCAGTAATTATGTCAGGCCAGACTCTTGATCCTCCAAGAGCAGCATAGGTTGTACATACTAATAATGAGGTCTGCACCCCATGTAAGTAAAATATGTAAATTACTGCAGCCTACCTAAAAAGTCTATCATGTCTTCTTGTACAGTGGGGCAAAAAAGTATTTAGTCAGCCACCAATTGTGCAAGTTCTCCCACTTAGAAAGATGAGAGAGGCGTGTAATTTTCATCATAGGTACACTTCAACTATGAGAGAGTATGAGAAAAAAAAATCCAGAAAATCACATTGTCTGATTTTTAAAGAATTTATTTGCAAATTATGGTGGAAAATAAGTATTTGATCACCTATAAAAAAGCAAGATTTCTGGCTCTCACAGACCTGTAACTTCTTCTTTAAGAGGCTCCTCTGTCCTCCACTCGTTACCTGTATTAATGGCACCTGTTTGAACTCGTTATCAGTATAAAAGACACCTGTCCACAACCTCAAACAGTCAGACTCCAAACTCCACTATGGCCAAGACCAAAGAGCTGTCAAAGGACACCAGAAACAAAATTGTAGACCTGCACCAGGCTGGGAAGACTGAATCTGCAATAGGTAAGCAGCTTGGTGTGAAGAAATCAACTGTGGGAGCAATTATTAGAAAATGGAAGACATACAAGACCACTGATAATCTCTCTCGATCTGGGGCTCCGCGCAAGATCTCACCCCATGGGGTCAAAATGATCACAAGAACGGTGAGCAAAAATCCCAGAACCACACGGGGGGACCTAGTGAATGACCTGCAGAGAGCTGGGACCAAAGTAACAAAGGCTACCCTCAGTAACACACTACGCCGCCAGGGACTCAAATCCTGCAGTGCCAGACGTGTCCCCCTGCTTAAGCCAGTACATGTCCGGGCCCGTCTGAAGTTTGCTAGAGAGCATTTGGATGATCCAGAAGAGGATTGGGAGAATGTCATATGGCCAGATGAAACCAAAATAGAACTTTTTGGTAAAAACTCAACTTGTCGTGTTTGGAGGAGAAAGAATGCTGAGTTGCATCCAAAATACACCATACCTACTGTGAAGCATGGGGGTGGAAACATCATGCTTTGGGGCTGTTTTTCTGCAAAGGGACCAGGATGACTGATCTGTGTAAAGGAAAGAATGAATGGGGCCATGTATCGTGAGATTTTGAGTAAAAACCTCCTTCCATCAGCAAGGGAATTGAAGATGAAACGTGGCTGGGTCTTTCAGCATGACAATGATCCCAAACACACCGCCCGGGCAACGAAGGAGTGGCTTCATAAGAAGCATTTCAAGGTCCTGGAGTGGCCTAGCCAGTCTCCAGATCTCAACCCCATAGAAAATCTTTGGAGGGAGTTGAAAATCCATGTTGCCCAGCAACAGCCCCAAAACATCACTGCTCTAGAGGAGATCTGCATGGAGGAATGGGCCAAACTACCAGCATCAGTGTGTAAAAACCTTGTGGCGACTTACAGAAAACGTTTGACCTCTGTCATTGCCCACAAAAGGTATATAACAAAGTATTGAGATGAACTTTTGTTATTGACCAAATACTTATTTTCCACCATAACTTGCAAATAAATTCTTTAAAAATCAGACAATGTGATTTTCTGGATTTTTTTTTCTCATTCTGTCTCTCATAGTTGAAGTGTACCTATGATGAAAATTACAGACCTCTCTCATCTTTTTAAGTGGGAGAACTTGCACAATTGGTGGCTGACTAAATACTTTTTTGCCCCACTGTATATCAATATTCAAGGGAATAAGGTAAGGGAATACGTCAAGATAAGACAAAAAGCACCTTCAGGATCTAAGAGGCGCGGAATGCCCAGCTCATTCTCTGCCAGAGTAAAGGCGTCCTCTAGGTTCTCACGGTTGTTTCTTCTCTTTACCAGCTCCATATCCACCAGGTCTGGGCGAATAGCATATATAACAGAATGGAAGGCCACACCACTACGCCAGCTAGGACCAAAGTCTTTCACCTCAATCCCCAAGCGGCTTTTAAAATAAAAATAAAAAAATGTTTGAACCGGACATGTCTTTAAAGTCATTTACTGTGCAACTGTGAAGCCAAAGGTATTGTAATGACGCATGGCATACTTGGTTGCTGTGCACTGCACCCATCGGAGCATGGCCCTCTTAGCATTGCCCTGGAACTTGGTCGTGACTTTTCTCTTCATGGGTGGGCTAGCAGTCTCAGAATTAGCCATGCTGTCCACAGAAGATGCACTGTTGGACAGGGCCTGGAGGGCTGGGAGGTTACTTGTCAGCTCTTCAATCTGCAAAAAACATCGGTAATGGTGTGTGGATGAACAAACTGACCTCTTACAGTATAAAGATGATATATTATACTAGAGTTAATCATAAGGTGTACCTGAAAGTACAGGATAATGGTCCAGACTAACCCCAAGACTATGGATGGTCTTCCATCAGCAATGTCAGTGGCATTTATATTTACCAGCTTGATCTGTAAAAATACAAATTTACAGGGTTCAACCTAACATTTTTCATTTATGCGCATAGTCATAGTCAAAAGACCACAAATCTTTGCTCTGTCAGTGTCATCACCGGCAATCAGTGGGAACAAAAGCATGCCAGGCAAAAAAAAGCTTCAGGCAAAAATGATTTGCTTCAGGTTCAACAAGAAATAAATGAAATGTTTTTTCCTATGCTAAGTACCAATACAGAAAGCACTCAATTGCTTATAATATTGGTATTCTTTAACATACTGTAGCAAACTAATAAGACTCAAATGCAGTGTAGATACACTGTGTTGGAGAGAACTAAAATTTCTCTGAATAAACAGCTAGGCATGAGCAAACAGCCATAAACAAAAACATAAGCTGCAGCTCCAAAACGTACTAACCGGAGATCCTCTGTACACAGACTGAGAGGAGGCATGACAGGAGAAAGAGTGTAGTAACACGTTGGACACTCTAGACACAGACTAATGGACAGTCTTACCTGTGTTCTCCATATCTTTTTTTATTATTCTTTTAAGCTGCAGCATAATAAGAGCGTCGTTATATGGGTGGAGCAGGTGTAGATTTAATAATATCCCTTTTTTGTTAATGCAAGTCGCCAGGCATAGCCATGTTAGTTAAAGGAGAATTTATTATTGGGCAGAAAGAGTGCTTACCTTTCTGCCCTCCAGGAACTTCAGAGCACTGCCGATGTTGGACACCCAGTGGATTCTCTTCAACTGCCGACCCTGTTCACATGGCTGTAAATGGAGGGACAGTAGAATGAAATATGATTAATAACTCCATTCTACTGATTTGCACTCAAGAATTACTGCAACTATGTTCAAATTCACAAAACACTAAAACATAATATATAAGTGTAATGTACATATCTGCTAAGACAAAGTGAAAAAATATAGCATAGTAGCACTTACTAATCTCTGCCCAGACAGCACCTCCAACAGAGCCAGCAGTTTCACCCCATCCTTGATGTCCTCAAAAAGGTCATTGATTTCTAAAGGAGGTTTACGCTGCAGAAAATAGCACAAAAAGAGATTATAGATCAATAAGATGTGTTGAAGCCTGGGAAAACCCATCAAGTATACAGTTCTGAAAACTACAGACTTTTCCTGAACTGAATTATGTCTCTATTTTGCATGTATCAGAGATAAAATTGTAACTATTTAAATTTACCAAACAGCCAAAAAGCAAACTGATCAAAGTGTTACATTCACCACGTGAGGAAATTACACTCAGCTAGGAAGGTTTTAGACTTCAGTACGCACTGCTTTTGTTAAACTGGCTCCTTACCTGGCATGATCTCTAAATAAAAAGGTAAATAAAAGCATGTTGTTTTGGTGAATTGTTTGACAGAATTCAGTCAGGTTTTCCCAAACTGCCACAGAGATAATCTAACTGTTAAAGTGTCATATTTTACTAGCATGGCTTTCCAAAGGTCTGTTACATCTTTGCACCCACATTACAAACAGGAACATGTAAAGTCTTCACTTTCTCAACACTAATTACAAAAGCCATGCTGTTCATGCTGTGGTAGGATGATCTGGCCAAAAGTGTGCAAAACCGAGACCGGAGGCTACCATATGGCACAGCTCCAACTTTCACAACATAGTACATCCACAACAGATCAAGATTCTACAAACAACAAAGCGTTATGATGATTATACTGAACTCTTTTTGCAGTCTGACATGAATTTAAAAATAATATACTAGCATAATATTTCTTGTGCCGGTTATTAACTATTTATACCTTATTCTGCATTCTTTGCACAACGCACTTTTGAATTGATTAGATGTAATATGACATGCTCTTACACTGACATTTCTTTAATAGAATATAAAAGCAGGGTTAACATTAAGGGCACAAAATGCTAAAGGAAATGGAAACAATGAGAAACTGTAAATGCTGAGTCAGAGCTTAGTGTGCACTTTCATTATAAAGCCAAAAACATGTAGAGGACAATTGTCTTTTAATACACAAGAGATACAGAAAAATAGTAAAATAGCTACAGGCCATTTTTAATTGCTCAAGTGGACAGGGATAAAAACAAATGGCAAACAAGTAGGTACACATAGTCTGGAAGCAATGCTTTTTTCCAGTAGCTGAAAAAGGAGCAATAGAGGAAAATTCTCAGTTTATTCCTCATCTTGATCATTATTCATGCAGAAAGCAGTGCATGTCCAGCATCAAAACACATAACTGCAGTGCCTTCTAAAGCTGCCTGTCATGAACACTCTTCCATACTTTTTTAATGCCATGAGCTAAACTGCTGTGGCAAATCCTGTGAAACAAAAGGGCCTCTGAATCTAATCTGGGTCTGGACTTGAATACTTAAATCCAACACTCCTGCTAGCTTATTCTCTCCTGTGGCAGGAAAGTCCCTGGTCACCAAAGCAACTAATCTCTAAGAGAGACACCACAAATCTAAATGTCTTTGGTACACTGTAATACTAGTTATTCAGGGTATAAGTCTGAAATACTGAAATATATTTATATTATCTTTTCATGTGTCATACAAAAGCACTATACAAAATGCCAAAGGCCTTGGGAGCAGCCCTAGTCCTGCTGAGAATTGTTCCAAGCCTTCTTGTGCACCATCTGCACACATACAATTCCAAACCCTATCCAGCACACACACACACACACACACACACACACACACACATTCCATTAGACAGTGGGAACACTGCGCGCTAATAAGACAAACACTTTTCATTCCTGCCTTTTCAAATTGTGCATTTTGTGACTTTGTGACAAAATGTGCTTGATGTAGGATGTGCTGTATCAAGTGCTATTTTATACTCTGGCTGGTTAATGTGGGTGGAACAAATACTGAAAAAAAGAGAAATCGCATGGTGAAAGAGTCATCACATGGTGAAAATATTCACCAAATATTAGACAACTATTAGATGTTTAGACCACTTGATACATTTTGTTAGTATAGAATGCAAAATTTTATGACTCTTGCTTTTATAATACAATTTAATGGGAGCTAGTGGGGGCTAATCTTTTCAATCCTCCATTTTTTTTTTTATTTAAGGTTAGGAACATATACACTATTGAAAGATAGGGAAAAAAATCCTGTGGCAAAAACTCAATGCAAGGAAAATCTGGGATAATCTGAGGCATGCTTCATCATTTTGGGCTAAGTAAATTACCTACAAAAACTGAGCCTGAATACAGAGAACTTTCTCTGTGTGAATATGGATGTAGCATTTGAACACAGGTCAACACAACAAAACATGAGCCGTTTGTGTTACTGAGAGCATCTGTAACATTTGAGCTTGTGGCTAAGAATCTGCTGTTATACTGACTTTCAAAACCAACTGCACTCTAGGGAAACAGACAACAAGCACAAGCCCAGACCAACACTCTGGCCAAAATGGTGGGATGCCAATACAATGCACTATTCATGCAGTGCACGTGAAACATAAATAGCCACTAGAAGTTCGTTCACTATAACTACAGCCTGGCATTCAACTAGTGGCCAACAAATCTGATCTACTGTCTACTTGGTTGCATATGACCTTTAATTCCCTTTAATCGTTAGTGCTGCTTTTATTGATTACACACTTGCTTGTCTTCTATCAAGACCGCAGGACATAAAACTAAGCATGTAAGCTATTCAGCATTCATGGATGAAGGTGCTGCCACTGCTCAACTGGTCAATAAAAGAGCTGGTTGCTTTTATCCAAAGATAATAACAGAATAGAATGGATTAATCTATGCTAACGTCACTCGTGTTAAAACCTGGTGATGATTTAACAAGGCTGTGACTCGAAAACCTATGAGAAAACTTATTGGAAAACAATCTTACCTTGGCCAGATGTGAATTAATCCACTTTGTGAAAGTTCTTTTCTGGACCAACTCCTGTTCATCTGGAAAAGAAGAAAAAAAAAAAAGTAAATACATAACCCATGTCTATTTTTGCCAGATTGTCATGGAGCCATTAACAGCTTATCATCTCCAGCAAGCTACGGCTCTTTTAGATATTTTTGCAGTACATACTGAGAACCAAACAAAGATTTCATTGCTACAATGCATTACTTTCACAGAAGTAAATATTAAACCTTCACTATGCACATGTGTACACAGGTATGTAAGTTTTATGGTTATGGTTTTAGTTAAGTTTTTTAACATGTCAGTACTGTAAAAAACAAAATCCTAATGCAGCACAAATGACAACATGAACAAGCACATTAATAATCAAGAAATACCCCAGCACATGGAAATAGTTTTTTTTAAAAACATTATTAAAAAACTACAGCAGACTTAACTTATAAGCTGAAATGATCACTGATGACATTGCTTCACATACATAAAGCTGTTACAGATGAACATGACACTGCACACAAAACAAATAAAATATTCAACTGGTTTTGATTTTTTTTAATTTACAATACAAGGATATGTTAGGCAGTTCAGGCCACCTACAAATCATTCACATTTAGGCAAACAGGGCTCATACAGCTCACATGAAATGCATTTACAAGAGACACCAACCTCTTCTTGCATGCAGTCAGCTGAAAGGAAGCCATTTCCATGTAGCATCATGATTTCCCATAACAAATATTTAAGCCAGTGCAGCTTTGAGACACTGTGGTCATATTTAAATCAAATAAACATGCGCACTTGTATGTGGCTAACATTAGTGCACACGTGCAGCGGACACCTGTGCTAACTCGGCACATGAGCAGCAGAGGAGAGCCGTGACACTGATCAGTAATTACCTCTCTCTGGAGGAGGATCTCAGCTGACCAGCAATGTCTAGTGAGGCCCACTGCTGTGTCACTGCAAATCTCGTTCATGCATCTGCTTCACCTACATACAGCACAGCACACACTACATATAAATCTGTGCTGTTGGTCTCACTCACATTCGTCTCTGGAGACAACCACTTACCGCGCAGATACTGAAAGAATCCAGTAACCAGGTTCAGAGATGTGGTCTTTTTCATGGATACATCCTTAAACTGAGCCATTGTGCCGTGCTGCAGACCCTCTGCTTTTCTCAGTGTCACTCACTGAGTGTGTGTCTCTGAAGATGTCATCCAAATAGGAAATTTGAGCAGGAAGAAAAAAAATCAGCTATCCTTTTTCCTTTAGGAAGCAAAACAGAGCCGGCTGAACTGCTTTCCTATGGGAAAGACTGGCCCTCCCTCTTTCTCCTCTCTCTTTCCTGTTCTGTCCCCCTCCCACTCACATCCCTCGGCTGGGGAGAGGCCCTTAATCGAGGGCTGCTTTTACTAGGCTTGCAGCTTCGTGCTGTCAGTGGTGCAAAGGAGCCATGCTACTGTGGATGTGCCTAACCCACCCCCGCTGATCAGCTCAGCCTCCAGCACCATCCCCATCCCCAGCACCTCATCAACTATGCCAGTGCTTGTCCAATCGGCATGCAGGGAGCTATGAGATCATGGAGTGGCCGGTACTCTGCTTTATGTAGGGGGCGGGGCTAGCTCCAGTGCTATACAGCTTACCAGCTGATGTGCCACCAAAATAAAGCAATCCAGGATTGTGATGTAAGAAAGACTTCACAAATAAAGACTCTCTTTTCCTATGAAGGAAATTTAAATAAAAAATAAAAAAGGTATATACACACAAGAGTACATCAACCTGCACATTCTATTGTTAATCTTTACCAAAGAAAAAACTATTTATAAAGCCTAATATTGCAAAAACAGTGAATAATGGACGTTTTGTTGACCTAAGGGAACCAAAAATGAGCAAATAGTATCATGGAAGTTCATTCAAAGTCTATGTACTGAATCATTTATATGGAAAACATTGCTATGTATCTGCCACCTGCTATCTTACTGTTTCCACAACCAGCCTGTTACTCTGAGCAGTTGTTGGGCCTGCTTCTATCCTGACTATGCTATTTAAAAACTTCAAGAGATGCAGTTTTATTGATTTACTCATAATTTAATCTCAGGTTGTACCTCCAAAATGTTAGTAATACTTTCACGATCTGCGTCAGAGCTACAAATCCACTTAACTACTTAATCCACTTGCATAGTTTTAGTAATTATAAATCAATCTGCCTTTGTACTTTTACTACAGGCAGAAACACAACAATTCCAGCTCATAAGAGTTAATGTCATTTGTTGTTTAGCCCATCATAATAAATTACTACAAACTTGTTACATCATGTTAAGTTACTTTGTCTTTATTTGTCACATATACATTACTGCACAGTGAAATTCTTTTCTTCGCATATCCCATCCTTGGGGGCCGTGCTGAGGCTTGAACGCTGATCTTCCAGTCAACGACCCAGTCATCCAATCATCTAATATCTACTGTCTAATCATCTAATTCTTGTTTGAGGTAATAATATTATGTATGTATATATATATAGATAGATAGATAGATAGATATATATATCGATAGATAGATATAGATATATTACATATTATATGTAATGTTTCTTAATTGGAGCAAAAGCATACATGTCCTTGAAATTGGATTAAGCTGATTTGCACAAACACAAATATATTACCCATGGCTATGATCTTTATTTACAGTAAATACTTCAAAACTAACCTGAGGTACGCTGTGAGAAATTTTGCCTTTAATCACACATCCAGAGACAGGCAAAGCAACAGTAAGTGTTCTTGAGTTACAGAAGATGAGTCTTATGACCAGGCTCTAAATGATGTTATGTTCTCCAAATCATCAGGTCCATTTGGCACTTAACATAAATTAGAGACTGACAACACCCTTGGCAGTGGGTCAGATTCAGATGTAGGTTCCTGAGTGAGGATGCACACTTTAAGGATTACGGGACCTAGAAGTTTTAATTGTCCATTAGGGACCACTGTAAAAGCCTAATCTTTATTGATGCCTTTAGCCATAACACATTCCTTCATTCATACATTATAATGTCATATCATACCCACCAATAGATTCAAGATATCATATTTTCTATTAGAGCATTTTAATATTTTATATTGAAACATAGTGTTTGAGAAATCAAACATTTTCTGCATGCATTTTATAGATATTCTCATTATTATAATGCATCTGAAGTTCAATTTTCCAGTGGCTGTTTGACAGGGAGTCAAAGCCATGGCCTCTGATCTCTGAAAAGAGTCTCTGTCAGCTGGTCCTGACAGTTACAGGAAGCTGCTCTGACTAGAATAGGAACTGTTTTCTCTCTCTGCACTGTGACTACAGACCTCAAAAAATTACTTTTATAAGCAAGATTAATAGGGAAGTATAAAGAATTCAGAGGCATGATTTGCTCTTCTGAATTCTAAACCAGAAACATGGTGCAGATGACAGAAGTGTGGTAGTGGTAAATGCACGGCACGCTATTTAACCACACTCACTTAACTGGAGCATGTCAGTTACCACTAAGGAGGAAACCACACTACAGCTTTCCTGCAGAAACTAACAGCTGCTGCACTAACCAAGGCCCATCCCTAAGTGCATTAATACACCGCCTTATTTATTAACATCCTACCATGGCAACCGATTCAAAGTTTATCAGAGATTAGGTGATTAATTTTCCTCTTCTAGAGAATGCACTTCATCCAAAATGTCAAATATGGTGCATACGTACATGGCGTGATGACAGCTTTTGTTTCACACTTTGAGACCACAGAGTCTCTTGTAATGAGTCTGAAACTGTACCTATGAAAAACACGAACACAACAACTTATTTTGAAAGCTGGGCTAAAATCATCAGTTAGCTGTAACTAAGCACACATGGGTGTTTCCATAGATGCCTGAGCTACATGTTAACATACTGCATAACACGGGCATCATGCATCTGTCTTTCAGATTACATCAAGCTTAGTCAACTGATAAAATAATAGACTAGAACTTTGAAAAGATTAGAAATATCAGTAAATATCTCTGTACAAAGCATGGATTCCAGAGAGGAAGTACGCCTCTAAAATAGCCTTAGTGTATTGCTTTACATGTGGTTATGTAAAGCAATATAGTTATAGCCTACAATGAGACTTTTTATTAGTAAGTTTTCCCCATTACCCCAGCCCTAAATCCTAGGCAGTGCTAAAATAATTTACAGTAATGTCACAACCTGTCTTTCCTCAGCTGTTACACACAAACACCCATACGGTATTGTACAACACGATATTATAATTAAACTTTCATCCTAGAAAAAATGCAGTAAAACATGCATTTACTTAGTCAGAGGTCTGTCTGTCTCCTACAGAGCTGTAATGAACATCCCTGGAGATATCCATATACTAGCATATTCCTGTTATTACCTATTAATACGTGGATTATGGGCATGTGAGACACAGGTGAAATGCAAGCCTGTATGCTGGAAAACAATAACAAACCCAAAAGCTATAAATACAAACAAGATGCAAAAAGCCCCCCAGTACAGTGATGTAACACCATGGGGACCAATGAAGGGAACTTAAAACAATATTGATTTGTTCTCTGTTCAAGGACAGGAGTAGTATCAAGTTCTATCTGTCTCTATACACACTGTTCATTCATCACAAAGCTTGGCTGGGAATACATCACTGAAATTAATATGAACAGAAATTCAGCTTGGTTTTTGTATGTATTGTATAAGATTTTTGTTTCCAATATGAAATGTATGGTCTGAGCCTGAGCCAGGAATAAGCTCTGAAAGTAAGTGGTGAGTGGAAAATACTCATAGGTAAACATCAGCAGTACTCGGATGGTCGACAACACTCTGAAGTCCCTGAAGAGTAGTAACTGCTTTGTTTTTTCTCCCTCTTGGTACTAGTTTGGAAAACCCATTTGGAAGGACTACTCCTCACTGCAGTCAGAATTACAACAGCCTTCCCATCTCTCCCTACACATCTGAATGCAATGAATACAATGCATCTCAACTAATCGTTTGTTTTAACACTGCTGCACAGAGTCATTCTGTTATCTCGGATTTTTGCCACAGAGGATGTAAATGTCACTCTTGAAAGGAAGCCTTCGCAATACACACTGATCAAAGTTTGGCTCTCCTTGGTAACCAAAGTGACAGATGTAAACTTTATGCCACTTCCGCACAGCAGAACTTCTCAAAAGCAGAACAGGAGTGAAAGAAACATTGCAATAAGTAGAAGGGAACATTGAAACCACTGAAACTCCAGAGAAAATGGAAGTCATGTCTAATGAAGGATCACTACATCTTTTATGAGATGCATTCTTTAAGCCGTAATTTTATTTTCTAGAAGAAAATTATCTTGAAAGGTTTAACAATAGAGTGCTTTGTCACTTAACGAACATGGCTTCTTGTGCCCCACATGTGGCTTTATTGAATTATCCACTGATCAGGGAGCAGTGATACATGATTCTGCCCAGAAAAAAGGCACAAAAATAAATCTGCCACCACTCCCAACCACCTGCCTATATATTTTATGGCCTGATTGAGGTGTGTAGTGATGTTCCTCTTGTGAAAAACCTGGCATGCCATACAGCACTGCAGCACTGCCAGCCAGCACCAGTCAGTCTAGACATCATGCTGATTATGGCACACTATGGACCAGCATTTGGAGTGTATTTCTGTGATCAATATTTGGCTGAGAGTTTCGATTAAATCCAACAAGCTCAAAACACCATCCTCGTCACTAAGGTCACTGGACAGTAAATTACCTGAATAAAGAATTATTTCAGATTAATTAAACCATGATACTGCTTTGGTGATGTGTAAACAGATTGATAAATCTGACACGTATGTGTGTGTGTGTGTGTGTGAATACCTTTGTCTGCAAACTCTAAACTAGGGATCAGTCACAATGAATAGTGAGAGGATGCTTGCAACAGATAAAGATAAACAGAGAGGCATGACTTACCTTGCAGTCTTTGCATCACATTCCGTATGTCCGTAGTGGACCGTCCGCTGAAAGGGCTGAGCGAAGCCATGGTACTCTTCTGCTGTAGTGGCTTACCACAACCTGCCAAGCACTCAGCAGAACAACTACTGCACTACTTTCTCAGGAGGACATCCCCCTGAACCTTTATGCAGCTCTCTCTACCTCCCTCTCAACCTCTCTCTCATCTAGCATCCAGGAACTTGATCTGCTACTGCAGAGCATCCAATGAGAAAGCAGGTTTCTTTTCCGGCCCCAGTGAGCATGCCAACCTCAGCGTCCAATCACAAGCCTTCTTCCTGTCATTGACTACAGATGAAGGAAAGAAAATATCATCTGCACAGGACTTTCAAAACACAATGAGTGTATTTGAAATAGTTGTATACATTACAATTATAACATTTACATTTACATTTCTGGCATTTGGCAGACGCTCTTATCCAGAGCGACGTACAAAATTATAAGCTATTGACAGAGTGGGTAAATAAAAAATAATATATAAAATATGCAGGGAAGACCCTGGATTTTTACTGCCTGCATCTTCCTTCCTCTTTACAAAAATACTCTCTCTCTCTCTCTCTCTCTCTCTCTCTCTCTCTCTCTCTCTCTCTCTCTCCACACACACACACACACACACACACACACATGCATGCACACAAATGTGCAGAATTGTCATAAGTTCTCAGAAGTAGTTTATAAGGAAATCATTACAGAGTATATTTCATGCTATAACACAAACTTCACTGAAGCATATTATTTAATCTGACTCTGCTAGCTCTGAAGTTCTTACCACCTCACAATGACAAGCTATAAACTGGACAAACTGGAATATTTTCTTGGAGGAAAATAGTCATTAAAATTGTCACCTTTGTCAGAAATGTCGACATTAGTTGTGGTTTAATGTTTCCGCAGGTAGTACGCAGGTAGTAATTGCTCAAATGTTGCGTCTTTCTCGGTCCAGCAATAGCACGCAAGGCAACCCTGTGATACTCCGGTTGCTCATGGTAACAGTGTAACAACGTTACAAATCATCCACCTTCACATGACTTGTTGCCACCTAGCGGTCCATGGCAGCACTACAACCAAAGCCATTACGTAAATACGCATTTCACCCCATCCTCCCACCCCCTGTGCCGCAAGAGGTCTTACAAGATGACTATATTCTCTTTCTGGACAAGTGATGAACTTTCAGACCAATTATTGTTCACAATATGAATGATTTAAAACTTAAGCCCACGGAATTAAGGATAATGTCATTAAAATAGATTATTTACATATTAACATAAACAGCTACTGGGGTTGCACATGCCAGTGTGTCCTTGGTGCCAGTCCCAAGCCCGGATAGATCGGGTGGGTTGCGACAGGAAGGGCTTTTGATATAAAACTTGTGTCAAATCAAATATGCGGATCATAAACCAGATTACCATACCCTCCTAACTACCAGGAAAAAATAAATGTCCCAATACTTGTTTTTTAAACTTGAAGAGGAAGAGGAAATTCTCAAAACCCCACCCCTACATTTTTGGTCTCATTTGAAAGTGCTAAACGTCCTCTTTAGAGCACAAAGGAGTTGGCTCAGTAGTACGCAGGGTGTAGAAGATATTAAGGTTGACAAATGTCCTCTACAGAGGACAAATTTGAACTGTGGGTAGTCAGGAGGATATGGTCGAGTCGATCGGTCGAGGCCCGGGTTACCAACGACCGCCACCAGTACTGTTGGTCAGCAGGGTACTGGTGGAAACTGTGCTACTGTTGGGAGAAGGGAAAGAAGGAGAGGGGGAAGGCGTTTTCAGAGGCAGCGGGAGAGGAGAAAGGGTAGGAGTGCGGAGGTGAGCGTTGGAACTCTAAATGTTGGCACTATGACTGGTAAAGGGAGAGAGCTGGCAGATATGATGGATCGGAGAAAGGTAGACATGCTCTGTGTACAAGAGACCAAGAGAGTGTTGTAGAAGTAAAGAGAGTGTCTGACAGAGTGATGAGTGTGAAGCTGGAAATTGAAGGGGTGTTGGTAAATGTCATCTGTGCATATGCCTCACAAGTGGGGTGTGAGAAGGAGGAGAAAGAAGATTTTAGGAGTGTGTTAGATGAAGTGGTAGAGAGTGTATTCAAGGAAGAAAGAGTGGTAATTGGAGCAGACTTAAATGGACATGTTGGTGAAGGGAACAGAGGTGATGAGGAGGTAATGGGTATGTACAGTGTCAAGGAGAGGAATGTGGAAGGACAGATGGTGGTAGATTTTGCAAAAAGGATGGAAATGGTAGTCGTGAATACATATTTTAAGAAGAAGGAGGAGCACAAGGTGACATATAAGAGTGGAGGAAGGTGTACACAGGTGGACTATGTCCTGTGCAGGAGATGCAACCTGAAAGAGATTAGAGACTGTAAGGTGGTGGCAGGGGAGAGTGTAACTAGACAGCACAGGATGGTAATCTGTAGGATGACTTTAGAAGTCTGTTGTGTGAAATTCAGAGAGGAGACGGGACAGGTGCTGGGAGGTGATGATGGGGTACAGGACAGTTGGGCAAGTACTGCAGAAGCCATGAGGGATACAGCTAGGAACTAGGTGTGACATCTGTACAGAGGAAAGAAGACAAAGAGACTTGGTGGTGGAATACAGGAAAGTATAACGAGAAAGATGCTGGCCAAAAAGAATTGGGATAGGCGGAGAGATGAAGAAAGTAGACAAGAGTACAAGATGTGGCATAAGATGTTAGGAAGGCTAAGGAAAAGATTTAAGACCAGCTGGAAGACCAGCTATGTTGTATGGTTTGGAGACGATGGCACTGACAAAAAGACAGGAGGCAGAGCTGGAGGTGGCAGAGTTGAAGATGCTGCGATTTTCATTGGGAGTGACGAGGAAGGAGGGGATTAGAAATGTGTATATTATAGAGACAGTGCAGGTGGGCAGTTTGGAGACAAAGTAAGAGAGGCGAGACTGAGATGGTTTGGGCATGTGCAGAGGAGGGATATGGATTATATTAGAAGAAAAATGCTGAGGATGGAATAACTGGGAAAGAGGAGAAGAGGAAGACCAAGGAGGAGGTTTATGGATGTGGTGAGGGAAGACATGCAGGGGATTGGTGTGACAGAGAGAGATGCAGAGGACAGATTGAGATGGAGAAATATGATCCACTGTGGTGACCCCTAAAGACGAAAGAAGAAGAATATTTACATAATATTATCATGTGGCTGTGATTGAAAATTTGAGAACTAAAGTGACGTACCAGAAACATGTGGAAATAAAAGAAAGAGAGAGGATTTTGTTGCAAAACCAACAATTGCTGCCAAATACTGGAGATGAATAAGATTAATAAGAGACCTGAATAATTTTAGTTTTGATTTCCTGATACTTACACTATATTGCCAAAAGTTTTGGGACACCCCTCCAAATCATTGAATTCAGGTGTTGTTTTTCAGTGGTTGGGCTTGGCCCCTTAGTTCCAGTGAAAGGAACTCTTAATGCTTTAGCATACCAAGACATGTTGGAACAGGAAGGGGTCATCCCCAAACTGTTCCCACAAAGATTGGATCATGAAATTGTCCAAAATGTCTTGGTATGTTGACGCATTAAGAGTTCCTTTCACTGACAAAAGGGGCCAAGCCCAACCCCTGAAACATAACACCTGAATTCAATGATTTGGAGGGGTGTCCCAAAACTTTTGGCAATATAGTATAAATCTAGAAATTGTCCTCATAATACATTGAACATACCAGCTCATCAGTCAAGCACAGTGGTGGTAGTGTCATGGCTCGGGCTTGCATGGCTTTGTCTGGAACAGGCTCATTAATTTTTTTTAAAGATTTTTTTATCTTTATTTTTTTTTTTTTTTAACTCTTGACGACTGCATGAATAATGAATTCAGAAGTTTACAGAAACATTCTGTCTGCCAATTTACAGAGAAATCAATCCAGTCTAACTGGGAGAAACTTCATCATGCAGCAAGACTCTTAAACAAAACACACTACCAACTGTTACGGGTAGCAGGGCTGAGGGTGAACCACTAGGGGGCCCTCAGTAGGGGTTGTCATGTCTGTTTATGTTTATGTTTTGGCCATGTGTGTGTTTAAGCCCCACCCTCGCCTAATGTGTGTTCCTGCCCCTGATCACCTGTTCCCAATGTTTCCCTGATTATGTTTCCTATATATAGTCCTGTCTTTGTCTTCTTTAGTTGCTAGTCCTCGTTTGTATGTAGGCCGATGTGGTGTCGCGGTTTCTGTTCCATGTTCTGTTCATGTCTCGTGTTTGATGTTTAATAAACCCCTTTTTGTTTCACGGAAGCTTCGCGTTGGGTCTGTTATATCCAGCCGGACACCGCCGGCAGTAACACCAACACAACAAAGGATTTGAACACAGGAAAAAATTTAAAGGTTTTAGTCTGGCCAAGTCAGTCACCAGATTTTAACCCCCAATTGAGGAGCATTTCACATCCTGAGGAGGAGGCTGAAGGGAGAACGCTCCTCCCCCAAAACAAACAACCAGTGAAAAAGCATCACAAAGGAAGAATTCAACTGTTTGGTGATGTCAGTGGGTTGCTGGTTTGATGCAGTTATTTCAATTAAGGGATGTGCAATCAAATATTAAGTATTATTTACATTCATTCTGTCTGTTCATGTAAAAGATTAGGTAGACTGCTACCAAAGTTGTTTAACAAATCTAGATTTAAATATCAGTAAAAGAAAGCTATTGTTTCAGCAATGTCATGCCAATAGTTGTGAAGGGGACATAACCAATTATCAAAACATAGGCTAACCATCTTTGCCAGCTGGTTAGTGTGGATAGAAAGGAAATGTTTCTGAATTACTGCTACTAATGCTACACTGTAAAGTTATATGTAAGAAAATAAAACAGCAAACTAGTTAAAAGATCTCATTAATCATTTATTGATCAATGTAGGTCAAGTAATAAGGAAGCTGGAAAATAACTTACCAGCTGTAAAAGATGGTCTACTTGCTTGATGACCTGTGTTATAGTAGTTTTGGTATTTTTGGCTGAAGAAATGGTCTTAACCCAGCAGTAACACAGAAGTGTTTAGAAATTCCAGGTACAATAATTCTAGCACAACATACCAGGGTAGAGGGTGGTTCACAAACTGTACATAGCCATCTGCACCATTGACCTACAGGGCACCGGTGGAAATTGGGCTACTGTTGGTCGAAGAAGTAGAGGAGGGAGGAGAGTGCACAGACAGAGAGAGAAGAGGAAAGGTAAGAGTGTAGGACTGAGAATAGGAACTCTGAATGTTGGTACTATGACAGGGAAAGGTAGAGAGCTGGCTGATATGATGGTGAGAAGGAAGGTGGATATACTGTGTGTACAAGAGACCAGGTGGAAGGGTAGCAAGGCTCGTAGTATAGGAGCAGGATTCAAGCTGTTTTATTATGGTGTGGATAGTAAGAGAAATGGGGTAGGTGTGGTCCTGAAGGAGGAGTTTGTGAGGAATGTTCTGGAGGTGAAGAGAGTGTCAGACAGGGTGATGAGTCTGAAGTTAGAGATTGAAGGGGTGATGTTGAATGTTGTTAGTGGTTATGCCCCACAGGTAGGTTGTGAGTTAGAGGAGAAAGAGAGATTCTGGAGAGAATTAGATGAGGTGATGGAGAGTATTCCCACGGGTGAGAGAGTGGTGATAGGAGCGGATTTTAATGGACATGTTGGCGAGGGGAACACAGGTGATGAGGAGGTGATGGGCAAGTTTGCAGTTAAGGAAAGGAACCTTGAAGGACAGTTGGTAGTGGTCTTTGCTAAGAGGATGGACATGGGTGTGGTTAACACTTATTTTCAGAAGAGGGAGGAGCATAGAGTGACTTACAAGAGTGGAGGTAGGAGCACACAGGTAGACTACATCCTATGTAGAAGAGGCAATCTGAAAGAGATTAGTGACTGTAAAGTGGTAGTGGGAGAGAGTGTAGCCAGACAGCATAGGTTGGTGGTGTGTAGGATGACTTTGATGGTCTGTAAGAAGAAGAGGTCAGAGATAGAGAAGAAAACCAAGTGGTGGAAGCTGAAAAAGGAGGAATGTTGTGAGGAATTTAGACGTTGAGGCAGGCTCTGGGTGGTCAGGTAGTGCTGCCAGATGACTGAGAATCTACAGCAGAAATGATCAGGGAGACAGGGAGAAAGGTGCTGGGTGTGTCATCTGGAAGGAGGAAAGAAGATAAGGAGACTTGGTGGTGGAATGAGGAAGTTCAGGATAGTATCCAGAGGAAGAGGTTAGCCAAGAAGAAGTGGGACATGGACAGGACTGAAGAGAATAGACAGGAATACAAGGAGTTACAGCGCAGAGTGAAGAGGGAGGTGTCTAAAGTCAAGCAGGAGGCATATGACGAGTTGTACACTAGGTTAGATACTAGAGAAGGAGAGAAGGACTTGTATGGGTTAGCTAGGCAGAGGGATCGAGATGGGAAGGATGTGCAGCAAGTTAGAGTTATTAAGGATAGAGATGGAAGGGTGCTCACAAGTGAGGAGAGTGTACAGAGGAGATGGAAGGAATACTTTGAGGAGCTTATGAATGAGGAAAATGAAAGGGAAAAAAGAGTAGAAGGGGTGAACTCTGTGGAACAGAAAGTAGAAAAAGATTAGAAAGGATGAAGTCAGGAAGGCTTTGAAGAGGATGAAAAGTGGAAAGGCAGTTGGTCCTGACGACATCCCGGTGGAGGTCTGGAAGTGTCTGGGAGAGGCAGCAGTGGAATTTTTAGCTAGTTTGTTCAACAGGGTTTTAGAGAGTGAGAAGATGCCTGAGGAATGGAGAAGAAGTGTGTTAGTGCCGATCTTTAAGAATAAGGGTGACGTGCAGAGTTGCAGCAACTATAGGGGGATAAAGTTGATGAGCCATACAATGAAGGTATGGGAAAGAGTAGTGGAAGCTAGGTTAAGGAAGATAGTGGAAATTTGTGAGCAGCAGTATGGCTTCATGCCCAGAAAGAGCACAACAGATGCAATTTTTGCTCTGAGAATTTTGATGGAGAAGTATAGGGATGGGCAGAGGGAGTTGCACTGTGTGTTTGTAGACTTGGAGAAAGCGTATGACAGGGTGCCAAGAGAAGAGCTGTGGTACTGTATGAGGAAGTCAGGAGTAGCAGAGAAGTATGTCAGAGTGGTGCAGAACATGTATGAGAGGAGCAGGACAGTGGTGAGGTGTGCTGTAGGTCAGACAGAGGAGTTCAATGTGGAGGTGGGACTGCATCAGGGATCGGCTCTGAGCCCCTTCCTGTTTGCTATAGTGATGGACCAGTTGTCAGAGGAGGTCAGACAGGAGTCTCCTTGGACAATGCTGTTTGCAGATGACATTGTGATCTGTAGTGAGAGCAGGGAGCAGGTGGAGGAAAACCTGGAGAGGTGGAGGTTTGCGCTGGAGAGAAGAGGAATGAAAGTCAGTCGTAGTAAGACTGAGTACATGTGTGTGAATGAAAGGGAAGGGAAAATGAAACAGTAAGGTTACAGGGTGAAGAGGTGAAGAAGGTACAGGAGTTTGGGGTCAACAGTCCAGAATAATGGAGAGTGTGGGAAAGAGGTAAAGAAGCGAGTGCAGGCAGGTTGGAATGGGTGGAGAAAGGTGTCAGGAGATCTGTGTGATAGGAAAATATCAGCAAGAGTCAAGGGGAAGGTGTACAGGACACTGGTGAGACCGGCCATGCTGTATGGTTTAGAGACAGTGTCACTGAGGAAGAGACAGGAGTCAGAGCTAGAGGTAGCAGAGCTGAAGATGTTGAGGTTCTCTTTGGGAGTGACAAGATTGGACAGGATTAGGAACGAGTACATCAGAGAGACAGCTCATGTTGGATGTTTGGGGGACAAAGTTAGGGAGGCCAGATTAAGATGGTTTGGACATGTTCAGAGGAGGGAGAGTGAGTATATTGGTAGGAGAATGTTGGACATAGAGCTGCCAGGCAGGAGGCAAAGAGGAAGGCCAAAGAGGAGGTATATGGATGGAATAAATGAGGATAAGAAGCTAATGGGTGCAAGTGTTGAGGATGCAGAAGATAGGTGGAGAGAGATGATTCGCTGTGGCGACCCCTGAAGGGAAAATCCGAAAGAAGAAGAAGAAGAAGAAGAATTGTACATCTATACATGTCTTGTCAGATAAACTAAGAAAGCTAACAAAACTGGTCTCTATCAAAGAGCAAAAAAACTCTTCCAAGTTTTAACTACACATTTATTTGCAAAAAAGCTCTTACATTGTCATGTCAAATTTATAAACACACTGGTGATAGACCATAGCTCTTCATGTCATGACCATCTTATTTCCTTTCTTTTATCGCTACAACTTTTCATGTCTAATCAATTGACCAGCTAGAGTAAATCTGAAATCATCATTAGACCAAAAAGAAGGCTTAAAGCCATTGTATTGTATTTAGTGAAACAAAGGAAATGATGCAAAAGGAAGCAGCTCTGTTCCTCTGGACTTCTGTCCCACACAGATAAGGCAAGGTTTTGCTAATTTTATAAGTAGAGAGGCAGGAAGAATGACGGCAAAGTTTCCGTTCTGCAAACAAAAACTGAACCAGCCTCCCTGAGAAAAAGCATTTCTGAGTATTATCTTTCTGTGGGATTTGCTTGCATGTGAATTTGTCTGTCTGTTCATTTGCAATATGTCTGCAAATGAAAACAATACCATTTTGGAGATACTAAAAACCTTCGATTTTGGTAAGTCTCTGAGTATGTTTGAGTAAAACTTTAATGTAATGGTAATATATTCAGTCTCACCACCGTAATCAATATCTTCCAATCAGGTTCTGTTTTTGGCAACATTCATTTAAAGCTCAATCATGTTTGTTTATTCAGAGGAGCTGATCCTGGCTTTCTGCTTATCAATGCTCATTGGTCTGCTGATTGGAATCCTAATTTTTATCCTCCTAACATGGATCTCCAGACACAGAGCTTCAGTAAGGATTAGCACACGTCCTAATCCGTCATCAGAATCTGGATTACGCAATCCCCATGGCCAGCTAGGCATCTACAGGAGTAATGGTTTCAATCTAAACAGTGACAGCACAAGAGCCGTGTTAAACCTACAGAGACAGACGTCTGTTGACCCTAATGAAATCCTGGGACGCAGCCCCAGCTTTCAAGCATCCACCTTTCGGCCACCTTGTAAAAAGCGTAATGATGAAAAAGAAGATGAGAATGAAAGAGCTTTGCTTCATGACACGACTGGCGCTGACTCTGTGACAGACCCTTATAATATGGGCCAATCAGAATCATTCTGGTTAGGTAAAGGCAGTCTGAGAGGCTTCCTTCCTACACAGACTCCTCCACCTGCATATGACAGTGTTATTCATATCTTTCAAGAAACTCACACCTGATTTCATATGTGCATTAATGTTATTTTTGTGTGTGCAATCATGCCGGGTAATTAAGGCTATGTTCTATGTTTCTGAAGGATAATTTTTATATTTCTGAAGCTTAAGGTTCCCCCTAATCATGCTGTGTAGATCTTTAACCAAAGATGTGCCACTGATGCAGGACTGATCATGATTGTATATATTCTGTTGCATACATATGCAATTTAAACATTATGTAAATATAAAAGAATAAAACAATGCAACAAATAATTGTGTGAAAAATGCTTTAAATAGCCTAAAATGTCAGATTAATCAAAAATAAAAGTAATTTTAATGACCACAGCCATTTAAGGGGACTTATACATATTTATATATACTTATAATTTCCTGCATGTAAGGACAATTTCCTGCATGTGAAGGATAAATGTCTAAAGATACAATATCTGCAGTTTTTTCAGCTGCAAGTCGGTATGTAGAGCAATCATCATGTCTGACGGATCTTTCCGTGTTCCCGACTGGGATATCTCATTAGCCTGAATAAGGTAGGAAAACCGTGAAAAGCCACTTCCCATCACTAGACTCTCCCTGTCCATTGCAGTGCCAATTCCAAGACGTTCCCTCTAGATGGGGTTGCCCGTCACGTGATCTCTCATACGTCGTTTCGTCAGAGCGCGGGTTGCCTTGACCGCGTCTGAGACTCCTCATACGCCGGGTTGCTTTTGCTCCAGTTTGCTTTTTTCCTTTAACGGTTATTTTCGGCCCCTCATGTTTAATCCTCGGAAAATTTAGTGAGCACTTGGCAACCCATTAAGGCGCATTGAAAGCGGTTTGGAAAAGGTGAGTTTGCCTGTAAATTCATCGGGGATTATTATAATATTCTATATACCGCCACGAAACGCGTATATTTTTCAAGATGCTTTGTTTTACTACGTGATCTGTAAAAGAAGTGAATAACCAGTGTTTGAAATGTACTCGATTACAATCGGCCCCAGACGATAGTAGTTGTCGGCCGCACATGAATTTTAACTAAAAAGTAATCGTTTGCAGGCGTTATTAAGCGTTAATATCTCCCACAGCCATCAAGCATAACGGCTCTAATTCGTGAGTCGGTGAAAACATAATGCACTCTGCAAATGCTGAATTGTAGGCCTTATATAGTCGTGTGTTATAAATACAACAGAATAGCATTTGATGTAGGGTACTCTGTGTGAAAATGGGAATGTTTTTCCTAGCATAAGAAATCCTAAAAACGAAAGGGCACGATGGGATGTCATTAAAATTCAGTGATCATCGCATCCCTGTTGCCATGACGGCTGTGAAGTAGACTGCCCTCATCCTTCATCTGCTCCGCTTCTCCACACTCACACAGCCCGTTTTGTGCCGTCGACATTTGTGGCCTTCTATTAAATCAGCGATAAAATACCTCAAGTCGAGTGTAATGCCGTATAAAACAGCGGGGATTTTTTTTTTTACAGTCGTTAATGGGTGACGCCAAAGCCAGCGAACCTTCCCCCAAATAAGAGCTCCGTTTCATGGAGCGAACTTAAGCCTATTTTTTCCGAGAGAAAGAAAAATGTGATGGTTTATAACAGATACACTACACCACAGGTGCCATAAGCCTTTGTTCTAACGTCCTCTCCTCGTTCAATCATTTTCCCCACACAGAAAACACCGGACTGTGGAACAGACATCAAAGGATTTATTCCCATGTTTCAAGGGACGCTCCGTTACATTTTTACAGAAATAAAATCATCCGTACAGCTGATGACATCGACTATGATGGCCTGATATTTCATAATTCATAACACTGATACGTCTCTACGAGTAGAATAAGTATAGACTCATCAGGTGCTGCAACACATTTCTTAATCACTAACAAAATGGAAGAATCTTTCAAATACGAGATTCGGACTAATAATGTCCAGGGACTATGAAGAGGTGAGTGTCTTCTGCTTGCTGCTTTTATTTTACTGGAAATGGTTTCTTACACTGTTGCTTTCTTATCAGTTGATCATTAGGTTACGGTCTAGTGTACACAAACATATCAGTCAGTATCAGTGGATTGCATGAACAAGGATTAGATTAAACCAAGTTTAGAGCTAAGCAGATATTTAGGTGTACCATAGAGCAGTGGTTTTTATTATTTGCACTCATGGAAGTGTAAAAAAATAAAAAATAAATTAATCCAGACCACCTCAGAACAAATTGAATTCACTATTCAAATGTGTACCGTAATTTATGTGCTATTGTCTGGAGACAAACAAAACCCATTTTATTCATGTGCATGTATAATTTTTATATTATTATAACTGATTAAATCTCAGACCTCTTGTCTACAGTTCCCCAGACCACCACTTTGAGAACCAATGCCTTAGAACAAAGGTTCCTAACCCTATAAGTTAAGTTATATAGAGCAGGGTGGGTTGGGGGCCTTGCTCAAGGGCCCAACTGTGGCAGCTTGGTGGTGCTGGGGCTTGAATCCCGATCTTCTGGTCAACGACTCAGAGCCTATTCTTGTAGTACCTCCTGTCCTTCAAATTTTAGTGTCTTCCCTGTTTTACCACATCCACACTCATCTCAGGAAGGCATCAGGTGTGTTAGAGCTGGGAAAGCATTAAAATGTTCATAACAGATAGTAGCTACTCTGGAGCCAGGGTTGGGAACCTTTGCTGTAGAGAGTACAAAATAATGTGTATATTGTGTTTAACATTCTTGAGGCATTGGTGGCTCAGTGGTAGGTTACTTGCCTATCATGCGGAAGGCCCGGGTTCGATTCCAGCCAATGCCTCAACCCCAGCCACTGGATGCAGTGCCGGTCCCAAGCCCGGAAAAATGGGAGGGTTGCGTCAGGAAGGGCATCCGGTGTAAAACATTTACCAAGTTGTTGTGCGGACTAGTTGGTCCGCTGTGGCGACCCCGAACAGGGAGCAGCCGAAAGCAACTCTGTGTTTAACATTCTTGAGAATGATGCTCTTTTCCTTTAATTGAAACTAGCATAAATTCTCTCACTGAGGAAATCTGTATATATAGAAATGTATCTCATGCAAGTTTAAAATGAATCTTATGTTTAAAGTTAGAAAATGCATCAAAATAAATCTGGATAAATAACAACTTTCATTTAATATGTGTTGTTGCAGCACAACCTATATTGAATGTTGAACAATATGCAACATAACGTTCCTCTTTCCTATATAGCCTGGCAATTCAGTAGGGATGTTGGCAGCAGTGGAACATGGTCCTGTCCTCTGCAGTGACTCCAACATCCTCTGCCTCTCATGGAAAGGAAGGGTTCCCAAAAGTGAGAAGGAAAAGCCGGTGTGCAGGAGACGCTACTATGAGGAAGGCTGGCTGGCCACCGGAAATGCGAGGGGTGTTGTTGGAGTGACTTTCACTTCCAGTCACTGCAGGAGGGACAGGAGTACTCCACAGAGAATTAATTTCAATTTAAGAGGCCACAACAGTGAGGTTTGCATTTCATATTTGCCTTTGACAAATCTGCTTTGTTATATTTAGTAAGGTAATGTATTATCAAGTTAATAGTGATATATTTTAGCCCAGCAAATACATAAGGGCCACAGTATTTATATACAGTGGATGTAAAATGTCTACATACCCCTGTCAAAATTGCAGATTTTAATGGTGTAAAAATGTTTTTGGGGAAAAAAATTATAGGGGGAATAAAACAAGGTGCCCAAGTGTGTATAACCTTTTATAACGGAGCATATGACTGTGCTCAGAATTAACCAATGACATTAAAGCTGTTGTTCAAAAGCAATTATCCTACACCATCAATTATTCTGATTAATCGCCAGTAAAGAGCCACTGTTTATGTTGGTAAGTATATGTATGATTTTATTGTGGAATTATTTTATCGGATATATCTGACTGTTGATCATGGTCCCCAAAAAGAGCTTACAAAGGGTATGTACATTTGGATATATTTCTGAAAGATGCGTTTGGCACATTAACCAGGCAGTTTATTGCCCAAAGAGCATCATACCTGTAAAGCATGGGGGTGGCAGAATCATGCTATAGGTCTGCTTGTCTTCATCTGGGGCTTTCATCAAGATAGAAGGAATCATGGATAGCTCCATACACCAGTCACAAAACCTGCAGGCCTTTGTTAGACCCCTGAAGATGAAGACTAATTGCACCCTTCAGTGTGTTAATGACCAAAAGCACAAATACGAGTCAACCAAGTAGTGGCTCCAGAAAATGATGATCAACGTTTTAGAGTCAGAGCCCAGATAAAACCTGATTAAAAAATGTAGAATGATTTTAAATGGGCTGTAATTTATCTTGGTTTTATATTTTACATCACTAAAAAAGTATGTAGACTTTTTATGTTCATTGTATGTAGTCAGGAATCTCATTAAAACAATGATGTAAGAGTTCAGTGTGTCTGTGCAGGTTGTCCTTGTCCGCTGGAATGAGCCATTTCAAAAGCTTGCTACGTGTGACATGGAAGGGGGGATATTTGTGTGGATACAGTATGAGGGGCGATGGTCTGTGGAGCTGGTTAATGATCGGGGAGCTCAGGTACTGCTACTTCACCATCCTGCTCTTTCTCAGTTTAAACACCATGATTACACGACAATGACAATTGTGTATGTACTATAAATGCCACTGTTTTGTCATTATGGGCGTTTGGCATGTATTAATGCTTTCTGGTGTGTCTGATAGGTAAGTGACTTTACCTGGTCCCATGATGGAACTCAGGCCCTGATTGCCTACAGAGATGGCTTTGTCTTGGTGGGCTCAGTTAGTGGACAGAGGCACTGGTCATCTGAGATCAATCTTGAGAGCCAAATCACCTGTGGAATATGGACCCCTGATGACCAACAGGTAATTCATTACAGAGAATATACGGCATCTATGAATCAATTTGTCACCTGTTTGGTGTATACAAATGATGAGGATATCACTCTATGTACACAGGTGTTGTTTGGAACAGCAGATGGGCAAGTAATTGTAATGGACTGTCATGGTCGCATGCTGGCTCATGTTCTATTACATGAGTCCGATGGTATTGTGGGCATGTCCTGGAACTGCCCTGACTTCTTGGTAGAAGACAGCAGTGAGAGTGATACAGACTCTGATGAGAATGCCCCAAGTCAAGGTAACAGTCTTCCATGTTATAGTGGTTATAAATATAATGCATTTCATCAGTATTTTTGTTGATATTTATAACTGATCTACCTGGCAGATTGTTTCTGTCACTAATCACTCTACATCTGTCTTTTCTTTGAAGCACGCAATGTGAAGCCCCTTCTCACAGTAAGCTTCATATCTGGAGACATAAGTCTAATGAACAACTATGATGACCTTTCTCCTAATATTATCCACTCAGGACTAAAAGGTAAAAGACCATGCTAGGATACATTTGTTATAATTATTTTTTAAATGAGCAATGGGTCCCACTTGCTAAAATCTGCTTGTTTCTGTTATACAGATGTGGAGGTGCAGTGGTGCTCTCAGGGAGACTTGTTAGCTGTAGCTGGAATGGAGAGACATGGGCTGCCGCCTGACTCAGCCTGTTCCTCCATGATGAGAAATGCCCTAGTCAAGTTCTACAATGTCCAAGGAGAACATATATATACTTTGGAAACACCTGCGCAGGTGATCTCTCAGTCATATATCATTGAATATGTCTCTTAAACTCATATAAATATATATGAACATAACATATAGGCACAAATACAAACTTATGAATAATATTTACCATGTCAAAATCACTGGTGGATCAGTATACAGATGCTGTTGGGCTGTTCTAATTTCAGAGGCCTATCACAACTATATGCTGGGGCCACAGGGATTCACGTTTGTTTCTGGCTTGTGGGCCAGCGCTGTATGTTGTACGGGTTGAGCACAGGGTGGCCAGCCTCCAGCTGCTGTGCCAGCAGGGCATTGCCAGTGCCCTAAGAGAGGAGAGAGATGTGAGCAAACTGAACATGCCATCTCTCCTCTGTTCCTATGTTACCAGTGCATTCATCCCAACCATTAAGGTAAATGTATGACATATCCAACCAAAAAAGAATATAAATCTAAAGTGACATCAAGTAAGAATAATTCAATACTGATCTGCATCTTCCATCAACAGCCTCCTATTCCTGATCCAAACAACATTCGTGACTTTGTTAGCTACCCCACAGCAGGAAATGAGAGATTGCATTGTACAATGAAGCGTGCTGAAGAGAATCCAGAGGCTGGCGGACCATGCTATACCCTCTATTTAGAGCATTTGGGAGGTCTGGTGCCTATCCTTAAAGGCCGTCGTATCAGCAAACTGCGTCCAGAGTTTGTTATAATGGACCCCAAAATGGACAGTAAGACAGGTAGAGTTTAAATATGTAATCATCATTTTTTTTAGTGTGTCATGGATTGAGACAGATGCTCTGTAATCATTCCTGATGCAGAAAGGTGGCTTTTTCAACGCTAACATATTATTTTGTGATTGAATTTCAGATGAGGTCTGCGTAAATGGTATGTTATCCTACATGACTGACAGCTGCAACTGCTCTGACTCTAGTGACATTGAACTGAGTGACGAATGGGTCGAAAGGAAGTCACCAAAACTGTCTAGAGGAAACAGGTCTCCCAAACTTCCGAGGTAAACGGCTGTGATGACAACCACTAAATAGTGAAGTAGTTATCAAATACTAGAATTCTAAGAGATATTAATTACAATATAAATAGTATTGTTTAATGTTTTTTCTCCTTCTTCTTGATATTTCATCTCAAAAGTCTATATTCTGAAGCCCTAGTACCACACAGACACCATTACCAGCGTCATTATTCTGTTTTTTATTAACTAGAATCAATATGGAATCAAGAAAGTCTCCCAAACTTGCCCAATCATCCCAAGAATTGTCCAGGTCTCCAAGATTACCAAAGAAAGCTACTATACGATCTCCAAGTCTCACTCGCAGGGAGTTTCCAGTAGATGGATTAAGTGAGGTATGAAAATGTAAGGTTATTTTACATTGTGTCTGATCATAACTACACTTTTAAACCCATGATTATGTTTGCCTTTCAGCATAATTATTTGGCTCAAGTCACCTCTAACATTTGGGGCACAAAGTTTAAGATTGTGGGACTTGCTTCTTTTCTGCCAGCAAATTTGGGCGCAGGTATGAAATTTCTCTCAAAAATTGTTTTTTTTCTGAATTGCTTTGCACATAGTATAGGGTAACAGTGATAGTTTAACGTCATATCATGTTATATTTCTTTATTAAATTTGTTACAGTTATCTACAAAACCAGTTTGTTGCACTTGCAACCACGTCAGATGACAATCTACCTACCAGAGGTCCGTAAAATTTCCCTCGACTTTATGAGTCTACCGGTCTTCAATCCCAATGTATTTAGCGAAGATGAAGATGATTTACCAGGTAAATATTTAAAGAAAAGTAGAACATATGAATAATTAAATGTCTGTGAGTATTAATCCAGTGGTACCATTTTCCTTTTTAGTCATGGGCCCTTCAGGGGTGTCGGGTGATAATCCTCCCTGCACAGTTAATATTCCCATTGCTCCAATACATAGTCCTGCTCAAGCCATGTCGCCCACACAGAGCATAGGACTTGTACAGTCTCTCTTAGCAAATCAGAATATCCAGCTTGATGTCCTGACCAATCCCACGGCCACAGCAGCTGCAGCGGCTGCTGCTGCAGCAGCAGCAAAGGCAGCAGTTCCTGATCATAGTGCAGACAATGTGACAGCACAGTACACTGTGCCAGCAAGATACTCTAGTCCTGGACAGGTTATCTTTAGTGGCCTTGAAATGGGTAACCTGGGTTTGAGTGGAACACTCCCACCACCACCACATCATTTGCCACCACAACCTCATCAGCAACAACGTCAGCAGCAACAGCAACAAGAAGATCATCATCATCAAGCATCAAAACATCAGCAGCAGTCACAAACACAACAGCAACATATGAAGTTACAACAACACCAGCAAGCACAGCAACAGCACCAACAACCATTGCAACATCATCAACAGCATCTGCAGCACCAACAGCAAATGCAAACCCAGCATCATCAGCAAATTCAACAGCACATACAACAGCAGCACCAACAGCAACTGCAACAGCATCATCATCAAATACAGCAGCAACAACTACAGCAACATCATCAGCAGCTGCAACAGCAGCAGCTGCAACAGCAGCAACTGCAACAGCAGCAGCTGCAACAGCAGCAGCTGCAACAGCAGCAGCTGCAACACCAACAGTTACAACAGCAAATACATCAGCAGCAAGTCCAACACCACCATCAGCAAATGCAACAGCAGCAGCATCAGATGCACATACAGCATGAGCAAATGCAGCAGCAGCAACAACAAATTCGTCAACAGATTCAAGAAATGAGACAGCAGCAACAACAGCTTCAGCAACAGCATCAGCAAATGCAGCAGCAACATCAACAGATGCAAAGACAGCATCAACAAATGCAGCAACAGCTCAAGATGCAAATATCTTTACCACCTCCTCCTTCAGGGTATGCCCCTATTTCCATGCATCAGCTCCAGATGATGCCTACAATTCCTCATCCAGACCAACCACCAGAAAGAGCAGAGCAAACACACACTCTGAAAGTCCCTTCTAGACCACAATCATTTATTGAAAATGACAACTCTCTTGAAATTCAAATGCGTAAAATGAATCCTCCACCACCATACCCTGGAACAGTGGTATCTGCAGCATCAGGTCCACCTGTGCAGCCAGGTCTAATTGGTAACAATGAGAACAATAACACATTGTCAGCAGACCCATGCTTATCTAAGGATGAGTTCTCTCTTCACCCAGTGAGCATCCAGTACCCAACACCCCTTGGATATGAGAGGATAACAACTTTTGACAGCAGTGGAAATGTGGAGGAGGTGTGTCGCCCACGGAGACGTCTTATACGAAACCAGAATGCCTATGGCTTGCAAGGAATGGGTAGTTCGGCTACATTGAAAGTTACCTCCTCTGACAATAAGAAGGTCCAGCTTCCTTACAGCTCAGCAACTCTCAGTCGCCTTTCAGTGCCTCGATATTCCATACCAAGTGGAGATCCTCCACCATACCCAGACCCCGCTAATCAGATTAATGTCAATAGGAGTCCTACACAGAGGATTGACAGTAGTCTGATCCATGCTACACTGCGAAGGGATCGCAGAGAAAATACTCTGAAGGTTCCTCAAATGGTGGATACATCGAGGACTCTGCCAACCAAATCTAAAGTTAATAGTGCCCTTGCACTTTCCTACCAGCCCAGGATCCCCACAGCTTTGTACACTTGCACTCAGTGCAGCAGTAACAGCAGCAGCACAAGTGTAAGTGTCAGTGGTGGTGGAAGCAACAGCAGTGGCATTGCAGGGGGGACCGTGGTGCGGCAGGATTTTCCCCCTGGCAAAGGGGCACAACACAGTACCATAATTGTGCACTCTAAAAGTGCATCGACTCTGGCTTCACAGTCTTCTTACAACCTACTGAGCCCTGTTGACAATAGTAGAGACAGGACTGTATACATCAACTCTGCCTTTACTGAAGATGAGACTCTAAACCAGCAGTGCCACTTGGAAAAATCAATGCGCCATTTAACTCTCGGAGATGTTGGTTTAACAGTGAAGCGGCCCCCACCTTACCAGTGGGAATCTCCTACTTCAGATCAAATATGGATATCCCAGGATCAAAATATGCTGACTAGCCCACAAGGACCTCACAAACCACCCCATCTTTTACTTAGCCAAGCACAGCACTTAGACATAACTCGATTACCTTTTGTCCTCTCAACAAAACCTCCCTCTAGTCACAGTACTATGACCTTGCCATCAACTTATCAACTTTCCCTTTCTCCTTTTCCCCCTGGTGTGGGCCACAGTGGTCCGCAGTTTCAGTCATTGCAAAGTACTCCACAGCCATGTGGCCCCAGTGACATGGTAACATCAATTCCATTTAGTCAACAGGATCCAGCCCTTGTTTTGCCCCCTGGTTATGCAAGTAATCTGGCCGGTCTGCCCTGTTGCCCACTCCCCCCAATGTATCCTGGAGCCAGCTCATGCACCAACCTTCAGCTTCATCCAATGACCTTACATCCCTGGAGCACGTACAGTGCTTGCCCTCCCATGCAAGACCACTCAGCAACTCTACCAAGTAAAATGCATCAGAATTTGGAGAAGCCCATTCTCTCACCCCCACCGCCTCCGCCTCCTCCACCACCACCACCACCACCCCCTCCTCCACTCCCCCCTCCTCCACCTCCAGCTGAACTTATGGCTCACCAAAGCACCTCAGAGGTTTTAGCTGACTCTGGTGAGAGTTTTCAGGAACAGTCCTCACTTAATGAGAGTCCAATACAACAGGGGTCAGATAGATTTAGCAAAAAGAGTCGAAAAAGACTTGACAGCAGGGCAGAGGAGGCAGGCATGTCCACTGTTTCTGAGAGTAAATCAAAAAAGGAAGGCCGCACTCTGGCCGACTTCAATTCTCTCATTGCTAGCCCAAGGCTTGGTGGCAGAGAGAAAAAGAAGCCTAAAGGACAGAAGGAGCAACTGAACAAAGCGAAAAAGCTGAGCAGGACCACAAATGAGTTCCAAGACAGCTCTGAAAGTGAACCTGAACTTTTCATTAGTGGCGATGAACTAATGAATCAAAGCCAGAGCAGCAAGAAAGGTTGGAAGAGCAAACGCAGCCTGCGCACAGCAAATGAACTTGAAGAGATTAAGTGCCGCAAGGCAAATGAGAGAGAAGATCGGAGCCTTGGCAGTCAGGGCTTTGTGTATGTCATGGCCAACAAACAGCCATTGTGGAATGAAGCCACGCAAGTCTACCAGCTTGACTTTGGTGGAAGAGTTACACAGGAATCAGCCAAAAATTTCCAGATTGAACTGGATGGGCGACAAGTAAGGCTTTGTTTTCCTCATTTTTTTTGTCTTTATTGCTTTATACTATATCACTTAAAGGATGCATCACATTTTTGCCTATGTCACAATGCAAAAAAAGAAAAAATAAAACAAACCTGTAAGTGAAAGACTAATGGGATTTTCTTCTAAACTAATGAATTCTTTTGTGCTCATTTTGCACAATACCAAGTACAGATAACAAAGTATGACTATGACCTCATGTGGGTAGCCTGTAAAGCTTCCTGTTATCACGATTCATCTCTGGCTATTCTCATTAAACTAAGTGACCAAGATGTCCTGGCAGTCCTCCACTTAGACCTAGTATCATGGTTACTTACATAGTCTTCTTTTGTATTTCTTTACATAACCCAACATGATGGCTTGTATCTGAATTAGTAGATACTTAACATAACATGTCCTGAAAGTGCAGTGCATCATAAACAAGACTCATACATAACACACATGACACATTTTAATTGATAGCTTATTGAAGGAGAATTAATGGAAAAAACCTGCACCTGCAATCAAGAATGCATGCACAAACACTCCTCACTGGATTAGTATGCTAGTAGATCCCCTGTAAGGTGCCCCCTATAGCACAGAAAAAGTTGGTCACTAATGTGCCCAGAGGTTGTCACTTCAAAACTGCTTTAGAGATCTCACTGAGTACAGAATTTTAGCTAACTCTTCTCAACTTGTTGATCCTGGGCAAGGTAAGGGGATCATGGAAGGCTTTACACATAATAGTGAGAAAGACATTCATTTTTTTGAGCACAATTAGTGTGTAAATGGAGCACGCACACAGGAATGTGTCTCAAGTGGCACAAAAGAAAAGTGTTTTTTTATCCCCAGGAAATTGCGAGTTCCAAATCTGATGATGCCATAGCTGTGAGTCCACAGATGTGAGCCCAAGAGAGCAAAACCGACCAACTCTCTGGGTGTGAGGGATAGCATGTTTCATGACTGACTTTTTAGTCTTAGTGCCTCCATGAAATCAGGGTTTTTTTTGTTGCCTGAACTGATGTGGGGCTCTTCTGCACCTCTCTACCACCTCTTTCTTTTTAAAACCAGAACATATTGTGGAAAAAAGCCCAGACTGCCAGTCCTGCCAGTCCTAATCTCTATTACCTGTTTTTCTAGTAGGCTTTTAATCTGTAATACTCTGTGTCCATGATGCCACACTCCAATATATCATGAACCAACAGATTACAGGACAATATTTTGCCATGGTTGAATCCACTCCTGCAAATCCAGGCAAGAGGAAAAATGTGATATAACAGGAGCTTTTATAGGCGACTCGTGTGGGGTCACAGCCACAATGTGACGACTTTATTTGTACTCAGCAAAGAAAACTAAACTTTAAACTTTTCACAGAGCCATTAAATCTTGATGGATAATTTCAGCCATACATTATTTCCCATTCAACAAGAAGTGGGCATGGGGATTTGTTCAAAGCATTATTAAATGTTAAGTAGATTAAGCACTGTCAGTTTTCCTATGAATAACTGTGATCTCCTGTTACAGGTCATGCAGTTTGGCCGAATCGACGGTAACGCATACATCCTGGATTTTCAGTATCCATTCTCAGCTGTGCAAGCATTCGCTGTCGCATTGGCCAATGTCACTCAGAGGCTTAAATAAAAGACAGCAATGGACATCTTGTGCAAGAAAACACAATTTGCTGATTATATATTGTGAATAACAACGGATAACGCATTATGGTGCGTTGAAAAAAACAAAGGTACCGCTTGTGTTGGGCCAGGGTGTAAATGTAACATTCAGAGGAAGGTTAACAGAAACATGGAATACTTGAGGATGGAAAAAGGTACAGAATGGTTAAAATAATCGTTCTTTTGTTAAGTTTAGGGGAAGAAGATGAAAAGAAGTGGTAGAAAGAATACAGGACCAGTGCTTGATTAAAGCTAGTAAAGATCAGTTCCTAGTTTTAATTTTTCTTTTAATGTGTGTATATGTTTCATAACATTAATATATGAAAGGTTAAACAATGATTTGCATGCAAACCTAAGCCAATTTAGTTACCCTGTGATTATGGGATTCCCTTACTGAGAATTTTTTGCTGCAGGTTGTTTTCCAAGTGTGAGTGGTAATATGAATTTTACAAGTGATGTACTAAGGGGGATATCGCCATGACTTAAAACTATTTTTGAACTTATTTTGACTGTTCTATCTATTGTATCTCATTTATGTGTGATGTAACATGAATCAGACATTATTACTGTTACCTTCAGCATTTCATTGCAAGTTAATTGATTTGTTGCCTTCTTTATGACTATTATTTTATCATCATCCTTTGTAATGGCAGCAGTTTTCCATCACTAGCAAACTCTTAAATAGATATTGATCATAAAGCAGGGGATGTTCAATAATATTCGAATTACTGTAATATGTAGATTTATAAAATAATACCACCCATTTCATTACATCTCACCACATGTGCACATGGTTTTCACTTAAATATGAATTTTGGACAATATGTTCAAAATTTGCTCTGTTACGTTTCTCAGAAATTGTGTATGATTTAATTTGGCATTGTAATGTACAAATGATACTTAGACCTGAAAATAGAGCTGGCATAGGTTTACTACCACCATCACCTGAAGGATAGCAGAATTGAATTTAAAACTCTGAATGATGGCAAAAGTGATGGATGGGATACACGTTTTCTCATTTAAATAAAAAATTGGTGGGTTTTTTTAGGTTTGTAGAAGATATGTCTTGATTCTATAGTCAGTATGATTGACTTTTCATAACCTTAACATTTCTTTATAAGATTTCCTCTGGGATTTTATCTTCACCCTCGTAGAAGCTAAGGTCAAGATTTGTTTTATGTAGCAGTGCTGGAGTATCACACTGTCAGTCAGGACAAAATCCAGTTGGCCCTACATACATCGACTCAAATCAGTAAATATCTGTTTATTGTATTTTATATATACCTACATAGTATATATAAACAAGCCTCTGCTTTCTTATATGATTTGAGCTGTTAAGTTGATTTTTATATTTTGGATGTAAGTTAAACATTTGCTGAGAGTATCTGTGTTGACAGACGATGGTTGATATGATCGTTCTCCTGTTTTTGGTGTATATGCTTTGATGATTTGCAAATTGAGCAATTTCTAATGTTATACTAGAGTATTCAGGCCCAGTTTGAATTGTGTGGAATGTGAGGCTTTAACTGTGCTATGCTTTATTATTGTAATGTACAATAAACCTTGATGAGCTTGTAATATTTACTCAGCTTTCTCATGCATTAGAACATGTGTGAAAGACTATGAGAAAAACATAAAAATGAACAGAACAAGTCAATTTGAAGCCATATGTTTGCTATTCATATTATTTCTGCTTGTTCTATGGGATATTACACCATACTACTTACCATGATTAAAGAGCAGTAAGCGATACAGTACACACCATTAGGATCAGGAAGATAGCTGGATAAGTCAAATTTAATACCAGGTACGTTGAAGGGTGTCAATTGGAAGGTTGTGAGTTTAAATCCCAGGTTCACCAAGCTGCCACTGCTGGGCCATTGAGCAAGGCCCGTAACCCTCAATTGCTCAGTTGCATAACATGAGATAAAAATGCTGCTCTGGATAAGGGTGTCTGTCAAATGCCAGAAATGTAATGTTGTGTCATTTAAAGGGGGTATTTTTAATACCCCAGAAAACATGGTGGGATCCTGAGTAGGTTTAAGAAACCTTGTTTAGATTGGGCCAAAATGTAATAAAACAACTGAAATTAGTCAAAAAGATCTTTATTGTCATCACAGCCATATACAGTGTGCAGTGTGAAATAATGTTTCTTATGGACCCAAGGTCCAAACCACATGTATGACAGACACAGTGCTGAGAGGACATGAATAAAGTGCAACAGGAATAGGAAGCATACAGTGAGGGTGTATGAGAAACAGTCCAAGTGTATACACAGACGGGCAGCAGAGCATAAATATATGACAATAAGACATTAAACATGTGGTCTATGGTTAATATAGTAAAAAGAAATAAAAGGGGGAAAGTGTCAGTGTAAAAATGCTTGTAAAAACCTGTGATGAATGACATTTAAGTGAATCTCAGCTAACAGTCTGTGCATTAATAGCGTTTTTGTGCAGAGCTGGTGAAACATTGTTCATTGTTTAGTCAAAATGTTCATTATTGAGTGATTGAATGAATGAATGAATGAATATCAGGAACCCAGTAGTGTTAAGACGAGAACAGTATGCAATACAGGGTTGTCTAGAACAGTGTCAGAAACAGCATATACACTTATTATACTAATTCTAGGTGCATCCTCTGGATCACATCGTACACATGGCCATTAAATATGGCTTGTGGGTCGATAAAGGGTCAAGCAAATGATATTGTATGTCTGCTATTTTAAAAACAATCATCTTGGGGATGTGGTATCTTAGTGGTTAAGGTGTTGGACTACTGATCAGAAGGTTGTGAGTTCAAATCCCAGATCCACCAAGCTGCCACTGCTGGGCCCTTGAGCAAGGCTCAACCGTCAATTCCCCAGTTGTATAAAATGAGATAAAAGTGTAAGTCGCTCTGGATAAGGGCGTCTGTTAAATACCAGACATGGAGATGGTCTTGCTAATTTCTCTTATTCCACTAGAGGGCAAAATAGAGCAACAAACTGGTGAGCCATGTACAACTCACTGAACACTTTATTAGGAACACATGTACATCTCTTTCCCACAATTATCTAATCAACCAACCATGTGGCAGCAAAGAGTTTGTAAAGAATGGTGTAAAAAAAAACTAAAAGCCTTAAGTAAGTGACAGTTTTGTGCTAGAAAATTGCCAGATAGGGCTGAAAATAGTAACTCAAAAAACGTGCAGATTATGGGAGGCTGTGATTATCGAATAAAGTCTTTTCCGTTGGTCCTTGTGTCATTAAAGGGGCGGGGTTTTTTTTGTCGGAGTACGGGTGGGGTATTCCCACAGTTGTCCTCAGCACGAGTTGAGCTCAGACTGGCGACAGTGTTAACACAGAGCTGAGGGCTGTTTCCACAGACACACACACCACGGTACAGGTATGTAAATAACAAACAAGGTATTATATTCGTAATTTACAAACTAATCTTAAATTAAACGATTAATAAGTGATTCAAATTAAAACTTTTTTTTTTCTACCTTTTTTCTTTGTTCCGCATTGTCAGACATGTCTCTCTCAAAGATGAGTCGACAACAACTGTTTACTTTAATTGCGATGGCGTCCATAAACTTCAGCTCAATGATATGCTATTCAATATTAGGACCATTTTTCCCACCTGAGGTAAGAACTCTAACCCTAACTCTATTTAGTTGTGGTGAAATAATTTTAATATGAATTGCATTTCTTGTAGGCAGAGAGAAAAGGAGTAAGCCAGGCAATAATTGGGTTAATATTTGGATGCTATGCCTTCTTCACTTTGATTGGATCACTGATCCTGGGAAAATATGTAAGTTTAATTTGACACTTTATTGCAATGGAGCTTTTGTATAATTAGACTAATGCACTTTTTACTATATATTCTTACCATAGGTCTATCAGATTAAAAAAAAGGGGGGGGGGCTACATTGTACTTTTATTTGTCTCTGTGTTGCAATCTTTAAATCTAGTATCTTGTACTTTTAAAGGTGTATGTTGTGTACCTTTAAAGCTTTAATATAAAAACTTATGCAGATCTCTTTAATTTATGTTTATGACATCATTGTTAAGGTACACTGTATTCACATTTCCAGGAATAAGATGCACATTAAAGTTACAGAATTTGTCTAATTTTCAACAACCCCAGCAACTAGTTAAGGTACTTTAAAGCAGTGTTTTCCAACATTTTATGAGGTATGGCACATTTTATTTACATAAAAAAAATCCCACGGCACAACACCTACAAAAAGTTTTACAAAATATAATACAGTTGTCTGCGTTCGTTTCTACTGTCATGAATTAACAAGGTCATTATTATGCTACCTACTGATGTGGATCTTCATCACTCTGCCAGTCAACTACATTTTTATAGTAACTAAATAAATATATATCATTTTTTTGTTAAGTGTAATTGGATCATTTTCCATGGCACACTGGACGATCTCCCGTGGCACACTTGTATGCCTTGGCACAGTGGTTGAAAATCACTGCTATAAAGTGTACAGGTGCCTTTTGTAGGTGTTCAGTTGCTGACTGTAGTCCATCTGCTGCACATTTTGGGCACAGACTCACTGGAACTAGACAGTTGAAGAAGGAAAAGATGAAGTGATTTGTTTTCTAATTTTCAGCTGTCCAGTATGTCTGTGCCCATGATGGCTTCAGATTCTTCTTTTGGTCTACTGGGAATGGAACTTGATGTGGTCTTGTGCTGTTGAAGCTCATCCACCTCAAAGTTGTATGTTTTAAGCAAGCTGAGCTGCTTTTCTGCTCAGCATGGTTGGTAAGAGTAATCATATTGCTATAGCATTTCGGGCAATTCGAACCAATCTGGCCATCTGAGAACTGTCCCTCACTCAATGTTTAATGTTTTTTTACACAATCCTGTGTATACTTCAGAGACTATTTTCTCAGGAGCTTCTGAAACACTTTAATCAGCCCATCTGGTACCAATATCCATGTCAAGCTCAGTCACAGATCAGGATAAAGCAGCCAGTAAGAGTAGCTTACATTATGGATGTACATATCAAACTGACAGTTGTCTGTCTGTGTGTATATGGTTTGTATATTGCATGTTTTGAAAAGCTATATTTGTAGTTTATACATTTGGTGAATAAAGAGATTGTGACTTTAAATGCAGATGTATTACAGCCATGCTTTTTGTTTGCATTGTAGATTGTGCAAATCGGGGCTAAATGTATGATAATTGCAGGCCTGTTAATTTCAGGCTTAAGTACTATAGTCTTTGGGTGAGTACTGAATTCATCTCATTAGATTGTCTGGCCATCCTTGTGGAAGTTTTCTCTACATTGATTAGTATTTAACGTTATGATTACTAGTTATTAAATTACTGTAAAATAACATTTAATCATGTAAACAAATGTAAAATACTTGTAGTATATGGTTAAAAGTATATGGACACCTGACCATCACATCCATATGTAGTTCTTCCCCAAACTGTTGCCTTAAAGTTGGAAGCAAACAATTTTATAGATGACTTAATATGCTGTAAAATTAGTTTCCCTTCACTGTAACTGAAAGGCACAAACCTGCCCTTGTGCACAAAGCGATGTCCATAAAGACATCCATAAAGCTGGACTAGAAGAATTCAAGTGTCCTGCACTGACTTCAACACCACTGAACACCTTTGGCCTTCACACCCAAACATCAGTTCCTGACCTCACTAATGCTCTGGTGGCTGAATGGAAAAAAAAAATCCCCACAACCACACTAGATAATCTTTTGGAAAGCTTTTTTAGAAGAATGGAGGCTATTATATTAGCAGCTTGGGACTAAATCTGGAATGGGGTGTTCAAAAAGCACATTTTGGTGTGGATGGTGAGGTGACCACAAACTTTTGGACATTACATTTGTCCTTACCATGGCTGATAACATTAGAGATGTTTGTTTTTCTTTTTCTTTTTCTTTCTAACAAATGCACAGATTCCTAGACAGAGCTCCTGATGGAACAGTCTTCATAGTGCTCTGTTTTGTCATACGGTCTGTAAATGCAGTGGGCTTTGCTGGTGCTGTAACATCCTCTTTTGCCGTATCAGCAAAAGTGTTTCCTGACAATATAGCAACAATACTGGTGAGAATTAGTCAACATGTTTTTCCCCAAAACAGCCAGGGTATTTAGATGATAACTGTGCCCTGTGTTGCATAGACAATAGTGCTATTTAGGCTGAAGTTACATAATTTTATTCGTGAACATGTGAAGCGTCCCATAGACAAGACTTACAAAATTCTCATGAGATCAAACCATAAGTGGTTAAAGATTTTTGTATTTTGGTTAATAATTATTTCTTGTCCTTTTTTTACAGGGCTTTATTGAGATTTTTACAGGAATGGGCCTCATACTTGGACCACCTTTGGGTGGATGGATATATCATGCATTTGGATATGAAATTCCATTCATTGCTTTGGGAAGTGTCCTGATTTTGACTGTTCCCTTAATCATGTGGATTTTACCAAATTTTGGTTGGTATACTTTTTATGAATGTATGATCCTACACAGCTTAGAGAATTGTAGTGTGTCACTTTGGACTTGAAATGTGACATTACTGAGTACTGCTTGTTACTAATCACTTAAATCTGAGACTAAATCAGTGCACATGTTAAAGCTATCTCTCTCACTGCTATGAGCTATGACACATGCACTTGAGCATAAAAAAAATCATTATGATCATCTGTGTCTTATATGTAATGGGCAGAAATGCATTCACTGGCCACTTTAATAAGAACACCTATCAGATCATCCAGTCATGTGGCAACAGCAAAATGTGTATAAGCATGCAGATACAAGCATTAGTTAATGTTCACAGTTGAATGTGATGATCATGTTTAAAACAATCATTAAATTAAGCCTTTTCAACTGTATCTGCATGATTTTATGCATTGCACCGCTGCCACATGATTGAACAACTATACATGTTCCTAATAAAGTGGCCAGTGAGCGTAACTGTGTTTATTATATTTCATGTACAGATGCCGTTGCCTCACAGGGTTCCTTCTTCAAACTGTGCTCACAATTGAAGATGATGCTCATTTGCTTTGTGGTGTTCACGCTGAGCTCAGGAATCGGCTTTTTGGATGCAACTCTGTCAATATTTGCCATGGAAGTGGTAATTTCACACAAAATTCTTTTTCTGTCGCTATGAAATCACATGCAGCCTCAATCTGTAGAAAAACACCTACTGTATCTGTTAAAAATCTTATATTCTGTGAGCAGTTTGGCCTGAGTGCTGAATCTGTGGGGCTGCTCATGGTTGCAGTTTCATTACCCTACGGTGCTGCATCCCCTATCCTTGGGATAATGAGTGATAAGTATCCAGTAAGCCAGTTTTCTCTTTAAAGTGATACAAGTTAATTTACTGGTTAAGTACTGCCACTGCTGGGTTTCTGAACAAATCCCTTCAGCTCTGTCTTAGTTTTATTATACTGTTTGTGTGTGTGTGTGTGTGCCCACGCGCATGCAGTTCATCAGAAGGTGGATGATGGCGATGGGAGGAATGGCAACAGCAGTTGGCTTTTGTTTACTCGGTCCTGTTCCTGTCTTTCATATTGACAAGTAGGACTCTCACACACAGAGTAATTAGTAGAGGAATTTTATTTCTAATCACTAAATGACTGACTGAATGGGATTTTTATTTTATAGTGACCTTTGGCTTACTGTTGTCATGCTGGTGGTCATCGGGTTTTCTCTGTGTATGACCTGCATCCCTACCTTCACTGAGATGCTCATCTGTGCACAGTAAGATAACAGATAAAAACAGATTGTGTTATCTACATTATTTGTATACAAGTGTGTATTAACTTTAATTCGAAGCAAGCACTTTAATTGCCTTTTTTTGGGGGGGAAAGCTTCACATGTTGACAATGATTTACTCCTAGGGTTTCCTCAAAAACCTACTAATAAATACTCCTCAGTATTATTTTAATCATGGATGACCAGTTTAATGAAGAAAGTAGTCTTGAAGCATTCTGATCAGTTCATTGTTTCTGAGAGTGACACTACACACACACACTAGTACACTCTTAAAAACAAATTGTTCTTAAATGGCTGTTTGGAAAATGAATGATTCTTAACTAAATTTTAATTTAATCTTAAGTCTCCAAGACTCCACTTTCTGTTAAGATTATGCATAGGGTTCAAGGAAACAATCAAAGAACCCTTAAGGGTTTCAGTCAAGTTTACAAATCCTGGTGTGTGTGGATCATTATTTACACACTTTTCATTACAATGTCATAATGTTAGTCACGTGTCCATTCATACAACACTACAAATAAACCAATACAGTGTGTGTGTAACAGATTTTCTTCTAAAGTTTGCTTGCTATTTAGGTGTCTATTTCAGCAATCATTATTTGACAGAAGAGAAAAAAGTATTGTGGGGTTTTTTTTTATTTTAGTGAAAATGGATTTGAGGACAGCTTAAGCACGCTGGGTTTAGTATCAGGACTGTTTTCGGCTGTGTGGTCAGCAGGGTACGTATTAACCAAACTTGACTTTTTAAGATTTATGATCACTTGCCTTTTTTTTAAAGCTGTTCTGTTCCTCATTTTGTTGAAGGATGTTCTTTGGGCCCACTATTGGTGGATTTATGACACAGAAATTGAATTTTGAATGGGGTGCAGGTTTTCAAGGAGGAATCACCTTTATTGCTGTAAATATAAAGATTTCACAAATAGCTACAGTAAAGAGCATGTAAAGAATTACCTATAATCAATATCTCAATTTCTTTTTATTCTCTCTAGGCATTCCTACTAATGTTATTTTTAACCAAAGAAGAAATATACAAGTCAAGGTAATTTTTTTTCTTTTTTGGATTATCCTGACATCTCTATTATCCCAAATACAGTACATGTGGCTCTGATACTGTTTCCATATTTTAGATTTCAAAAATACAAGATGGCTGAATGCATATTGTATGCAGGAGAAAAATCCCCTCTTCTCTGCTCATCTTCAGAAACTTCTGTTTGATATGTACTCTATCTTCTGATCAAACTGAAGGTATTTTGTGTATTGGCACATCACTATGTGGGAAAAAATAATGTCCAAGACGAAGAAACGAATTCTAACTAATAATAGACAATAGAAAATGTCTGCTTTAGAATTTAACTTGGGAATAGTCCCCATGTCTGTGATGGACAGTCAGGTGCTATTAATTTGTAAAACAAGTTTCTTTTATTTGAAAGTTATTGGGACTCCAAAATCTACACTCTCTGTCCACTTTACTAGGAACACCTGTATGTTCAGACAATCATCTAATCAACCAAACGTGGCAGCAGCACAAAGCATATAGAAACAGGTCAAGTGCTTCAGTTAATTTTCACATCAAGCATTAGAATGATCTCTTGGGATCGAGAGTTTACACAGAATGGTGCAAAAAACATCCTGTATTTGGTGGGTGTGCAGACTGAAACGCCTTGTTGAACTGAGAGATAGAGGAGAATGACCAGACTGGTCTGGGCTGTCCAGTTTGGGCGAGTGTGTGCCCATGCTAGCCTCCTGTTCTTAGCTGACATGAGTAGAACCTGATGTGGTCTTCTGCTGCTGTAGCTCATCCGCCTCAATGTTTAATATTACTGAGATGCTTTTCTGCTTATCACGGTTGTAAAGAGTGATTTTTGAGTTACATCACCTGCCACGCAGCTCTCAGACCTGTATCTGCAAGATTTCTTTTTTTTTTTTGTTATTTCATTGTGCTGCTGCCACATGATTGGCTGGTTAGGTGACTGCATGGGAGGGTGTTCCTAATAAAATGGACAGTGAGTGTATAGCTATAACTTATCTCTTTGTAGTGGACTGATAAAATAGCACATACAATGTATATCAAACCACAAATTGTATGTTTGTTTTTTAAACATGGTATAATTAATGATTATTTTTCTTTCTACACTGAGAGACCAGATTGTAAATAATACTATGTATGCAAATGTTTGTAAATACTTTTACTAACTCATCTATGGTTAAATTACATAATATTCTTTACATCTTATTTATGATTTACTTAATTATATGAAATATCTTACTTTCAGTGTTATATAGGCAGCATAAACTGTATTTAAAAGTTTTCTGCTTGTCCAGCATTTGCACTGAAATCAAAACTATGAAGTAATAGGCAGTGCCCTTTGCTACAGAAAGAGCCTCATTCTTCTGGGAAAGATTTCCTCCTGATGATGGAACGTGATGGAGGTGTGGGGATTTGATTACTTTAAGCCATAAGAGTATTACTGAGGTCAGACATGTTGGGTTTTTGAGTGTTCAATAAGAGAGAGTTTTTTGTTGGGATGATGGAACGTGATGGAGATGTAGGAATTAGAATTTTTTTCAGCCTTGAGCGCATTAGCAAGTTGGATACATGTTGGGTGGTTAGGCCTGGCTCACAAACAAACAATTACATTAAACTGAATGATAGCATCTTGCATAAAAATTCTCTCAAATATTGTATACTATAGTATAATATTTGAGATTAGAGTGCTTTTTTTTCAGACATAAATCAATTTTAGACTTATAAATCAATAGGTCAATAATGGCTGTGTGGGAGTCAGTATAATAAAATGCAATGCCTATAAAATGCATTTTTCTATGTAAATACCCATAATTTGGGGTAGTGGTAGCTCAAGTGGTTAAGGCTCGGGGTTGGTGATCGGAAGTTTGGGGTTCAAGCCCCAGCACGACCAATCTGCCACTGTGCTCTGACCCCCAACCCTATGTGAATAAAGAATTTCACTGTGCAGTAATGCCACAAGGGGTGTGGTAGCATTGGACGACTAATCGGGAGGTTGTGAGTTCAAGTCCCAGGTCCACTAAGCCACAAACACCACTGGGCCCCTGAGCAAGGCACTTTATTGTTTCTTTTTATTATTCCTTTACTTATATAACTCTTTATTGCTCAGTTGTATAAAAAATGAGATGAAAATGTAAGTCACTCTGGATAAGTGTGTCTGCTAAATGCAAGAAATGTAAATATGAAAAAATGAAAGAAATAGAAAAATTAACATTAGCAAGCTGTGTGTGCTCATACTATGAAATCTTTAACATGTATAGTCGTCACTAACTTGTACCAATGATCCCAAATACAGCTAGATCACGCTATACTAAGCATGATGCTCCTGGAGATTCCACTTTGTGCATAACATTTTAGAGCATTTATTCCTCAGTGAATTCGTCTATGATCAAATAGTTAAAACTTTTGGGAAGGCTTGAAAATACCTAATGTGCTTAATATAAGCACCGGAACAAAGCAGGAATGTGACGTGCAACATAAAGCTTTAATAATTCTACCCAGGCCTGATTATGGATTTGGAATCTGTATATTTTCTCAGGGAAATCTCCACTAAATAAGTATTTTATTTTTAAGACTTATTTTACTGTCTAGATGATTTTTTCCCCTCTGATTTAATATAATGGACATTTAACTACTTCAGAGTTTAAGATTTGCATTTGTAAAGATTCTACTGATCGTTTTCACTATACAGAAAAACTGCAGTTACGGCTCAGGGTTTCTGAAATGAAGGCTTAAAATTCAGTTCTGTACAGTTGCTACTGCTGGACCCTTAAGCAAGCGCTTCACCCACAACTTGGCTTTAGTCAAAGATGTGGAAATAATGTATATTCTGATATGTAGTAATGTAAATAATGTTTCAGAGATTGAATTACAAACTAATTCTCAGTGGGATAAGGTTCACACAGCACATGCAAATTTTATCACTCTGCCATGGCTTGACACCAACTTGCTAGGCAGCCAGGTCTGATTAGCATCTTGCGTGTTCTTAAAGCGGATTGCAGTCCAAATGTTTGGGAAATGGACCTACGTGACAACACTGAGGTATACAAACAATGGCTCAGTGAGTGAAACTCCTGCCATAAATGTAAATTAAAGACTATTTCAAATTTGTACAATTTCTGATAGAGAGCTAATTTGTGTTAAACTGTGGCTTTACCTACTTAATAAATTCTGTATTCTTCATATCTGGCTGTTTATTTAAATATTTACAGTCAAGTTATGCCAAATGAGCAGATACAAATATCAACACTTAAAAAAAAAACATGAGATTACTTATGGGTTATTAAAATGAATGTTTATAAAATTACAAAATACATTCAAATTTGAAGGCTTGATTGTAAAAATATGTACAGGTGCTCTGGTGATTTTAATATGTATATACTTTTCCTTTCTTCTGAGTATTAATTCTCACCCCAGTCTGTCTCTTATTCCTGACTTGTAGCATCAGAAATGAAAGCACTGTTGGTTTGTCCTAATCTTGGAAGAGGTCTCTTTTCTTGTAAATGGTACAGAAGTGTCAGGATCGGCTGATGAGGTGGATTGAAGATCATAAGAGAGCTCACTTTTCTTCACCTTTTTCTTCTTCTTTTTAATTCTTTACAAATAAGAGTAAGAAAAAGCACAGGTCACACCCTAATATTACTGTAGTGCTTTATCTGCTTCTAGAAATGCACACAAATACATACACAAAGCTGAATATAAATTAAATGCAACTCCAAGTGTTTAAAACATTTCTTCATACACTATATTGCCAAAAGTTTTGGGACACCCCTCCAAATCATTGAATTCAGGGGTTGGGCTTGGCCCCTTAGTTCCATTGAAAGGAACTCAATGCTTCAGCATACCAAGACATTTTGGACAATTTCATGCTCCCAACTTTGTGGGAACAGTTTGGGGATGTCCTCTTCCTGTTCCAACATGACTGCGCACCAGTGCACAAAGCAAGGTCCATAAAGACCTGGATGAGCGAGTTTGGTGTAGAGGAACTTGACTGGCCTGCACATTTGGAATGGATTAGGCTTGCAGTCTCCGCTCTAATTTATCCCAAAGGTGTTCTATCGGGTTGAGGTGCAAGTCAAGTGAGAACAGGAAGAAGCCATCCTCAAACTGTACCCACAAAAAAAAGTTCCTTTCACTGGAACTAAGGGGTCAAGACCGACCCCTTAAAAACAACACCTGAATTCAATGATTTGGAGGGGTGTCACAAAACCTTTGGCAATATAGTGTATATTAGCTATTATATAATAAATATTACCTATTTAAACTGTTAAGACTCAAGGAGAAGGCTTTAATAAAAAATGTAATAGAGTTAGCAGTCAGCCTTACTTGAGAGAAGGTGCTTCAGCATCAGTGTCCTGCTCTGAAATAATCTTCAGCTCCCCAGAGGCACTGACAGCTGCAGACAACTGCAGCAAATTGGGATGGAGACAAGAAATCAATGCCAAACACTGTTTCCTTTCCTAACGTCTATTAGTTATTTTAAGCCGGTTTATTAGAGCACAGCATGCAATAAGTTTAATACTACTGAATTCGACTTAATGATGGAGAAGTAAAGAAGTGGAGACGATACACTAAGAACGTTATACAATGACTTACCATTAGAATACCATTTTAAGACCATCTACTTACTACATAGAAATAAACAAATCCACTAAAATATCATAAATGCATAGAATGCCCTTGCATGCCAAGTAGTATATCATAGCACAGCTGAGGGAGATCACGGCTTTTATTCCTCTATTATATTACCTTGGTGACTGTGGCCCTGTTAACTCCTTCATTTATTTGCTCTAAGGGTGCGGGTTGTGCTGCTATTGCTCGGGAGAGCTCTTCATCAAAGCCATCTGTGTGGGGAAAAAGATAAACCATGTTTCCAGCACTATATTGTATGAACGTAATCTGATGCTCATTTGTTATCAGAAATGCTCCACATACTTTTATCAGCCACATAGGCAGCTGGGAAGTAGCCTCGGTGTCCACTGGCTAAGCATCCAAACCACCAGTTGTCGTTATCTTTATGCAGCACATGGATCACATCACCGCGGCGTAACATCAGCTCATCAGAGCGACTGGCGTTATAGTCATACAGAGTCACGACCTGAAAAACGATTCATAGGGGCTTAAGTTTGAACAAAACAACTACAGGTTGTCTAGCTAAACTGAAAGTATTTGTAGAGAAGAAAATAAATAGAAAACATTAATGAAGCCATCACAATCATAGCATAAGTACCATCTGCTGGACTTGTTCCACATCAGTCTCAACTTGTAATGGAAATTCAGAATCTGGTAGACTCTGGGAATTCATACAATCTGCTGTTAATAATATTAAACTAATTTCCTTTATTACATACATATATACTGACCAGGCATAACATTATGACCACCTGACTAATATTGTGTTGGTCCCCCTTTTGCTGCCAAAATAGCCCTGACCTGTCATGCACTGTGTATTCTGACACCTTTCTATCAGAACCAGCACTAACTTCTTCAGCAATTTGAGCAACAGTAGCTTGTCTGTTGTATCGCACCACATGGGCCAGCCTTCGCTCCCCACGTGCATCAATGAGCCTTGGCCGCTCATGACCCTGTCGCCGGTTCACCACTGTTCCTTCCTTGGACCACTTTTGACAGATACTGACCACTGCAGACCGGGAACACCCCACAAGAGCTGCAGTTTTGGAGATGCTCTGATCCAGGTGTCTAGCCATCACAATTTGGCTCTTAAACTCGCTCAAATCCTTATGCTTGCCCATTATTCCTGCTTCTAACACATCAACTTTGAAGACAAAATGTTCACTTGCTGCCTTTAAAATATCCCACCCACTAACAGGTGCCATGATGAGATAATCAGTGTTATTCACTTCACCTCTCAGTGCTCATAATGTTATGCCTGCTCAGTGTATAATATATTATATATATACACGTATTCAACAGTTATAACTTTCTTTTCTTTTAGTTTAGTCAATCAAACAAACCAAAATATGATCATCTCACCCTTTGCTTTAATGATGGCATTCTTCTAATGGGATATCCAAAAGCACTGGATCCATCTATGTAAGGGGAGGAAAACTTTAAGAAAACTGATGCTATGCTCTAGAATACACAAACCTAAACATTTCATGAGCATGTCTCTGTATGAGGTATCATGCTAGCACCGTATGGTAAGGCTGTTAAGAAGAAAAACATTGACAGCTTTTATGTACATGTTTGTGAGCTGAACATGGCCTGAGGAATTAGCTGAGCACCAAGTGAGTTGGACAGCTGCAGATTGGAGTGAGGAGAAAGCAAAGATGGAGCCGGGAGAGAAGTATGCAAAACCTGTATTAACACAATAAGATGGGTTAATTATTACATTTTCATTTAATGTTGAATTAGTATAAACATATCTGACTGTTAATTATTTATATATCTAACTAATCGCAGCTACTTGCCTCTTGGGATAAGCCTCTCCCCAACTGAGACATGCTTCCTTCAAAAATAAAATAAAATCCACTTGTGTTAATTAACATGACATTTGAAAACTATATACAAAAAACGTTTATATTTGAATCACTTCCTGTACAAACGGAAGAACTACTCACCCTGGTCGTAGAGGTATTCCATGCCAGAAGTATTGCGATGTGGCTCCTGAAATAACAAAAACTTTCTTACCCTGTTTATATTCTTAAGTGAGCTCAGAGTATATCTGGAGACAATATGCATGCATCCTAGACCATTTCAGATCACATATGTAAACCTTGCATGCTCTCACCAGCACTGTATCTAATTTCTGTTTAACTCGCTGCATCTTCAGGGACATGCGAGCAGCACTTGCAAATCGGTCCATTCCAGAGGCTGAAGCATCCTGGAATGCAAGGATCTCGGTCTGATTCCTCAATGTTTTACTGACAGCAGTGTCAGACCTGTTCAGCTCTCTCATACTCTCCAGCTCCAACTGAGTAACTAACAGCAAATAGAAGAATTAGCTGATGTTTTTGCTTACATACAGTATACAACAGTTACAATGTTAAAGGTGGCATCTGTGTTATAAATCTCTAGCACATATTGTAATATTTATTAAGATTCTCTTCAGATGGCATCTGTCAGTACAAAATGTCAGTACACCCACTTATAAGTAGGATGTGTCTTCTTTTAAATTACAGTGCCTGTCATTTCAGAAAGATCAGCAGAGGTGGATGGGTCACCAATCCATCTTAGAGCATCACACTCAAACAAATAATTATTCACACCCAGGGTTAATTTATGCTCAACTCGCATGCAGTATTTACATAGTTGTGCTTATAGGGTACTGACTGACGTGGTTATGCTAGAAAACCCCTATAGTTTAAATCGTATAAAGGCTTTGTTTTTTTTTTCATTATTACATACAGATACATAAAGTCACCTTTTCGGTCATACACATATAACTGAATTGGCTGATTTTGCCCAAAGGCACAGAAAGCAACTAAATGTTCATGGGGATGGAAAGCCACTCCACGCAGAGCAGTTGGGTAGCACAGCTCTGAGTACACAGCCACTTGATCACCTGCATTTGATCAGAGAAACACACAGGTTGGACAGGTTTTGCAACAGCAGACAAAAACCTGCAGCCATAGTGGAGATCTTCAAATGCAATACATTGGTCTATTCTAGTAAGAAATACCATTTGTGTTATTTGAAATAAAACATACAAAAAATCTTTTATGTTTCAGAAATTAACATTTAAAAAACTAAATGAAGCTTTACCTAAAGCATGCAGTCTTAACCCTGTCTGATCTTCAATTTCAGCTCTACATTTATTAATCAAATTCTGCCATGCTCAAAGGACTTTATACAGTTATATGCTGGTGAGAGATGCATACCGGTCTCAGCGTTCCACACATAGGCAAGTCCATCCTCACTGCCTGAGAAGATGAAGTTTCCACATGGGGTGAAGGTGCTGTTGATCCTCTCCCTGTAATTTGTGGCACCTATATATTTCTTTATAGCAAAGCTGTAGTAAAAATACAAAGAAACCAATCAACAGTGTTTAACAAAGGCACAGATTTTCTGCACTCCACAAACATGCTTAGAAAGTAAATATACAGACAAGTGACAAAGCAAAGGGGGAAAAATTCCATTTCTGCTATGGTGTAGAGGTGTTTGCAGGCATGGTTTGAATTCCCCAAAGTTACTCTGACTAGTCATCTTTATCCTGTGATGATTTCTGTGTGTCTGATACTCTGGATACTATATGTATATACACTGATCAGCCATAACATTATGACCACCTGCCTAATATTGTGTTGGTCCTCCTTTTGCTGCCAAATCAGCCATGACCCGTTGAGGCATGGACTCCACTAGATTCCTGAAGGTGTGCTGTGGTGTAAGGCACCAAGATGTTAGCAGCAGATCCTTTAAGTCCTGTAAATTGTGAGGTGGGGCCTCCATGGATCAAACATGTGTCCACACAAGCCAACCTTCGCTCCCCACGTGCATCAATGAGCCTTGGCTGCATATGTCCCTGTCTCCGGTTCACCACTGTTCCTTCCTTGGACCACTTTTCATAGATATTGACCACTGCAGACCAGGAACACCCCACAAGAGCTGCAGTTTTGGAGATGCTCTGATTCAGTCGTCTAGCCATCACAATTTGGTCCTTGTCAAACTCGCTTAAATCCTTACGCTTGCCCATTTATCTTGCTTCTAACACATCAACTTTGAGGACAAAATGTTCACTTGCTGCCTAATATATCCCACCCACTAACAGGTGCCATGATGAGGAGGTAATCAGTGTTATTCACTTCACCTGTCAGTGCTCATAATGTTATGCCTGATCAGTGTATACACTACCAGTGTTTGTATGTCATTCACTTCATACAAATGTAATGTCTAAATTGAATTCTAAAATACTGCACAAAATTCTCTGCATAAATGTAATTACATTCTCAAATCCATCACTCGCAAAACGCTGTCTTTGGCATGGATTAGAAGACGCCGTCCATTTGGATGCACTTCTAGTGAGCTGACGGGAATTCCACTGAGATCGCTTTCATTTATTTCCTATAGGAAACATTTAATGTTACATACTAATTAGTTATTGTTGTGAAAGCTTTTGCATAATTAGCATTACATTTATGTTTAATGATTATACTGCATTAATGTAGATTTACTTTCTCAATTTTCCATAGACATGTTGATCCATGCAGTGATCCATCCTTTACTTTAGTACTCCATGCTATAATCAGGCCAGCATTGTCTGCAGAAAACATCCTGCTTCCTGTGTCAGAGCCAGCACACTGTTGTAGTTACTTAAATCTTTCAATAACGATATACATAACAGTGTAAATACTTAAACACATTACACAGGTAAGCTGTACCTTCACTGTCAAAACACAGCGCATTTATGAAAGTCTTGTGTCCTTCAAACTCTTGCAGGAGTTGTCCGTTCACATCTTTAACATCTATATTCCACACTCGGAGTAGACCATCATAGCTCCCAGTTACCACCAGGCTAGGGGCTTGAGGGTGGTACTGGGCAGAGTACACAAATGATGGATGGGGGAGGATCTTCTGGGCAAGTCCTTGGAGTCTTTCAATGTTCCACACTCTGACACAAGGAAATGTGGTTTAAACGATCATAAAGGTGCAGATTTCAATTCTTTTAAACAAACATAGTCAAAAAAGTATTTACCTGACTGTTCCATCGGAGGACGCTGACAGCAGGCACGTGTCCTCTCTGGACCAGCAGAGATCATAGACGATACTGAGGTGGCCATTAAAAGATGCTAGGACTTTACCTGAGGGGATCTCATACACTATGGAAAAACACACCAGAAGTCAGCATCATTTCTGTAAATCATAATGTGGATAAAACAATCATGACTGTTCATATAATCTGATTTAATATTAGTCAACAGCAGCTTGATGATAAATTACAATCTTTCAAATAGATGCTATATTTGAGTACTTATCATCTATTCACCTATAACAGGGAAAGCATCCCTGTCTGCACAAGCTGCCGCCAGGACTCTACCATCATGAGAGAAACGGAGAGCAAAGCAGCCCATCTGACCTCCACGGAATGACAGCATGGGTTTGTTAGGAATACGACACACCTGGTAGGTTAAATGTTAGAAAGATGAATTCACAAAATTCATGAAATGTGCTTAAATATATAATAGATTAACAAACAGCTGGCATATTATAACATGATACCTGTCCAGGCAGACGGCTCCATTTTATGGCATCTGATTTGCTCTCTAACAGCTGGGTAAAAGTCTTCTGGGTGAGTTCAGTGTGAAGCTCGGTGTACGAAGTGCTGCCCCTTTCCTGCTGCAGAGCCATCATCGAGCGTATACTGGGGTCCACCTAGTGACAGTCAGATCAGTCTTAGTGCTTACTTTTTTCCGCAACCTTTTGTCCTTAAGCTTCCCATTTTTATAGAGGTTGAACATTTGAAATCTAATTCATAAAACACTTAAAACCATAGAAAGTGCTTCATATAAAACAATTCACCTTAAGAACTTAAACCAACACCTTGAATTATCAAAGATTTTCATTTGAAGTTTACATTAAGGATCAAGTCACTGTAGCAACAATTTACTATAAGTGATTCTTACGTGTTCTGGTAGTTTGAGGCCTTTCACTGTGACATAAAGGGTTGAGGCATATCTGTTCCAAGGGTATTTTGACCACCACTGAAACACCTCAAGTGTTTGTGGATTTTTCCTAGCTCTGGGTGGAGGGCTGTACAGCTGGAGACGCAGTTTACTGCCAACGTTCAACACACCATTTGTCCCTACAAGCTAAAAAGCAAACATTACATACTACATATACATATTACAGAGGTTTGTAAAGTTCATACCGTGCTTAAACTTAAAAAGAGAACTAAGGACACACAGACTTATACTGTACAGTACATGACAAATATTCACCCTCTTTGAAATTTTTACTACCTGTTGTTACTAAAGTGTTACTACCTGGAACAAAAATAGACTTAAATTGGAGTTTTTTTAAGAATCTACACAAAATACACACAATAACTGAAACTGGAAGAAGAAAATAAATATAGTACACAAAATTATTAACAAATAAACAAAAATCTTCATCTCTCAAAAGTAATGTCAAAAATGTTTACCCCTCTTGCTGTTCTGATGTTATAAGTTGTCATCAATTGTAACATAATTAGTGGAATGAAGTCTATGCATGTACGATTAAAGTGTCACATGACCTCATTATAAATACATCCGGTCCGGGAAGCCCCAGAGTTTATCAAAACCTAAACAAGTAGGTGAGGATGCCTCCATCACTAACAAGAATGCCAAAAATATCCTTAAAATATACTGTAAACAGGAAATATAGTTTTGAAGAAAAACTATATTAGATATTGGACCTTACAAACATTCAACCAATCATTCTTGAGCTACTGCACTAATGAGAATCTCGACTCCTGGACAGATGGATGGACAAACACACAGACAGACACAAACACTGACACACAGACTGACTGATGGCTACTGTAGTTAATCCTAGCTATTCAAAAATGGTCCATAAATTCCTGAACATGAATGTATAACATTTCTATATGACCAATAGGGAGAAAGCCATTGAAGAAAAACTATTTCAGGCATTTGACCTTGAGACCATGATCCTATTTGGATCAACCCTAATCAGATAAAATGTAATAGATAATTAGATAAAATTAGATTAGATACAATCCAATTAGATCATCCCCTGGTTATAATGATAATTCTAAATGTAAAATCCTACATTCAGCCACTGAAATAATAAGAATCTTGGACGGAAGGACAACCCAAAAATAACAAGCCACCACCACTCAGTGACCATTAGCATCATGAAAAGGAGCCATCAAACCAAATATGGGATAAGGTTTTCTAAACATATTAATCAGTTTGGTTTTGAGAAAAAAGCCAATCCACACAGCACCATTACAACCATTTCTAAAATTGTCAAGAACACGACACAGTCCACAAAGCTCAGTGACCAGGTAAAGAGAACAGAGAGAGAAGCAATTTTGCATATGTTCATTAAATACTTGAGCAGGCTACTATATACTGAGGAAAATACCAGTAATCCAGGAAGGTTGTTGAAAATCCAATTACACTAAACAATGTATTTTGTGCTACCTTCAAAAAAGCCCAAGCAATTTTGCGAAATCCTCGCTCGCTCTGGTCAGCAGAAGCATTTGCCCTTGCCTCTTCCATGCTTATAAATTCAAGGATCTATAACGAAAAGAAAAGTTTATTAATCATCTTGCAGCACTAATGACACATTAATACAACGAAAAAGCAACACTTGATCACCTCAAAAAAAAGGATGACTTTTGGCGCTTCATCATTCTGCTGAAGAAAATAACTAAAGCGCTCATTAAAGATGATCTGCTCCTCCCACTCAGGAACTGTTGACTTTTGTTTCTTGAAGTCGAAAGGCTGACTGATAATGGGAAGGATATGCTCGACATTCTCCTGTTCATAAAAGGAAGACACTCGACGATGGCTGAATGTAACAGAGAAATTGGAAAATGATCGGTGCATAAATATGACAACATAATTATATATTTGCGTCTCTTTAGACCAAATTATAACAGTGATCAGATTTATGTTATCCTGAGCAGAGTTATGTTTTTACTTTACAGATGTCTGTTAAATTCCTACCTATCCTCTTTCTTGACATACTGTCCAGTGAGTTCATCCACAACATGGACTTTGACCATGGGGTGGGACACCAGAAGGTCCGTCTTGAGTCTGTCTGTACGGTGAATGTAAACTCCCAACACCAGGCCATCATCAAAAGCCTGGCTAGGAGATGCATCCACTGTTGTCTGACTGTTCTGTACTATCACTTCTGCAAACACAACAAAATTACTGTCAATACTACTAATAAAAGTAGATTAATGAAATCAAGTGAATTGCTACCAGAATGATGACTGCATTACAAACCTTGCTTTCTTTTCTTCTTCTTTTTTCCTATGGGCTTGACTGTCTCTTCTTCCTCCTCCTCTGGGACATTGTTTAGAAAGTCTTCCTGTGATTTAGTTTTATCAGCTGCTAATTCCGTTCGATCTTGGACACATGCTGATGGAAGCTCACTTAGCATATCAAAGAGGTTCAAGTATTATAGAGACAGAAAAAAGATCATTACGGTTCGTCTTAAGCCTGTCAAGTAAACTGTAAATGGGAGATAATCAATATTGTTAAAACATTTATGCTAAAGTTTAAAAAAAAAATATTTTAGTTGATGTGTGGAAGAATTATCACACATAACCTTTGTAAAATATAATAATCTCTGTAACAACTCAATTATTTAAATTGATATAATCATTCTACTATATATTACCTTACCTTTCATTTTCTTTACTTCCTTTCAGATTCTTCTTTTTCTTTTTCTTTTCAAATTCATTGTTTAATGCAGTTATTTCTTGCAGTGTTTTACTTGGTTTCTTTTGTTGGGTTTTTTTCAGAGCCCTCTGCTCCTCCTGTGTAATCTGTTGCTGATACTCCTGAAGGAGATCATCTTCACGTTCAGACTCTGCTTTCGTAACACCGGCATCATCTCCATTTCTGCTCTTCCCTTTTTTACCCTTTCTCTTCTGCCCTAAATCTGCCTCAGCAGGAGGTTTTATTTCAGACTTCAGGGCAGTCTTAACACTCTCATCTTTATCTTGAACAGGTGGCAGTGGAGGGAGTGCTCTTTTGCTCTTCTTTCTTCCTGAGATCGCAGTGGGCATTTCCTCACCCACATTACTGATGTTGGCTTTCTTGAACACCTCATTCTCCCTGCGCCTGTTCTTCGTGTACCTTGGACTGCCCTGAACAGGGTCATATGTGTTATTGAGAATGGTCTCATCTTCCTCAATGTCTTTGGTAAGGTTTTTCTTTAAAGTGTGAAGCTGCAAGAGAACAGAATGGGGCAAAACATTTATAATACTCAGCAAGAAAATCTGTCTATTTAATGCGTACAATACTATGTATCATAATAATCAATTGTAAATTGGTTTCATTTCAAACCTCAACATTCTCCTGCAGATGCTCAGATTGTTGTTTGGGCTTTTTCTTCTGTGATGGAGGATTTGTATATCGCCTAAACACCTCATCAAAGTGGGTTCTTGCCGTTGCTCTCACATCACTCTGACCTGTTAAAACACAAGTTTAACTGTCACCTCATAAACTATGTGGACAAAAGTATTTGGATACCTGACCATTAAACCTATATTGTTCCCATTTCAAAACCACATGGACCAACACATAGTTTTTCCCCCTTTACTGCTAAAAGAACCTACACTCTTCTAGGAAGGCTTTCCACTAGATTTTATTGTGTGACTGCAGGGCTTTGCCCATTTAGCCACAAGAGCACTAATGTGGTCAGACATTGATGTTAGGTGAGGAGGTTGGGGTGTAGTCAGTGTTCCAGTTCATCTCAGAAGGGATTCAGTGGGGTTGAGGTCAGGGCTCTGTGCAGGACACTTGGGTTCTTCCACTCTAACCTTGGAAAATCACGTCTTTATAGAGCTCACTTAGTTAAGCATCAAGTCAAGAAGCTTTTATTGTCATTTCAACCATATATAGCTGACGCGGTACATAGTGAAATGAGACAAGTTTTCTCCAGGACCCTGGTGCTACATAAAACAACATAACATATAGCTACAAAAGAAAATGACAACACAGAGCTAAGGACAGAAAATAGTTGTCCTACATAAAGTGCAACCTGGTGCAAACAGTGCAAGACAAAAGACAGTGCAAACAGACAACACAAAACAGTACAGGACACAAAATGTGCAAAATAGAAGCACTATAAACAAGTAGGTTTTTATAAACATGCACAATATTGGCAAAAGTTTTGGGACACCCCTCCAAATCATTGAATTCAGGTGTTGTTTTTCAGGGGTTGGGCTTGGCCCCTTAGTTCCAGTGAAAGGAACTCTTAATGTTTCAGCATACCAAAACATTTTGGACAATTTCATGCTCCCAACTTTGTGGGAACAGTTTGGGGATGGCCCCTTCCTGTTCCAACATGACTGCACACCAGTGCAGAGTCCTGACCTCAACCCGATAGAACACATTTGGGCTCGCCCTTTGCAGCTATAACAGCTTCAACTCTTCTGGGAAGGCTTTCCACAAGGTTTAGGAGAGTGTGTATGGGAATTTTTGACCATTCCGGTAGAAACGCATTTGTGAGGTCATTCACTGATGTTGGACAAGAAGGTCTGGCTCACATGCTCTAATTCATCCCAAAGGTGTTTTGAGGTCAGGATTCTGTGCAGGACAGTCAAGTTCCTCCACACCAAACTCGCTCATCCATGTCTTTATGGACCTTGCTTTGTGCACTGGTGTGCAGTCATGTTGGAACAGGAAGGGGACATCCCCAAACTGTTCCCACAAAGTTGGGAGCATGAAATTGTCCAAAATGGTATGCTGAAGCATTAAGAGTTCCTTTCACTGGAACTAAGGGGCCAAGCCCAACCCCTGAATTCAATGATTTGGAGGGGTGTCCCAAAACTTTTGGCAATAGTGTATACACGTAAACTTATGCATACAGCAGCAGTTGGTGGCAGTTTGAAATGTGCAATAACAACAGCAGCAGCATTTGAATAGTGTGCAAATACAAGCATGTAAACAGTTATAATGTGTGTGGAGTTTTAGATGTATATACACAGCCAATACATTTGAGACATTTCTAGTAAAGAGAAATCTTAATGCTACAGCATACAAGGATTTTCTAGATAATTGAGTGTGGTACAACTTTGTGGCATCAGTTTTGGAAAGAACCACTTATGGGTGTGATGGTCATATGTCCACATACATTTGGCCATATAATTTGGTACTGTGTTTGAGTGTAAATGGGAGTATAAAGTCCTTACCTGCCGGCATTCTCGAAAATTCGAGGGCAAATTCATTCTGTGAACAAAATACACCTAAATAATTAAAAAAAAAAAAAAAAAAAAAAAAAAAAAAAAAAGTGAAATGAAGTAACAAGACATGCAAATATTACTACTTCAGTATCAACTAAAGAGGATTGTGCTTCAGCTTGAGTGAAGTGAATTCTGATGCTTTAAGCTGCTTGAAGGCAGGGGTCATTTAAGTTAGTTAGCTAGCTGGCTAATCCACATACATCCGAATAATCACCAATGTTTTACTTTTCAGTTACAGCGAGAAACCACAATGCATAACGTACAGCACAATGATCCGACTCTTGGAAATTATTTTAAAAACAAATCGAGACTTTGATCAGACTTTTCTGTTTATTAAGGCGTATCTGTGTTGTGTCTGAATCACCGTTATTTCACTTAACGCTACTCCCATGTTATCCATGTTAGCCAGCATGCTATCACAGTAAAATCACATTAGCAACGAATAGAGACTAATAACCAGCATAACCTTTTCGCAATAACCAAAACGTATTAGGATCTGGTGTATAGCATATGTTACTTACCTAACAACTAAATCGTGGCTTTTGAAAGTTGATTTTTTAACTATCAGTTGTTTTAGCCAGCGAACGGTTGCGATGGTATCCAATAATAAACAAGTTCTAGCGCAGCCTCCGTATGACGTATCATCTAAAAGCACCAATCAGAGCACAGCACCGAGGCTCGTCAGTGCGCGACACTCCGATGCGTGAGAAAATCTCTGCATGTCAGCTTTGTTTATTCCCTAACGACACTGCGCCCTCTACTGCTCATGCGCGAAAAATCAAGGCAAAGGGAGCACTTTCATCTGACATGTAAAATATATTGCTAAAAACGTTTTGGGACACCCATCCAAATCATAGAACTAAGAGGCCAAGCCCAATCGCTGAAGAACATCACCTGAATTCAATGATTTGGAGGTGTGTCCCAAAACTTTTGGCAATGTAGTGTATCATATGGAAATGAAACGAAGCTATGAAATATAAGACTTAATTTGTGAATTGTTTATACAAAATAATAATCTGGAAACATTTAGCTCCTACACATTTAAAGAGGAAGCTCCATAAAACTCTCACAACTGACATAAAGAATTAAGTTCATACACATTTTTTTTTATTATTCTTGGATCATTAATCATTTAAATATTAAACTTCAACATTCTCCTTGACCACTGCCCTGCCTGCTTCGTGTTTTAAAGAATTTAATCATCTAAAATAAATTAACTCCATGTGCATGTATGGAAATATACAGGAAATTACATAATAATTACTGTGCATGAAAGTCTTCTAAATGTGATGCTTACACCTAAATTATTACCACAGTCACTGAAATCAAGACCTTTAAAAGATTTTGACATTTATCACACCTCATGTATCATTAAGTACGTTGTTTATTGCAGGACTATATCCTGCATGAGATGCAATCAGCTGTACATGAAACCGAGCAGCTGATTGCAATGTGAAAATGTTCTGTGCGTGCACACGTGTTAATGGCCTGCTCGTTTCAGCTCTTTATGAAGTGCTCGTTAGCATTTAATTGATTTATGTGACTAACCCTCAATTCCTAACTAATCCCATGTGTTATTTCTGAACCTGCTAAACCTCACAAGCCCCTTTGATTCGAGATCATAAGCATTCATATAGTAACCTATAAATAACAAGAACTTACAATACAAATATGCAGAACACAAAAGATTAAGACATTAAATGTTTATTGTTATTTTCAGAAGATAAAAGTGAAATCGCACAGTGCCTTTTATGGTGCAAAATAAACTAACGTGACTACTATACAATATTATAGGTATTATAACGTAGTTTAAGTGCTCAGCTGAATAGTGACAAGTCCTCGCTTTTTTTAAGCTGTGGAAATCTTGTCCATGGAACATCCACACTTCTCAACGATCATGTTGGGAAATTCGGCCACTTCGATCTGTGTGTAGTCCTTTTTCTTTAGCAGGTACATCACCGGCAGAGGTGCGCTTTCCACGACTGAGCAGGATCTCGGTCCGTAGCCATAGTTACGCTTGGGCTGCTTACATCCTCCTGTACAGCGGAAAGCCTGGTATCCAGCCGGCTCCAGGATCCAGTACTGCGCCCACGTTACTTCCCGGAAGTTGATGTAATGCTCTTTCCGGCAGCACGCCTGATTGTCTGCGCCGCGCCTACAGTCACCCAGGGACCTGTATAAAATAGTGCATTCATTAGTGACACAGGTAATAGATCTTAAACATGCACACGACAGTGATGAACATGTAAACATCGACCGATAATACTACTTACCCATATTCTTCCAAGTTCAATGTGTACAGCTGGAGCTCAGGTGTCCCTGCAGTGGTGTCGAGGCTGTTCACAGCGTTCTGCGTGGTGAATCTCACTCGCTTTGCCACTTCAGCTGCATAACTTCCAGGTCTTTCTCCTTCGATCCGCACCTCCAAATGCAATGGGCTTTTAGTCATTGTCTTGGACCAGTAGTGAACCGCTTGGGTCACGTCAAAGCTCCTCCAACCGACCTCGTTCACTGGGACCAACCTGTTCGAGATAAGAACATGCGTTAAGCAACAAATTCTTCCTTTATTAAGCAATTAACTTGAATTAGAAATCGAGTGTCTCTCTTTGAATATAATACTTCCAAGAGCTTACCTTGAGTCAACCAGTGAGCTGTGGTTGGACTGGTTGCACACCCAGTAAATGCTCACGCGAGCATGATTGACGGGTCTGTGCTTCTTCTTCTCGGTCGCAGGCAGTTTACGCGCAGCGCTCTGGTAAAGTTTGAGCTCTGCCATGGCCACCTCGCTGTTTTCTTTCAGCCTCGTCTCCATGTCAAACACCAGATGTTGTCGAGTCATATCTGAGTATTTCATTTCGCTTGTTATATCTGGGAAAACATATAAGCTGTTAAGCCCGGTTGGACATATATACACTGTACATTCTCAGACACTAACAGTAAATTTAGTATGTATACTTTATCTAGAAAAGTACACTTCACCTTTAACTTACGAAAGCTGAATAATACCACAGCCTCAAGGAAAAGATTTTTTTTATTATTACATATTAAGGAAGCTGGTGGTGAAAGTGTGAATTCAAAATGCATGCTGCAGTTCTCATTAAAAAATCTTACCTGTGTTGCCATGGATACGCCTAAGAATTCCCGCCAAACTGGGCAGAGATCTCCGCCTCCGCGCATGGTGTAGTTTCAGCATGGACAGATACTTGCTCTTAATGTGATTCGGGATCACCAGATTTTCTAAATCTCTCTTGTGGATGCTCGGGAGTTCCGTTAGTCCGAGTTTTTGTAGAATGGCCTCCTTCATGTTTTCAGTGGAGTCCGTTTGCGCCAGAGAGATGAGCACTGCACACAGCAGCAGGTGGATGAGGAAAGCCATGTCGTAGTGTCGTAGTGCTACACGTTCCCTACTGTGAAGTGACTGAAGGTGAAGGGCTTAGGAGTGTCCTCTCCTTATATTCAGCTCGACCTCCGGCGTCACATCACGTCTAGACCACTTTACAGTCCTAAAGGGGGAAAGGGGGAGGGAGGGGGGTGACCTGAAGGGTCTGAGCCACTTCAAAGACACGTCGCTAATTGGGAGTCGTTACTTCGTTTTCTCAGATAGGTGTCTCAATAAATAAATAAACAAATAAATAAATCTACATGCTGCCCAAAACATGCATCTGAATTTAATTTGAACAGTACCACAATTAAGCCCAAGTTCCCTCTAAGAAAAATATGGTAATAAACGACAGGCTTTGTTGTTGGGATCTACATTTTCACAATCAAGTAAAAGATACATACTATAGGTACAAAAACATGTAGCACTCAGTCACTAGGAATGGTACAGTATTTTTTATAGAATATGATGGTAAGTGGATCATCATCACCATGTTTTAATATTAGCCGGTTGTAAATTCATACGATACTATCCTTATCAAGACTAATTAAGGTCAGGTTTGTCGCTTTGATTTAGGCCTAGTCATTTATTTAGTCTGAATATATTTTGAGGCAAGGTGTATTTGGAAATATTTCACATAGTCTAAGGCTCAAGGTATTATTACAGATACAGACCACAGGGTTAGGCATTTGGAAATGTGGATTGGAAGAAGTTTTCTTAAAGGGGTGATTATCTATTTCTGCTCTAGGATCAGTCAGACCTTTTTTTGTCCCACAAACAGAAGAACTAAAGTTGGCCTCAGTCTGCCTTGTGTATTGGCTTATAAGTTCCCTATCAGACAACTCAGACCTCCAAAAGGTCTGATGATAGAGCAACTATTCTCAGACAAGCAACCAAATATACTCCTTGTTGCAGCCTGCTGTTAATCATATTATTAATCGAGTTATTTTGTCATGGTGAAAAATATATATTTTTAATAATATATAATATTTATTAGTGTAATATTACTATAGTGTATATATAGTGTAATAACTATTATTATTATTATTATTGTTGTTGTTGTTGTTGTTGTTATTTCATTGAGAGATTAATTCAGTGTTCATTAATTCAATAGTGTAAAACAGTGTTACTAAATTTGGAATATTAAGGAAACTAATATTATTGAACAAAATACTTGTATTAAATCACAAATTTATTAATATAGAAGCATTTGTTAAGTTGTATATTCTTGTACAAGCATTTATTCAATGATTTATGTTTTTGTAAAGGCAAATTATTACTTTTACTCTTTCTAGTATCAAAAGCCTATAAATCACAATATATTTAAGTATCTATATAATCCTTTCCATCTGATTGTTAACCAAGACATTCCACATAATAGTCTACCAACCAGTGATTTATGAGTTTTGATGTCATGTTTTGATGAGTTTTGATGAACAGTTAATACTGCTGACTAGACTTGCAATTCATTACACAGGCTAAACTTCCCTATATGATTTACCTGACCGTTCCAAATCCAATTACACAAAATGCCAGTGGTCTAACATCTTAATTGAATAAAAGGAGCCTGCAAGTTTTCTGATCTCTTATGTTTTCCTTGAGTGTTGGCTACCAGTCGTTCCAATGCCATGTGAATACACATATAATTACACTCTGATTAATACATCTTTATTCTGTCTGTGTTAAAATGACTGTTTTTTTGTCTTTGAATTCATTCTGTTCACTGTGTTCAATGCAGAGTAAGCCCATGTGCATGAATATCTTGAATTGGTTTTTGTACAAAGGTCTTGATACTTTTTCTCAGATTATTTGAGATCAAAGATATTTACTCTGTTCGCGCTAATCATGAATGAAAATGAATAATTTTCTTTTATAAGTGTGTGATTTTGCATAGTGCTATGTAAGCATGTGCTTTTGGAATGGGGTTGATACATAGCACATATATTAGATTATAAGCTACTACATATTCATTGAGTGATATAGCCTAAACCTAGTCTGGGCAAAATTTTGACCTCAAGACCTCATACTGAGCCCACGTAATATCAATATAATTCATTAATAAAAAACATAACAAAAGCATACGAAACGTGACGGCTCACTAGTAAATGCTAAGTCTTCAAAGGTTATGCTGTACTAGTCTCGTCTACTGTGTTAGCCTCGCTTAGCCTAGCAGTTTTCTCAATACACACATACAGACTGGTTTATTTGCTCTGTAGCATGTTTTTTTTTTTTTTTTTTAATGTAGGCTATAGCCTACTACATATATAAAGATCAGTTAGATGAGGGAGAGGTGGGAATTGTCTGTTTTTTTTTTCGCCAAATGAAAAACAATAGCCCAGTGGGATAAAAACAACCTTAAACGTTGCTGCTTTCTTTTAGCCTTTTAATCAAAACGTAAGTCCAATAAACACATTAGCCTATGTGTTAATGATAGGCTGCGTGTCGCACATTAGCATCACAACGTGGATCCATTGACGACTAGTTGCTTTACAGGCTACTACCCAATAAATAAACAAAACAAATCAATTTTGAATGAAATATGTGAGGCTGATCGAATATGTCATATATGTCAAGTAAGTGGATATGTTAGAAATACACAAACGCATGCGTGGAAGGGGGTTGGAGGGAGGGGGGGTCTATTTAAGCTTATAATAAGTCTATAACTTTTGAACTGCTCTACTTTGAGCTGTGACTCTGTGCATATTATGTATATACATACCAGTGTAGTGTAGAAACTAGTAGTAAGAAAACTAAAACAATGACTCAAACAAACAAACAAATAAATAAATAGACAGACAGATAGATAGATAGATAGATAGATAGATAGATAGATAGATAGATAGATAGATAGATAGATAGATAGATAGATAGATAGTTGGATAGATAGATAGATAGATAGATAGATAGATAGATAGATAGATAGATAGATAGATAGATAGATAGATAGTTGGATAGATAGATAGATAGATAGATAGATAGATAGATAGATAGATAGATAGATAGATAGATAGATAGATAGATAGATAGATAATATTGGGATGTATAAACATACTCGAGCTGGGATGCCATTCACACACTTTTAGCTAAAGCTGACTAGTCCTCAACCAAGTCAACATGCAAGCAAACAGACTGAAATTTAAACAGATAATAGAAATATACCTAACTGCATGACAATGCTTTTTTTTTTTTTATCAATTTCAATCTGAAATAAAGCGTACATACATTTAGAGATATAATAATAATAATAATAATAATAATAATAATAATAATAATAATAATAATAACAAGAAATCTGTACAGTATGTGTATATTTTATCATATTTAAAAATAAAGGAAAATACAGAATGAGTAATTTACATCAAAGTTATCAGAAGTAAAAAATAATTAAAAAATGTTTTGGAGGGTGACTGATGTAAATTCTTAGTTTTAGTTATTGTTATTAAACGAAATTGTTTAATCGTAATCCCGTTTATTAAATTCATCTCTTCATTTGTCCAGCAGTGGGCACTGTTACACCATCATCATTAATATTGTGTCCGTATAGTTTTCACAAAAAACAAAAAACAAAAAAAAACAAGGACAATTTTGTCTATTTTTAACCCAGCTAAATGCTTCTCATATTTTACTGTTGCTTTTTGAACCCAATTTCTTCCTTGATGTAACCCAGATTGTAAGTGCAAACCTACCCGATCCTTTAAAAATAAAATGACACTAACAAATAGTTTTCAATAGTGAACACCATATGTTCACATACTTTATGTCCCATTTTTGTTGTTTGTGACATTGAACATCTGTGAAACATACATTTTTGTTTTGTTCATTTTTGTCCTGATCCTTGGCACTCAAGTGTAGTTTCTAAAGCTGTTTATACACAGTTATGTGGTAGATTTGTGTTGCTATAAATCAACTGACCATATCTGCTGAAATCATATAGACTCCTAAGAAAGACCTTTGCAAATAAGATGTCAGTGGTGACTGTCTAATGGACAGCAGGACCTCTGGGACCTCTAGTGTGCAAGCTGGTCAAGGAAAAAGAGACTGGGGGAGGAAAACACTGTCACATATAATCGACCGTGCATCAATTATTTTTTGGCTAGTGGGGGAGTCCCAACAAATCCATACAACAAATAATTAATGGGAATTTTTTTGGAAGAAACCCACAGAGATATCAGTGCACAACATCTCTGTAGATATTTAAAAAGGCATCAGATAACTAACTTTGTTCTTCGACCAAAATCGTATCTGTATCAGTGATTTACGATGCAGAAATAGCGAAATAACACTTCCAGCATCCCTGAATTTCCCCATAAAGCAAAACAGCTGTTGTTCGCCGGTCGCCATGTTGGTGTAGCATTCTTTCTGGCTTATTTCCCAATAACTCCCGACTCCCTCTATAGGGACACTACACCGGATATGAAATAGTGGCTTGTGCTCTCAATGTAGTGCACTACATTCAGGAAGACAGTTTGGATGGAGCCTCATCCTATCGCTGCAGCCGCATTCCCTGAGCGCGGTGGGCTGCGGGTTGAGGTCGTACAGGGGAGAGGCACGGATTTCCACAGTGCTGTGTGGGACACAGGGAATGTTAGTTACTGTTCATTCTGGCGAGATTTTCGACTCTGGAAAGGACTTCTGTATAGATGCTATTTTTACGGACTGTCTGTGCTGCCTATCAACTACTTTTTTTTTTTTTGGAAGTTGTGTCAAGTTAGTTAGCTTGCTAGGTTTTCAGCTATCAAGCTCGGCTGCTGTAGCTCCACAGTAGTGTCATTATCTAGCTTAGAAGTTACTTTGTGGTTAGCAAATTCTAGTTCGTAATGTGTTTAGATACGTGAATATTTAGCAAATTAATTTATTATACTAAGTCGTGTCGCTTAAACCAAGGTTTTAAAAAAACCATTTCTATTGTCTAGTGTCTAGGTATCCAAGAGTTAACCTTACCTAGCGCAATCAATTCGCTAGCCACTTAGCTTTCTAGCATTTGCTGCAGGCTTTGCTCACATTAGCTTGTTTGTATCTGATGCGGTTGAAGAATAACTGATAATCAGTTTTATTTAGCTATTCTTTTACATAGAGCATATTAAATATGAACAGTTTGCTTACAAACGCGCACTGTTTTATTAAGAAGTGTGAAGAGTGGAGCGACATCACGGCTTAGCTAGGCTGATTTTTGTTTAATTTCTGTCTCTAATTAATCCTGACTACAGAAAATGTAGCAGACAATATTAGATGAACGAAATAAATCTAACTAGCTACAAACAAAACGGCTGGGTTTCTAGCTGAGGCAGTGAGCACACCATGGTTCTCTGTTGTGTATGAATGGGAGCATGAAGTGTTTTCTTCTGGAGCTTAGCTAGCTGTGTGTGTTTGTAGCCTCAGCACCGACGTGGCTAGCTTGACTCGGTTTTTAATGTCAGTGTTTATATTTTTAACGCAATTCTGTCAGATACTGTAAAGTCCAGGGACGACCACATTTTTGTTCCACCATGTCGGGGGAAGTTCGTTTGAAAAAGCTGGAGAAAATGTTCCTGGATGGTCCTGTCAAGTCTAATGGCCAGTGTTTCAGCGTCGAGACTCTGCTGGACGTGCTCATCTGCCTGTATGATGATTGCAATAATTCCCCCCTCAGGAGAGAGAAGAACATAGCCGAGTTCCTGGAGTGGGGTAAGTGGTAGACGTGTTACATAGGGTGGTTATTTTGAATTTATTAAATACACCACCAAGCATTGAGCATTTTAACATGTACACATACTCTACAGTAGGTTTACATTTACTGACTGAAGCTGTCCATCAGTTAATATGACCTCTACTGCTGAGAGATTCTCACACCATTCTCACCACTGACCCTGACCTGGCACGGTGCATCAATATGAGTCTGTTAGGAATACACTGACCAGGCATAACATCATGACCACCTTCCTAATATTATGTTGGTCCCCCTTTAGCTGTCGAAATGCAACAAACTGTGATGCACTGTGTATTCTGACACCTTTCTATCAGAACCAGCATTAAATTCTTCAGCAATTTGAGCAACAGTAGCTCATCTGTTGGATAGGATCACACGGGCCAGCCTTCACTGCCCATAACCTTGTTGCAGTGTTCCTTCCTCGGACAACTTTTGATAGATACTGACCACAAGAGCTGCAGTTTTGGAGATGCTCTGGTCCAGTTGTCTAGCCATCACAATTTGGTCCTTGTCAAACTTGCTCAAATCCTTACACTTGCTCACTTTTCCTGTTTCTAACACATCAACTTTGAGGACAAAATGTTCACTTGCCGCTGAATAAATCCCACCCACTAACAGGTGCCATGATGAGGAAATAATCAGCGTTATTCATGTCACCTCTCACTGCTCATAATGTTATGCCTTATTGGTGTATATATATATATATATATATATATATATATATATATATATATATATATATATATATATATATATATATATATATATATATATAATATATTAATATTAATTATATAAAATTTATTTTAATGGGAAGGCCAGTTTATCCTGCAGAATCTGGTACCAAGCTGGTTCGCAGGATGGCAGGGCAGCATACAAGTCTGGAGAAGCGTTCACCTTGTTTTGTTCTTTCATCTTCATTTTGGTTAAAACTGAGAATCTAGTTTCGCATATAAGTAGTTGTAAAAAAACAGTAGCAATGAAATGTTTGCTTTGCTCAGCATCGGATACTCGATAGAGAGGCTAATCCTAAAGGAAGATAATTTACTTTCATAAAAAAATCATAAATGGTACTTTTTGACTTGCTCATTTTCAGCATAAAATAAATTAAAAGACGGGCTACTAATATAACTCTACTAAAGCATCATGGCAGTGGTTTTTTTAAGTGTTTCTATTTAAAGTTATTCTCCTTCTCTTTGTTTTATTATTCTTAAAATTGCATTAATTAATTTTAGAACATTTTCTTTAAATCCTATTGGTGACCCATTTTTTTTTAAGTCTCGTGACCCACCCGAGGGTCCTGACCCAGGGTTTGAAAATCTCTAGGTTAGAGCACAGATGCCAAACCCTGGTCTGGAGAGCCCCATTTCCTGAACATTTTAGTGTTTCTTCTGCTCTGATGCACCCTATTCAACTAATCAGCTACCTAACAACTCTTCCTGGTTGAAGTGGATGTGTTAGAGCAGAAAAAATACACAAACTGTGAAGAACATGTGGTACTCAGGGGATTAGGAACATTCATTCATTGTCTACCGCTTATCCGAACTATTATTGGGTCACGGGGAGCCTGTACCTATCTCAGGCGTCATTGGGCATTAAGGCAGGATACACCCTGGATGGAGTGCCAACCCATCGCAGGGCACACACACACTCTCATTCACTCACGCAACTACACACTACGGACAATTTAGAGATGCCAATCAACCTACCATGCATGTCTTTGGATTGGGGGAGGAAATCGGAGTACCCGGAGGAAACCCCCGAGGCACGGGGAGAACATGCAAACGCCACACACACGGCGGAGGCGGGAATCGAACCCCCAACCCTGGAGGTGTGAGGCAAACGTGCTAACCACTAAGCCACTGTGCCCCCCTGGATTAGGAACATGTGGTTTATTATTAAATAGGTCCAAGGAATTTTGCATAGTCTGTAACTACCAACAAAGTAGTTGCGTTGAATAAATTGTACATTAAGTACACACAGTACGCAAACCTGTTCTGCCTGATAAACTCATACTGGAGGTGCACACAAAAGCCTGCTACTACCGTGTGTGTGCTGTGTGCTGTACTGAGAATGATCCACCACTTAAAAGATACACTATATTGCCAAAAGTTTTGGGACGTCTGCCTTTACATGCACATGAATTTAATATGGAGTTGGCCCGCCCTTTGCAGCTATAACAGCTTCAACTCTTCTGGGAAGGCCACCAAACTCGCTCATCCATGTCTTTATGAATCTTGCTTTGTGCACTGGTGTGCAGTCATGTTGGAACAGGATGGGACCATCCCCAAACTGTTGCCACAAAGTTGGGAGCATTAAATTGTCCAAAATGTCTTGGTATGCTGAAGCATTAAGAGTTCCTTTTACTGGAACTAAGGGGCCAAGCCCAACCCCTGAAAAACAACACCTGAATTCAATGATTTGGAGGGGTGTCCCAATATAGTGTATCTGGTTGGCAGTGAGCTCTTAACATTGATGGATGGAGTAGAAGGAGTTCAAGAGCAGTCAGTATTTTCTTAACTACAAAGTGTACAAAATGCCCACTGAGTGTAACCGCTGGCAAATAAGCTTTAAACTTTAAGTTCTTGGATAGAGTGTATTTAGTGGGTGATCCATCACAGGCTGACCCCCCCCCCCCAATATGTTTTTCTTAATGTGTTATGGCACTAATATAATCATGTAAACCTATATGCACTTTAGGTTACTGATTGCATGTTTCCAGTGTTTAGGGTCTTGTAAATTCCCAGAGCATTTCCAATGTGCATACAGCCTTTAGTAAAGTCAAGTAACAACTTGCTGCTAAATATTTAGTCGTCATACCTGCATACTGAACTGCAAGGCTGAGTGAAACATCAAGGATCAGTGTGTTTGTCTTTCACTGTAACAGGACCACATACACATTATTGCTAAACGACAGAAAATCAAGACCTTTAACTTTAATCTCTCTATCTATAAATAATATATAGTTTGCTTTTCTGTAAATAGTAGTCCAGAATTGTGAAAATTACTGACGTTACTTTGACATTAATTTGACATTACTTCTGGTCCTTTTCCCCCTTGGCTGAAAGTTGTTCTCAGCGTTTCCTTACAACATTCAGCAAGTCAGCAAAAACTTATTGAACTATGCTGTTCAAGTTGAATATGTAGTTTTTTTTTTTTTCTCCTCACATATAGGAACTCTTGCTGTATTACATTACATGTTAGACCTCTCTCATTACATTTGTTGAACCTTTACATTGTCTGTTCTTTGCAAGTGACAGCTGAGTTTTTAAAGGAGATCATGTAGCCTATAAAAAGGCCAAGTCTTGGCAAATATAAACACTCGTTCCCATTTCTAGAGAGCTATTCCGGGTGTCACAGCATTCCTTATCGTCTGTGAATACTTCAAAAGTATACTAAATAAGCCTAAAGTGATTATTTGATTATTATTAGCTAGTGATTATTTCCCTCCTTCTTTCCCTCCTAGGATTTTGAGTAACGCATTTATTTATAAGCACTAAATCTAGATAAAGCATTAAACAGCTGTCAATTTCTTTTTTGAAAATGTGCTATAACTTTTGTGCTCCTCATATTAAAATCTAGCCTAATATTAAGAACTGCACTGGAACGTGCATCCTGTCTGTCAGCTAGATTTGTTATGACGGTCATAACCTTGTGATAGCCACGTGCTTTAGAGATGTTTTAGCTCAGCTAACTGGGTGATGTGTGTGTGTAGCCTGTTCAGTTGACAAGCCTTTCTTGTTAGTAATAATGAAGTTAGTGATTTGTCTTGTTGGAATGTTGTGTGCCAGACAAACCTCCCAGATTATTTCTCAATAGTCAATTATATGAGGCCGTATCAGGCTTTTCTTGTTCACGTTAAAAGTGTCAAGTGTCATACTGAAAGGGACACAAATCTATGTGCCCGATATCCTTAATTGTGATTTAAACATGTTTAAATTGATAGTCACATGTTATCTGCACAGTCATCAGTTTGAAACACAAAACAAAATGTGAGCCTGATTGCAATAAGATCGACATGTCCTAAAGCACACCTTCCTCATGCCCAAGGTTTCACATGACCTGACCACAAAGCTGTCAGAGAGCTGGCTTAGTTAATGTCAGTGTTGGATCAGTACCCGATATTGACTGATCCTTGGAGCTGCTTTGGTGTTCTGTTGGAAAGACGACAAAGCAATGAGCACTAAACTGGCCAAGATGTTTAAAGATAATAAAACTGCAGTCTTTTTAAAGCAACAGTTTTACTGAATTCTTATTACACTTTTTACTGAACAAAGAATTTTGATTTAATGTGCAACATGAACGCTAAAACGCACAAGTGTTCAGCTTTGTGAGCTAGGGTATAAAGGCATCCACTGGTCTGTGAATGTCACAGATGCAGAGCAGGCTCAGTTGTTTTTATGGCCGTTAACGGAAAATGCTGACTAAGGGAACAGTCCCTGACATCTTGTGGTATTTCAAGACGGCCAGTTATGAGGGAGTTTCACATCCCATAGATCATAATCACAACAGGTCAATTTATTTGCATTATGATGTCTTTAGCAAGACAGGAAGTGCTATCTATAATTGTTACATCAAGGTGTGTTTTGCATTATAGTAGGTTATAGGTGTATTAAGACATCTGAACATGAGTGGAGAAAGATAAAGAGAGTGTTGTTAGATTCCAGACCTTCTGATCTTCACCTTATACATATTTTTCTTTGTATTATTTAGAGTTATTGTTGAAGTGCATTATTTTAATATAACAGCATTACAGCATGGTCTGGTGCATGTTATTCCTCTTATACCACAGCGTTTCGCCAATGATTAGTGTCTAATTCCTTAATGTACAAAACATTGCACAGTGCTTTGCAAGTTGTGAACTTGCAAAGCACAAAGACTTTTGCAAAGAGTTTAGTCCAACTGAATGAACAGAAATGTCATTATTTTCATGTATTCACATGTAACAAAATTCAATGCAACAAAATCCTTGTTGTAATAAATATCATAAACACATGTTATAGTTCTGTTCAGGATGCATGTTCATTCACATTTGATTATATCTTGTACTCTGATATACCTGTACTCACACACTTGAGTATATGAGTTTGTAACAGAAGTTGCATATTCAGACAGAACTTTATGCATTTAAAGAATTTATTCACTTTTTTATTAAATCACATTTCTACAAAGCAAACTAAATACCCAAGGAGACCTTTTTAAATTGGGCATTATTAGTGCTACTACTTTGTGTCCTTCATCTAACCACGTGAGTAAATGATTTTTGTGGCTAAATTTAGCTGACTAAATTCTCACTTTTTAGTTGAAATGTTTATTTAAAACGTGCAACCTATTACTGTTAACTAACATAAAACACAAGCTCAAAGGCCTTTTAGGAATTAATATTTTTACTGCAGTCGACTGACTAATTTACTTAATAGCATAACCGCTTTAGCTCTCCTAAAGCACTGGCTCTGTGACTGAAAGACTCTTACCCTCTATGGAAGTCATGTAGCAATGCTTGCTTGTTGCTCTGCCTTTATATGGTGTCTCATTGCAGGGCAACTTGGGAGCTGAGCAGTATGGTTCATTTAATTTATATCTTCATGCCTACCTTACTACACAGAGCAACACAATGCCATTTTTGATGTGAGGATGAGAATTATTTTGTGCTGCTTGCATGTTTTTGATACATGATTTTTATCATTTTATCACGGTTTTATCAATTTAGTGAACATGTGTACGGTTTTGGTTTTACTTTTAATAACATTACATGTTGCACTGAGAGACCGTAAAATGTTTTTTCCCCTCAGATCAGACATTACAGCTAAGTGCAGAACAGAAACAATTAGAGGCTAGTAATCACAGCTGGTTATTTGATTTACTGTAATCAAGTGCTATTTATAACCAGACAGACTATTGAATTAATATTTGGTGCGTTTTTGTTAATATTGTGATATTTGTATACCATACAATACTTGGATCAAGAAACACATTGTTTCTAACATCTGAGTTATGCAGTCATTATCTTAACCTTGGTATGTGTAATTACTTATTGCTCACTTATGAGTATGAGCTATGAGTATGAACATCATGGCTTTATTTACCAAATTTGCATACTCTCAAATCTAAAAAAACAAATTTGCACACAAATTCCACAACTGATTTCCTTATTCCTCAGTTTACACACTGGCATATACACTGACCAGGCATGACAGTATGACCTCCTGTGTAATATTGTGTTGGTTCCTCTTTTGCTGCCAAAATAGCCCTGACCCGTCATGCACTGTGTATTCTGACACCTTTCTATCAGAACCAGCATTAACTGCTTCAGCAATTTGAGCAACAGTAGATCGTCTGTTGGATCGGATCACACGGGCCAGCCTTTACTCTCCACGTGCATCAGTGAGCCTTGACCACCCATGACCCTGTTGCCGGTTCACCAATGTTCCTTCCTTGGACCACTTTTAATAGATACTGACCACTGCAGACCGGGAACACCCCACAAGAGCTGCAGTTTTGGAGATGCTCTGATCCAGTCGTCTAGCCAACACAATATGGTCCTTGTCAAACTCGCTCAAATCCTTACGCTTGCCCATTTTCCCTGTTTCTAACACATCGACTTTGAGGACAAAATGTTCATTTGCTGCCTAATATATCCCACTCACTAACAGGTGCCATGATGAAAAGATAATTGGTGTTATTCACTTCACCTATCAGTGCTCATAATGTTATGGCTGATCGGGATGTATGTATGTATGTATGTATGTATGTATATATGTATATGTACGTATGTATGTATCTGTCTATTCTGAATCCATTGTTCCCGAAGTCAGTGTTTTTCTTTTTTTTTTTTTTTTTTAATCTAGGTTTTTATTTAAATTCCTAAAATAAGGTCTGTCATTAACACTTATATAGTTGCACTTTATTATACGACATAATATACATTAGTAATATCTTACTTGTAATTATGTTTTAAGCTTTTACACATTTTTTAAAAAGCATTTTGTGACAAGTGGCTAAATGGGGCTACAGAGGATGTCAGGAACATTAACACCTAACAGGAAAACTCATCTCCTACTGTCTGGTTGTGTTTATGCTGACGCTTTTGCAAACTATTCCAAATCAAACATTTCCTTTATTCAGATTCATCCACAGAGCAGGATCAGTGAAGGTTTTTTTTTTTTTTTTTGTTTTTTTTAAATAAAGACTAAAATAACTGTTATAAACGTAGTGGCGGTGATACTGAAGTCATGCTACCATGGTGTAGTTCAAACTTTAGCTTTTTACTTCTTGTTGAAAATTGTATTTATCCTTGAAAATTCATAATTTAGTTCATTTGTGAAGATCTTCATGAGCAAAAAGTGTATGAATCCTAAACTTTTTTTCCCCAAAAAGCCAGTGGAAAATTCCTATCGCCTTTTTGTTGAGGGAACCAAGATGATGATCACTTCCGGGTTAGCCTACAAAAATGTCATTTCTGCAGCATGCTGCATTTTGGCCCGACAACACAATGTTTTTTTCTCTTTCTTTTTTGGCTGATTGTCAGAATTCAGCCATCACAATTTTGACAGTGTACTGGCTGTATACTGACTAGAGATGCACATTTAGGAATGTGTCTAAATGGCAAGCTTGCTTAAGTTCTGAAACTGTCCCATGATTTAATAAATGTTACCGACTTATTTATGCAGTTTTATCTCGTGTCAGTATTGTTGTGGAATAAAAATCTGTTAAGTTCCTATTGTAACATCAGAAGACTTGTTGGAAACGGTGAATAAAGGGTTAAACAGTATACAGTGACACACTTGTGCAACTTCTATTGTTAATGACTGAATTTTTTTGTAAGAAAAGATTAAGCCAGGATGTGTTCCCACACGGTCATGTTGTAAAGTTGCTTTAGCTGCTTGCTTTATGCTTGTTGAGGAAATGTATACACCTGTGCCATGGGCACTGTAGGGAATGTGTACTTTATGGTGTTAGTAGTCTCAATGAGAAGAAGGATCAAATGGATCATTGTGTGTTTAAATTAAGCTTATAGTTTACGTTAAGATGGATGTTATAGAGAGAAAGAGATGGACGAAAGGGAGGGCACACTTAACCTTCCTCATGTCCAAGAGAAAGATGTGTTTTAATTGTGCTCTCATGATCACTGTCGGACTAAATAGTAGCAGAGGAAGAAAGAGAGAATGCAGAAGAATGTAAAAGGAGAACAATAAAAGAAATACTTGTGCCTTTAAGAGCTGATGGGTGTATGCTAAAGCTACCCAGGTCAAAAATGCAGTTTATGATATTTTACTCTGAGGCAAAAACCATTCAATGAGCTCCATTTGTTTTAAAATGCATGAAAATGTTCTTTAGCTGCTGAAGCCTCTGTTTTGATTGGATCCAAGCAATACCTCTAATTCTGCCGGTCATTGTTCATGCAAAACTTTCTCAAAGCTGTCAGAGCTGAAGCAGTTATAAAGCTTACTGTTGCACTCATAAGTGTACAATAGAAATTCGACTGCTGTATACTTGAGAACTCGCTCATGGTTTGAAACAGTGACAACTATGAATGTGACGAGAGGAAACCGTGGCTTCCGAGTGGCAGAGCATGAACGTTCATCCTATCATTTTGAGATCATGAGTCTCCAACGATGCCACAGCAATCTGTCGCTGGGAGCCGAAGAACAAAATTGGCTGTGCTTTCTGGCTTGGAGGGATGTCAATTGCAGAGATTAGCCAATAATGGACGTCTGTGAGCTCATGTATGCAGAAGAGGGCAGATGGCACTTTCCTCCTAGCTGACAAGGTTCAGTTGAAATAGGGGGAAAAACATTTGTGAGAACAGTTGGTGAGGAATAAAGTGTTTTCTGAAAGACAAATTGTAAACTATAGATGAGAAACATCTATAAAGTTGAGTAAAGCATACAATAGTAAAATGGCTTATTAATTTCTCATATACTGACCACATTCTATTTATGTTCTCTGTGTCTCTACAGCTAAACCATTCACATCAAAAGTGAAGCAGATGAGACTACACAAGGATGACTTTGAAATCCTGAAAGTGATTGGCCGAGGAGCGTTTGGGGAGGTGAGCATAATTCATGTACAGACCATTTACGGTTTAATAAAGGCAAATTAAATGATAAAATGCGAACCCTAAACTTGGATTTATTTGTCTTTTTGTATCATTCTGATTAATAATCATCTGTAAAAATTTTAATTACAAAAGCATAATATTTTGAGGCTTTGAAGCTCAAAGAGCTAGACGGTTCTTGCGGCATGGCAGTTCAGTCTGTGGTTGCAAATTGTCATTTTTGCAAGTTTCTTCTCCATGCCTTGAGCACTACAATCCAGATGTGCTGGTATAGTGTGGCATCAGTCATCAAAGTGATTGCTCATATTACACCATGTTTGAGATGTGGTTTTCCATTGACTTGCATTTAATCAGCAACAGTGCAGCACTTGTTTCTTTTTATGGTTACTTAGGTTATAAAACAGGTTTGATTATTGTTAAAAAAAAAAAAAAAAAATTAGTAGTACATTTTTTCTAAATGAAATTGTCCTGATAAATCTAAACAACAATTACAGTATGTGTTTGTCTCAGTGCTGTACAATCACAGACTAATCTCACCCCTCAGTCTAATCTGACCCACAGTTTTGCATGCAGCAGGAAGGCCTTTCAGACAGATTACATATTTGAGAGATATATTTTTGGATCTAGGATTTGTTTGTCTGCATGTTTTTCCTTTGTATGTACTCTTTAAAAAGAAAATGAGTTATAATGTGAAACTTATAAATAAAGGTTCAGCATTGGCAGTAATTTAAAATTCGTGATTATGATCCTTATGCAGGTCTCAAGGGAGTGCAAGGAATGTTGTTGCTCAGTTTTTTTCTTTACTCTCTCTTCATTTATTTCTCTCTTTGGCACAGTTCAACTATGCTGCTGTTATTATAGACCGCCAAAGGAGGAAATATTTCCGTCCCAATCAATCATTTAACCCTTGTGTAATGTTCACGCTTTGAACCCTTTGGTACTGTTCGGATCAGATTGACCCGGGACGATATTGGGGTTTTAAAAGTACTACAGAAATAATAGTCCTTTACACATTTTGTCTTTCTCATATTAATGTTTCCAATTACACATTATATCACATTTAACAATGAAAATGTTATTAGTTTTTGTGATAGTTATGATTTATGTAAAAAAATGTACTGTAATAAAGACCTTGTTGGCAAAAATCTAGAAAACTATTGAAATGGAATAATGTTTATTATTTTGAGCTGATTTATCAAATAAAAGCGAAGAACAACAGCATGAGCACGAGAAACCAAAGATTATTGCAGTCACTGGCTGTGAAATACAGCTCTCAAAAAAACAAAACATCTGCAAATGTGGATGATTTACTACAAATGCGGAACATTTTCAATAACATTTATTAAACAGGTTCATTTGACCCAAACACCATACAAGGGTTAATTTTTGTAACTACCATTAGATATGTTGAAATAGTTGTGTACATCAAATGTGTTTTCAGTACTTTCCAGTGCTCAATGACCAGTAAGGCCAAAAATGGCTATTTGTCATTTATCATACGCTGTCACTCATCCCAGTGTCAGCCCAATAAGGTGCTGGTGTAACTGAGACAATGTGCCTAAAGTAATTCCTTGGTGGAGAAGCTGCTTCCTGTATTCATCAGAGGATTGACGATATGATGACGAAAAGATGACGCCACTAGTCGCCTCACTCTGTCTGGAATGTGCAAAGTGCTCAATTACTGCTTGTTTGACTTATGAAACAAGACAGTTTATAAATTAGTAATAACATGGTTTTAATGATGTTAGTTAGCTTAATGTCAGCCATAACAATAGCCATGTTATAGTACCGCATCTGGAAAGGAGCTTTCAAACATTATCAATCAATAACCAATAAAAATGGTATTCAGTTATCTTAAATCTTACAGCCCATGCTAAAATCCTAAGCTCATAGGTGTTAGATTTTCATATGTGCAATATTATCTATAATACTTACTTCACCTGTACATATCTTAAACCAGACAAATATTCTTGACGTAAATTATCAAGTATTACGTAGTCTTGATGTTAATTAGCACACGTTTCATGCTGCAGCTGTATATTTATTTGAGATGTACTGCATATAACAGGTTACTTCAGATAATTCGTATGATTTGAGAATTGCTGTATGTAAGATCACTTCTAAAATTAGGGAAAGGCTTGTGTAGTAAAAGTTTTTTTCTCTGAATTATGGATGAGCATTTTTTCATAAATGTTTGAGGTGCAACAGTGCACAAAATTGAAACGGGGCACCATCAAAAAAAAAAAAAAGGTGCACCAACCTTTGCTGTTGCTTGCTGTTAGAGCAACGTTGGTGTTATAACAATGTGTAAGCATGTCTGCTGTAACACCAGCGCACAGCAGTGAAGGCTTCAAGTAATTGACATTGGTAAGGCTTGTGGTGATCTTTTCTCCTCAAATTCTGCTAGATTTTCTGTCTAAAATAGAACAGGTTAATGTTAATGGGCACTGGGAGAAGAAATCACTTGCTGATTTATAAGTATTGTACCAGATAATGTGACTTTTTCCACAGGGTGATATGGCTCTGCTTAGTAAATTACCCATAATTCTCCACTCTGTTGCTATTTCCACCAAGTGAGCCAAGCTTTGCTTAAATACCCAAGTGAATTAGATATCCAGGGTAATCCCAAATTCAGCTTTGGTACTGTCAGATTTGTTTTTATTAATTTGCCTGTCATAAAGTTTTCTTATCGCCATGTCAATTTATCTCTTATTCAATCTTCAGTAAAACTAGTCTTCTAGTTGAGGCAAATGTGCCCTGCATTGCCCTACCTAATGCCCTCACAAATAGTGTTGTAAGTAACACTCAGTCACAGAAACCTCATGATGGTGTGTGTGTGTGTGTGTGTGTTTGTTTGTGTCTTTTCACTAAAGAGTAAAGTATTGCCACATTCAGGTCTATTTGGGAGTGTGGGAAGCCAGAAAGTGAAAGTTTGCTCTTCTTTATTTTAACAAAACATTGTCACACTAGTGTTTGGGTAGACTGCTACTATTAACAAACACACAATGCCTTTTTTTCATTCTCTGAGAGTGAAGCACAGTAGTGCTTCGCAAAATTTTATCATTTAAAAAAGAAATTTCTGACTAGTTTCAAAATTGTTTATTTGAATTTTGTGTTTTGGGTGATTTAATTCCATCATGTTTGTTTGTTGATGTATTTATTGATGGAGACTTAAAAGCAATTTTGTATGCTGCTCTGAATAAGGGTGTATGCCAAATGCCTAAATGCTTGTTTCAAATCAAACCGCATGCGCTTTATCTGATCTGTAATGAATTTGTTAATTTGCAAGAAATAGTCTAAATTTGTGTCCTTTGCACGAACCCCTTATGATCACTTAAGATGACCTTACATGGATATGTTCACACAAGTTTTGATTCATTCAGTGCTATTGCGCAATATTCCGCACACTTGGATATGCTCTGTGGATTAACTTAGCTGTGTATACTCAGCAACTCAGTCTTTCTTGCTGTCAGCTGACATTATATAATCATCTGAGGAAAAGAGGAAATTTCACTTCATTAGTTGACACATCCCTATGACAGCAATGTCTTTTCTTTACATACATTTCTTAAATAAGAAATCCTTTGTTCTCTTTTGTCTCCAGGAAAATGATGTATCTACTAACTTCATCTAAGTCTATCTAGCTTTATTCCAAAATGTCACTGCAAACGCTGTATCAGATTATTTCAATAACCAAAATGCAAACACAGACAGTTTTATTGAGTTTGAAAAAATGTTTTTGTTGTTTGTACATTTCAGGTAGCAGTTGTGAAGGTGAAAAATTCAGACAAGGTTTTTGCCATGAAAATTCTCAACAAGTGGGAGATGCTGAAAAGAGCCGAGGTACACGTCAAACGATGACCATGTGGACAAGATGTTTGCAGGAATACGTTAAAAGATGCATTAGCCAAAAGAGCATAGTATTTTACTATAATATATATAACCTGTTTAATAGTAAGTCACTAAAAAATAATGAAAACATAACCATGATGGTTGCTTTGTAGACCGCATGTTTTCGGGAGGAGCGGGATGTTCTGGTGAATGGGGACAGCCAGTGGATCACAACACTACACTACGCCTTTCAGGATGATAACTTTCTGGTGAGCCTACAATAACAGACGTCACTGTAGATTTTGAGTCATGAATGAATCCAGAGTACTGCATGTGTTTTGTTCTTGTCTTTTAAAGTCAAATCATTCAATGTTTAGATAGCCAAGATACATAAATATATCAGCTACTTGAGCTTTTATGCTGATGCCTTGATTACAGTAATGATCTTGATTCAGAACTGACAGTACGGAAAACGGAACCAGTTTTCCTGAAGTAGAATTGAGGTGAAAAGTGTGGAATGGTTCCAGATTTGGTAGCAGCACTGACACCATGTTGGTGTAAAAGTAGTAAACATGCCACAGTTTTAGTATTCTAATATTAACCCTGAGCATATGCAGAAGTTTTTTGTTTTATTTGTTGTTGTTTGCCTACATATAGAGATATTTCCTTTAAGACCAGAAGAGAACTTCTGACGTCTTAAGTCTTATGTAAAGTGTTTGTTATTTAAAGCTCTTCTTAATAAGACACAGACTACTCTAGATAAGAGCTGAGCCAGATGGACGAGCACAGGTTGCTGAGTAACATAAACAATAGGTGCTGAATATAACAGTCTGATACAGTAATGTAATATGGCTCCTTGCATGGCTGTCTCCTGCAGTATCTGGTGATGGATTACTATGTGGGCGGAGATCTCCTGACGCTGTTGAGTAAGTTTGAGGACCGCTTGCCTGAGGACATGGCCCGATTTTACCTGGCTGAGATGGTGCTAGCTATTGACTCTGTACATCAGCTCCATTATGTCCACAGGTAAGACTTCATGGAGGCTTTCCGACAGAGATCATGCATACTCGTTTGCCTGGACAGTTTGATATGGAAGAAAAAGTTATGGTCAGTGCTTCCTAACAAAGATTGCAGCTTGATTTCCTTGGCGAAACCCAATTAGCTGTATTAACATGATCGAGTTATGATCTCCTTCTAAATGAATGTGCCGGATTTGTGAGTTCTGTAATCCTATAACGCATCTTGTGGATCTGCACAGTCTGTGTTTCGTGTTTCTTCATGTAGTTCTTTCTTTGAAGATTTTTGAAGCACGCAGGTTCTTCAGTGGAGGTGAACTATTCTGAGCTGTAGGTTGTGTGCTGCAAATTAAGGAGCACATCTGAACTGTGAGGGTGGAGCCTGCTCACTTTAGGATTAAAGAGGGTAATTATTTGTTTGGATGTGCAGAGTGCTGTTCAGGACATGAAAGAATGTTTAGCACAGCATAACACGCCAGGCTTTTTAAGGTCTGTCTTACAATATCAGACAGGCAATAATATGGAAACTCTTTGATGGCACACAGATGTCTGTAAACTAAAATAAGCTGCTCGTGTCAAATATGCCGTTCCTTCCACTTCCTATACATCTTTTTGCTGCATGTATAATATCCTGTATTAAATAATATCTGGGAGTTGGCATTTGTTGCAACACAAAAATCAAAATGGTCTTAGATGCTGGGTAAGCAGTTATTGTTATGATTGAGCATCGATTCAGGAACAGACCTCTTGGCTCAGCCTTGCGGTTTTGCTAGTGTGTTTGAGGACAGCGCAAAACCACAAAAAAGAAAGTGCTATAAACCATGTCTGTTCCTTTGTGAAGCTTTACTCTCCAGTTAGTATATAAAATATGAGTATGAGTTTAAGTTTGAACTGAGGTTTTGGCTCATCACATGACGTAGGATGAGGTTGACCTATCTCGTAGCTGCAGAACCAGTGTGCTAAGATGTTCTTGCTAATGGTGGTGATAAACAAAATAGTTTTAATATTAATCTAGTATGACAAGTTTAGCTACTATTAATAAGTCTATGAGAACATGACACTGCAAATCATAACTCGGGAGCAGTTACTGAAACTGAAATCCCACTGGTGTCTCACCCTGGGAAAGCTAGTTTATCAGCAGCTAACTAGTATGTTTATTTGGAATTTCGGAAGAACTTTGGGGTGTTTCCAAATATGGCATACTCGTTCATATGCAGAAATTTTGGCAGATGGGTTTTTTGTGCTTTCTTGGGTATTCAGAAAATATATTCAAAACATGATATTAGATTGTACAATACTATACTTTAGTCATTTGAATGATTATAAAGTGACTTGTTTAGGTCTACTTTAAGGGTAACACTGTATTATCTGTTCAGCTCAGTGTCATAAGATGAGCACGTCACATTGTCAGGATATATAGAGCCTGCACAGCATTCCTTTCTTACTAGCATTGTTTCAGTTTGACGTTTGTTATTCTCTATTCTTCTGTGTGTAAGTGCGTGCATTTATTTTAAAGGGTGTCATTTGACAAGCACACCACTCTTGGGTTCCAAAAGCGTGTCCAAGGTTTTGACGCCTCATTGTCTCCTATCAGGCTCTGACAAGCTCACCAGTGTCGGTGGTCAGGAGCATGCATGCTGACCTGTCTTTGATGCATTGCATAACATTCGAAACTCCTCCAGTCAGCTGCTGCAGAGATGCATGGAGGCAGGGATATTTTTTGTATTATATTACTTTTTATGCAGTTGCTTTTTTAGGTTCTTGTGCAATACTGCTTTTGGCATAGGGGAATCTAAATCGCTGTCAGTATGTTTTTTTTGGGGTTTTTTTTATGTTTTTATTTGCATATTTGTCTCTCAAGGGTAGTTACTAGGATAAGCAGTTTGTGCTTTGTGTAGTTGTAGACTTGTGCGCTCATCTTGTATCTGTCTTGAAAAGAGAGAAAATATAGAAAAAAACACAGGATGCAGTTTGCAAGAGAGTGAAACAATTTTGGAGCAGAGAAAAAGAGAGAGAGGTTTTGAGCGAAACTGGGGGCAGTGGGAGGAATGCTAAGCTGGGGCGTGGTGAGCCGCAGCTGTGCAGAGCCTGAGAGTGTGTGTCCTGAGCTGGAATGCTGGGACCTCCCTCAGGAATGAGCAGTCCTGCAGCCTCAGAGTCTCTGTGGGAAAGGAGGAGCAGTCAAGCTTCATACAGCCCTGACCTCCAGAGCTCATAGCCCCATAACACTGACTCACCATGAGTTACATGGATGTCAGCCACAAAGTGGTTCGCATTCCTCAGCTCTCTGTTAGTAGGAAACGCTGGACACTGTGAGGCTGGAGTGTGTAGTACAACACTGTAATCTTTCCATAACTTCTGCATAGTTTCCTGCTCCTAGGTCAGCCCGGAGAACGAGGCTGTCGGTAAAAGAAAGTTGAACTGCATTAAGTCTTTATAGAGTGTGCAGAGGAAGTCATTTCCATCTAATGCAGAATCCATAAAGTATTCTTGTGCAGGTGCTTGCAGTAAATGGTACTGAAGCAACTCAGCATTCAGGATGATTTTGATTGTGATCTACCTCTTTCATGTACAGTGGTGTGAAAAAGTGTTGGCCCCCTTCCTGATTTCTTATTTTTTTGCATGTTTGTCACACTTTAATGTTTCAGATAATCAAACACATTTAAATATTAGTCAAAGATAACACAAGTAAACACATCATGCAGTTTTTAAATGAAGGTTTTTATTATTAAAGGAAAACAAAATCCAAAACTACATGGCCCTGTGTGAAAAAGTGTTTGCCCCCTAAGGCTAATAACTGGTTGGGCCACCCTTAGCAGCAACAACTGCAATCAAGCGTTTTCGATAACTTGCAATGAGTCTGTTACAGCGCTGTGGAGGAATTTTGGCCCACTCATCTTTGCAGAATTGTTGTAATTCAGCCACATTGGAGGGTTTTCGAGCATGAACCACCTTTTTAAGGTCATGCCACAGCATCTCAATCGGATTGAGGTCAGGACTTTGACTAGGCCACTCCAAAGTCTTCATTTTGTTTTTCTTCAGCCATTCAGAGGTGGACTTGCTGGTGTGTTTTGGATCATTGTCCTGCTGCAGAACCCAAGTTCGCTTCAGCTTGAGGTCACAAACAGATGGCCGGGCATTCTCCTTCAGGATTTTTTGGTAGACAGCAGAATTCATGGTTCCATTTATCACAGCAAATCTTCCAGGTCCTGAAGCAGCAAAACAGCCCCAGACCATCACACTACCACCACCATATTTTACTGTTGGTATGACGTTCTTTTTCTGAAATGCGGTGTTACTTTTACGCCAGACGTAATGGGACACAAACCTTCCAAAAAGTTCAATTTTTTCTCGTCAGTCCACAGAGTATCTTCCCAAAAGTCTTGGGGATCATCAAGATGTTTTCTGGCAAAACTGAGAAGAGCCTTTATGTTCTTTTTGCTCAGCAGCGGTTTTAGTCTTGGAACTCTGCCATGCAAACCATTTTTGCCCAGTCTCTTTCTTATGGTGGAGTCATGAACACTCACCTTAACTGAGGCAAGTGAGGCCTGCAGTTCTTTGGATGTTGTTGTGGGGTCTTTTGTGACCTCCTGGATGAGTTGTCGCTGGTAATTTTGGTCGGCCGGCCACTCCTGGGAAGGTTCTCCACTGTTCCATGTTTTCACCATTTGTAGATAATGGCTCTCACTGTGGTTCGCAGCAGTCCCAAAGCTTTAGAAATGGCTTTATAACCTTTTCCAGACTGATAGATCTCAATTACTTTCTTTCTCATTTGTTTTTGAATTTCTTTGGAGCTCGGCATGATGTCTAGCTTTTGAGGATCTTTTGGTCTACTTCACTTTGTCAGGCAGGTCCTATTTAAGTGAGTTTTTGATTGTGAACAGGTGTGGCAGTAATCAGGCCTGGGTGTGGCTAGAGAAATTGAACTCGGGTATGATAAACCGCAGTTAAGTTATGTTTTAGGGGGGGGGCAAACACTTTTTCACACAGGGCCATGTAGTTTTGGATTTTGTTTTCCCTTAATAATAAAAACCTTCATTTAAAAACTGCATGATGTGTTTACTTGTGTTATCTCTGACTAATATTTAAATGTGTTTGATTATCTGAAACATTAAAGTGTGAAAAACATGCAAAAAAATAAGAAATCAGGAAGGGGGCCAACACTTTTTCACACCACTGTATATGACAATTCAAATGAAGAATCATTCATTTGAATTTGATAAAGAACATCATAGGCTTTTGGACATTTTATTTATTTTGCATCAAATAGAGATGTGTTCAATGTTGACAATAGGATACATTTCTTATTTCATATAATAATATGGGCACACAGAAATCTCAGCCACTGTTTTTTTGCCCAAAATTGGCACTTTTGGTTTTGGCAAAAATTTCTAAATAGGTATAAATGTTGCATTTTATATTTTCTTTATGTTTACATGCCTAATTACCTAGCTGTCTTCCTACACATTGGGAGGTCAGTGGCTGACACAATAGAAAAGCATTTGTTCAAAGTTACTACTTTAACAAGGTTTGATGCACCACCTGAAAGGATGATGTCCTGGTCAACATGCAGATCACCTGTTTTATGTTAGATTATTATCGAATTTTGAACTCAGTGCATCAGTAATAAATAATATTTGTATGCATTTTGTATTAAACCATTTAAATGTGCAATAATATCTCTAAGAAACTAGTTAACTGGGCTCAGTTGCCTTATTTAGTCCATTGTAGATTCAGTGATTTTCTGTACTTTTACAATTTTTTAGTTCACTGTTCTTCTATTTTTCTATTTTTATTTTTTTTTTAAAACAGTAGCACCTGTTCAGGAAATTAGCAGTAATTGAGACTGGATGTGGTGTTATTGTCAAGCCACATAAGGTGGAAGTGGTAAGCCACTTCCTCTTTTGTCATGTTGCAGGGAAAATGATGAAGGGGAAGTGAAGCTGGATTACTGAGGCATGTGTGTGTGGTGGAAATGCTGGCTGAGTGAAGTGTAAATAAGTGGTAGGCAGTGCAGACAGAGCTCTGTGACAGACAGGGCGAGAGGGTCAGTCTGTCGTGCTGTAGTCCTGCTGAGATCCTTCAGCTAAGGAACATGGCCTCTACAGGGCTTAAGAGAGATGCTGCTTTTTTTAAATTCTTTTGGCCCTTTCTGTTTTTGATCCTGCCGAACGGGGTGTCTGTGCACACACACATTAATTCTCAGGTACTTATATCTTTAACTAAATGACTCTCCTAGAGTGCTGTATCCTTCCTGTGATGTATGCAACTGGCTCTTGATGTCATTAGCAGTCAGTACCCAGCTTTGACCCTTTATCCTTTTTTTCCCTCTTAATATGTCATCAGGCTGATTTATTTATAAGCAGGGAGTGGTGCTATTTTTATTTTCCAGAATGTAGTAAATAAAGTAAAAGGACTTTTGACATGTTGAGGAGTGGAAAATATTTATTTTTTTGTAACTCCAGACTTCTCTCACATACATTATAAAGTAGTCACTGACTCTGACATTCCTTGGGACACAGAGGGAAATGACTATCACAACAAGATTACTTTTAAAGGAGGAGCTGCATTTTTTTCTGTTCTGCAGCAGACATAAATTAAGCAATAGAGGGGAATGCTGGATCATGCTAAAGAGCAGAAGAAATGTATTAAAGAAATATATATATTTAAAATAACAAGCTCTCAAGCCAGCTTTCTCTGTGGAAGAGAGGTTATGATTTTTAGATGCTTATTCTCACTTGCTCTGGCTTGGTTCATGTTGGTGATGTGTGGAATCGCTTAAACTCTTGTCATCTTCTCTGTAGACTGGTGAGAGATGAAGGGAGTGTTGTGTCCTCATGCATAGTGCCTTCTTTCTATAAACATTACTTTAGAGCAGATAAGCGTTTAAGTCACCTCCCCAGCATGCCACGATCCACGAATCACACACACACACCCTTAATTGGAAATCTCTAGAATTGCCCTCTTTTCTTTCCCCTCCCTCTTTCTCTCTTTTGTCCCCATTTTGTCCACCCCTCCTCTTTTTTTCTTCCTCCTCCTTCTGCTTTTCTGGTCTTCTCACTGAGGCAAGCGTACTCACTCGGCCTTAAAGTTTGACCACATAGTTTTCTCTTTATTGTTTACCTTTCTGAGAATCACGATGTGTCTGTAGGTCTTTTGTGGGTCCTCTTCCTCTCTGCCAATAAAACTGTGTTCCATGTCTTTCCTTTTGCAAGCATGCCCGTGTTTACACGCACCAGCATGCCTCTTGCATTCATCCTAGCCTTCAGCTTGGCAGATTCTGCCAAATTTGGGAAAGCCAGACTCTGTGCTGTGTGTGTGGCTGGCTGTGCCAGGGCCAGTAACAGCCTCCTCATTTATTTTTGTCTTTCTATTACAAAGTGAGGGGCATTTCAAATGAAAAGATTATTAAAGTTTTGTTTCAAACTGCAACACACCCAGACCAAAAAGACAAATGTGACATCTGCTGTTAATGTAATGTTATTCCTGACAAACCAGATTTTATTTTATGTTTTGTAAGCTTTCTAACTCCTCTCAGTGTTTTACAAATTCATTTTTCTGTGTGTTGAAAACATTTTGGTCAAATTAATGCAGACGTTCATAAGCATCAATATTTTTAGTATACTTCATACCATATCACATGTTCAAAATTTTATTTTCATAGCATGTAAGTTTTGCATCTAATGTATTGTGTGACTGAGTGAATCTAAACATCTTTGTCTGAAGTGTGTTTCTCTGTTTGGTCACAGACTTGCATCTTAGTGTGCTGGCTGTTCAGATTATACAGGAGGAGAAATGGTTATTTTTAACTCAGTAGTGGGCTTTACTAGGGCTCACTGATCCTTGACCACACACACCACACACACAGACAGCTCCCCCTCACAGTGTCTAACCACCTGCCCACCTGTGACACCTGATCCTAGCCAGCTCTTCACCATCTGCTTCACTTTGTGTTTTTTATCTAGCTGACACAGATGCGCTCATGCACATCCATCCACCAAGTAAACCCTTGGCTCACTTCTGCTGGCCTGGCCTTTATTAACCGGCTTTCACATCACTAATTATGGGATCAGCTGTGAAAGATCAGTCAGCTGTGTTAATTTCTGCAGATTAACTGTTTTCATCTTCCTTCATCTCAGCTCTGCATAATTCAGGGGTTTCTTCTCATGACATTCAAAGACATGTTAGGATGCAGAAGGCAGTTTTGATGAAGAATAATGCAGGTCATGTTAATTCATGATTCATTCATGTTAACTCATTAACTGTGTTAAGTCCAGTGTTGTCCTTTGTTCAGTATTCAGGGCAAAATGTTAACATGTCGTTAGATGATTACCGATTGTTGTAGAGGCCTGTAGAAAGAGCATTGATAAGGGCATGGGTGGGGGGTAAAGTGGTCAGTCCACTCACTTCCTGTGACCATATGTCACCTCTTTCAGTTCAAGTAAATAATATATTCACCAGTTTGCCAATAGGAATGAACAATGCTGCCAGCCAGTTCTTTGCCTGTTCATGTAGTTGCCTTAACAATCCTCAAAAATAAAGAATATTATTATCACAATTTTTTGTATTTTGTGGGGCATTGGTGGCTCAGTGGTAGGTTTCTCGCCTATCATGCGGAAGGCCCGGGTTCGATTCCCAGCCAATGCCTCAACCCCAGCCGCTGGATGCAGTGCCGGTCCCAAGCCCGGAAAAATGGGAGGGTTGCGTCAGGAAGGGCATCCGGCGTAAAACATTTGCCAAGTTGTTGTGCGGACCAGTTGGTCCGCTGTGGTGACCCCGAACAGGGAGCAGCCGAAAGCATTATCACAATTTTTTGTACAATAAAGTATGTGTAGTTAAACTTACTAGAGCTTAAGAGTTTGTGCTTAAACCGCCTGATAATTGTAAAAAGCTAAAAATATTCACCAGGACTAGGGAACCTGTTCTGTCATTTAGAATTACATTGTCGAGTTGTTGCTTTTGCTTTTTGAGTGCTATACGGCCTCTTTGATAAGTTTCTTTGCACTGTGCCTAAAAACTGACTGGAATTGATCCATTTTCCAGCAGACTTAAATTAAAGAATTGATTATAAGTCCCCTCCTTAATAATATGGATGTCAGAATTTGCTTTCATCACAAAGTGCCTTTTCAGATATTCCTCAAGATTATTCTGTCTATGATTTGATCAAATCATGCTATTGCCATGATCCAACTAGCTTAAATTATGTTCTGGCCTATTTTAAACCATGTCTCATGTGTTTTTTAGTGTATTACATGGCATATCACCATTACAGTGTGCATCATATACAGTAATTCATCTTTGTTTGCTGACAGAGACTGATCTTTTCTCAGCCTGGTATAGGAGAATTTATGATTGGTGTTACACCTACAAAAGTGATGTATTTCTCAACACCCATACCCCCCCGTTGTCTGTTTGGGTAGGAGCTGCCACCTGCTGGAGTGCTGAGTTGGAGTGTTGAAGAGTTAGAAAAGCCTTGGGTTCGAGTGTTCTCATTGCTCAGTAATATAGAGGCATTCACGCAGTAAAATTGGACATGCATTAATATAACAATATCATAATTATTTATTATATTTGTTGGCTGAAGAAGCTTAATTTTACAGCGTATTCAAAAAATTTATTATTTCTTATTTAAATAAAATAAATTGTTTTTAAATTATTAGAATTTGGTCCACAAAATTAGTGTGAATTGTTTGCATAATAATAAATAGATGAAGTCTGCCAATGAATAGTGTGCTCGCTCTCTTTGGATTGCGTGTGAATGTTGCTCCGTATTCTCTTGAGGTGGCTCTCCAGTAGCTCTAGCTCTCTGTAAACACTGATGCAAAGAAAGCAGAATTGGGAAGGAGGAACAAATAAACAGTCTACAATAAGGTGGAAATTGGAGGCACTCCAAAGTACTGCACAACCACACTCTTTCCCTGAAACGGCAAACACGGTCAACCACAAGCAAACGGCTCTCTAATGTTTCATTGTCTTTCTCTGAATAATGTGGGGTTTTTTTAGCGTGCATTTCTTTAAGGAGGCAGTTTATTTAGTTAAATTTCCTAGGTAATTCTTTACACAAACATCTGCTTCGGCTTGCCACTTTTTTTTAGTGGACTTTAAAAAAGTTCTGGTTTAGTGTGCTAACAGTTTTCTTCATTGAATTTCTGGCAGAGAAATTTTGTGTCTTACTGCCGTTTTACTCTTTGTTTTTCTAAAGTTTAAGAAACTCTATTCCCATTCTTTCTTCTGGTTGAGGTATTCTGGAAAGTCGGTGTAATAGTTCGCTTTGAAGTAATTGGGCTGCACAGGGTGATGGACAAAACAGAGAAGATGACTCGTTTCCAGGTCTCTACAGTCCATGTTTCAGTTTATAGTTTCACAGGCAGTAAGAATTGTCCTACACGTGTTTATACCTGTTTTTGTAACCTCAAGTCTGAAAGGAATCCAATTTCAGTTGAGTCTTTAACACTGACTGCTTCATCCACTGACATACCTAAGACTCCTGGAGAACTCAGTTATGCAGCTGGAAAGGGAATTTCTCTCATGGTTTGTCTGGTGTCCATAGCCTCGTTGTGTTGTTGAAGTTGAACTAGTAGGCTAACTTAACTTGCTCTGGTTTTGCTCAGTGTTCACAATACCCATTGTTTAATGTTTGATCTTCCATATATTATTAATCCACCAGTTGTATTTGGTTATTGCTATATTATTTCAAATATATACAGAGTATTGAATGTTGTTCTCTCTCTTATAGAGACATCAAGCCAGACAACATTCTGTTGGATATGAACGGACATATTCGTCTGGCTGATTTTGGCTCCTGCCTTAAACTTATGGACGATGGAACGGTAAGGATGTAGTCCCACTGCTAAAACTGTGGGAAACCCTGTTTCAGGCTACTTTAGGAAGAAGATTTTTTAAAATGGGTTATCATGCACGCTTTGTCGCTTTCGGGTTAATCTGCCGTTATTCCAAGAGAATTCCAGACTGCATAATATACACAAAATAATATGCTTAAAAAGTAATGACATCATGCAGTTTGAAATTTACAAATTTGCAAAAAGAGTTTACAACCATCACATTGCTCAACAATCTAGTCAAAACCCAAAGCAAAAAATAAACATTAAGGGCAAACAGACATCTTGGATAATACTTGCCCGATATAATCGAATTTGAAATACCTCTATTCAGACTGTCTTTCCTATCAATGACAGTGTTTCAATTACTTTTTTCCAATTGGCTTTCCCTAGTTCTCGCCCATCACCAGGCAGTCACACTTCTTTCGTGCATAATGTGGCTACTAACAAAGCCAAACTGTCTAATTTTAACCACAAAGCTCTACAAAAAAGAGAGATTTTCATATCGTTGCAGATTTGCAAGGCAAATGTCAAAAAACGAATCTTTGTGGAATTTCTCTTGGATGAATACCTTGCTCAGTCTGTGGAACAGGAAACCCAGATGAACTTGAGTTAGAGAGGAAGTTTATTATTAGAAGGATTTCTCCATGAAAAGTCCTAAAGCATGTAGGAAACAATGGCTGTTTTATGACCCTTAACTATGATTTGCTGTTGTTTTGTGGCACATCACAGACAACTCGGCAGGATTTTCCCCTGTCCTTCGACAAGACGAGTGTGAGTGTGTGTGTGTGTGTGTCTTAGCATGCTCACACGTGCGTGCTTAAAGCTGTTTGTGTGTGTGTGTGTAGTACAACAGTGTATTATTGCAGAAGAATTGGCTAATTTACTTCCTCACGTCCACAAATCCTTCTAGCTGCACACATCTGCCACAGGCTTCACTCCCACCTGCCCTTCATCCTGATAGCTGACAGGGAGATCCAGTCCAAGGCGCTATCTTTTGTGCGCTCTCTCATCCGCCACCCCCCCCTTTCTCTCCCACTGTCTCTCTCTCTCTCTCTCCCTCTCCCACTCCTTTTTGATTACCTTTCAGCACACAGGTCTGGCTGCTCTTGGAGACTTTATTTTGTCATACAGAAATATACACACAGTGATGTGAAATGTGTTTTTTTTTGGCTGGTTGTGTCCAATGAGAATCATTGTGCATCAGCATTTTGCAAAGGAGTCCTGTGCAAAGGTTAGTGTTAGGCATTTCTGAGCACATGGCTTCTTAAACAAAGGCCAGTCAGAGCTGATTAACACACTTCTGAGGGTTTTGCCAGCATCATCATCTGTGTCTAGGATGAAATAATGGACTGGTAGTAGAAAACTCTCTCAACAGACTGCCAGATCCTACAATACTAAGCACTGCTGATGCCTGCAGTAAATGTCCCTATCCTTCAACCCATTATATGATGCTTTAAAGTGATGAGGTGATCATAGACCATGAAATCCAATCTTGTAGTCAGGAAGAGGCATTACATTATTGTCTCTGGCAGAATTATTTCATTGTGTCTCAGCAGTCTTTCTGCCTCCATGTAAAGCTGATATCCTCCATTTTGGTGCTGATAATGTCCTGCATTATCTTTTAGGTGCAGTCCTCTGTGGCAGTTGGCACCCCAGATTATATCTCTCCTGAAATCCTGCAGGCCATGGAGGATGGCAAGGGAAAATATGGCCCTGAGTGTGATTGGTGGTCTCTGGGTGTCTGTATGTATGAAATGCTGTATGGGGAAACCCCCTTCTATGCTGAATCTCTGGTGGAGACCTACGGCAAGATAATGAACCACAAGGTAAAGGGTTCTTGATAGTTTCAAAAATTGTTTTGATTTCATGTTATTTGGCACTGTACAATTTAGAATGATCTTCAGTTACTTCATGAAAAGTGTATAAATAATCATGTCATTGGCCTTAAATAGGAACGGTTCCAGTTTCCTGCCAACATCACAGAGGTGTCTGAGAATGCCAAAGATCTGATCCGCAGGCTCATCTGCAGCAGGGAGCACCGGCTAGGCCAGAACGGCATTCAGGACTTCAAGCAACATCTTTTCTTTTCTGGCATTGATTGGGACAACATCCGAAATTGTGACGCTCCATACATTCCTGAAGTCAGCAGCCCTTCAGACACTTCCAACTTTGATGTGGAGGATGACTGTCTCAAAAACACAGTGCGAAGTGTTACATTTCTCGTAACAGTCTAGTTTTTATATCTATTAAGCATGATGAGTTTTAACGAAGTCATAATTTATATAAATGAGTTATTTTAAAGAATTTGCAAAGTTAAGTGTTTTGCTGTGTTTTGTTAAACATTTTTATTTATTTATTTTTGTGTGTGTGTGTGTGTGTGTGTGTGTGTGTGTGTGTGTGTGTTAAAAAAAATATATATATATATATATATATATAATATGTATATATATACGTCCAGGAGACAATGCCTCCTCCCTCTCTAGCGGCCTTCTCTGGACATCATCTTCCATTTGTAGGCTTTACTTACACTAGTCAATGGTAAGCTTAACAATTAACATTCTTTGTATTTTCAGTTCCAAAGAGACTCTTGTGAGACTTTTTCTGAATTAAATTCTGATTGTTGAAAATTAATTTGCTTTCTACACAGTGGTATTGTTTGTTTTCCAACCTGTGTCTTTGCCACCCATGTTGCTATTGTTTTGTGATTTTTATTCACATGCCCATGAGCTCTATGCTGCTAATGACTAAGCTAATGCTAAGTGAGGATACTTCATTGTTTGTATGGTTTACAGTATGTACTTAACACAGGTGACAAATATTGATAGGCTTAAACAATATTGTATTCAGCCATTCTGCTGAGGCTAAGAGAATGTATTACAGAATACTGCATGACTTGAACAATAGCATACTAAAAGCTTGTTTAATTTCCCTTTTAAGTCATTGGTTTAGATTGATTGAATGGATAAAAGAATTGAAACAAAATGGAGAAACAAAATGGTTTGGATTTATCTTCTGGCCTCTTTTTACCAGCTCTTTATCTGATTGCGGGAGCCTGCGGGAGTCTGCGGCACCTGTGCAGATGGACGTGTGTGTACAGCGCAGCTTGGAGGTGAGCCTAGCTACTGAGGCATATGAGAGGAGGCTCCGCCGTCTGGAGCAAGAAAAATTGGAGCTCAGTCGCAAACTGCAGGGTCAGTCTCTTCCAAACTAATCGTATAATTTGAGGCACACTGATTGTTCTATTTATGGTATTGACTGTTTTGTTAAGTATCTTTTACAATATAGATTCAAAGACGTTTATATTAGTAATATTAAATCGGTTAATTAATTTCTGCCTTTAGAGTCAACTAAGACTGTTCAAGCTTTGCAGTATGCTGGAGATACTCCTGTCTCTGCTAACAAGGACAATGAGATTCGAGGCCTGAAAGACGAGATTGAGGTTCTAAAGAAGCAGATAGCAGGTAATTAAAATGTTCCTGAAACATTGTTCTTTCTTGCCCCATTAAATCTTTCCAGGTTTTTGGCTGGTTTGCTACTTATTGCCTGGTGTGTCACTCCTCAGACTCTGGTCAGTTGGAACAGAAGTTGGAACAGGCCAGTGCAACACGCAAAGACCTGGAGGACTCTGCCAAACGCATCTGCTCTTTGGAGAAACAGCTAAAAATCATGAAGCAGGAGAGAGAGGACATGCAAAAGGTACAGGCTTGTGAACAGCTTGTAAATCTCTACTCCTTACTGCACTACTAAGTCACTAGAAGTGGACTAGCCTTCAGTACACTTTGCTTCTTTCAACTCAAAATGCTGAGAACTTTAGTTGGCCCTTCTAAGGCCTATCTTTAATTGTGTGATAACCTTTTGCTAGTGCTGTGTCTCCAGCCTAACCTGAAGCTGGTGTATTGTGTAGGATCTGACTGAGTCTGCAGAGAAGCTGAAGGCTCAGGGGAAGGAGCTGAAGGAAGCGGAGAGCCAGAGGAAGCTAGCGATGCATGAGTTCTCAGAGATGAGTGAGCGTTTGACAGAGCTGCGTTCTTACAAACAGCGTCTCACTCGCCAACTACGAGACAAAGAGGAGGAGATGGATGCACTCAACCAGAAGCTGGAGGCCCTTAGGCTGGATTTGCGCAAAGTAGAAAGAACAAAAAAAGAGGTGGGGAGAACTCTGAGATTGTCACCCCAGAATATTTACCAGATCTTCTAAAAATGTAATAAGGCATGTTTGTGGATTTATGTATTTGCATCAGATGGAAGCCCAGACTGAGGAGAATGCTTTGGAAGCCCAGAAAGAGAAGAAGCTGAGGGATCGCAGTGAACAGTACAGCAGACAACTGGAGGAAGAACTGGCGGCAATGAAGGTTAATGAAACAATTCATATTCGGAAGAATATACGATAGAAACCTAACCAAAATACTTTTAACATAAATTTGTCTCTATCTGGAGTACTTAATAATCGAGACCTGGATGTCTAATAATTTGTGATGTTCTTGAATAGCAAAAGCAGGCTGGTCGCTCCCCAGCTGCCGGAGCCCCTGAGCAGCACCAGGAGCTCACTAAGCTGCGTGCAGACCTGGAGAAGAAGACAGTGTTTTATGAGGAGGAGCTGTCTCGCCGAGATGTCCAACATGGCAACGAGCTGAAGAGCTTGAAAAAGGAGCTCCGTGACGCTGATGCACAACAGCTCTCTTTAAACAAAGAAATAATGATGTTAAAAGACAAGTTAGAGAAGACCCGCAGAGAAAGGTACAGGACTGGTGTCGGAACTCACTGAACCTCACAAAGTGCACTTTGTTTTTTTCCTGTTGGTGCAGGCAAAGAAGTTTTCCTTATAAAAACAATTAGTGTTTTTAAAGGGGTAATAAATGTTATGTTGTCTCCTCACCCCCACAGTCAAAGCGAACGAGAGGAGTTTGAGACGGACTACAAACAAAAGTACGAGAGGGAAAGAGTGCTGCTGATAGAAGAAAACAAGAAAATGTCCAGTGAACTGGATAACGTGAGCATCCTGCTTGTGTCTGTCTTCCCTGTTGTGATTGCTCTCACATAGTTGCCACCTATCTCATCTTACTTCCTGTACATCAAGCTCATATTACGCAAGTCTAAATTCAGATCTGGGTGTTCTTTTTTGTGGTTATATTAAAATATGGTGAGATCAGAAGCGTGACTAATGTTAAAGCTAGACTAATGAGGGCAGCCAGTCGCCTTTGATTCATTCGTTAATCAAAAGAGATGTTGAGCATCATGCAGATTTCTAGAAGGTCCAGGCAGGCAAAGCACCTACTGGGACATATGGAAATCTTTATAGAGAGCACGTGTATGACGCACTACCCCTTAAACAGCCTGTATACTTAGACAGATCATTCTGGCGTCAGGAAGCCTGGCTGCTTTAGCAACGAAAGACCAAAAGCAATGAGAGAGCTAGAGCAGAATGTCTTGCCTTATAAGTACCCACAAAGGTTGTGCCCTTATCCCATCACAGTAGCCGTCCTTACTCCAAAACTGTAACTCCCCTTACCCTAACACCATGCACTACAGCAGGACAATTATAATAGCAGAATGGGGTCTTGGTCCATGTCGATTGTGGCAGTTAAAAATACAACTAAAATGCATAATGCAGATATTGTGTAGTTGTAATATACAGAAATGATCAAACATTAGTGGAGCTTTTTGTTGAATAAGGAAGGAACAATACCTCTCTGTTAAGAAATACTTTAATTGCTTTGAACTAAATATGTGCAGTTGTCAGAATGTTCTTGGGAAGTCAGTGAGTAAGCACTGTGTAAGCAGAATGAATGCAAATGTGAAAGCAGAACTTAAGAAAAATGAGCAGTCTGCTCTCATTGCTCCTGTCATAGTGCACTGAGTATGTGAAATATTTGAAATAATCAGTCGATAATCACAGTGTGGTTAGATGCTTCACTGATCCTTGATATAAACACAGAATCTTCTAAATTCTGACATCAGCAAACCGACATGTTTACACAAGATAGCTCAGAGCTGTGTCTACATAGATTGGCTCATGTTTATGAATGAAACAACTGCTGGAAGAAGAGGCTTAGAGGGAGCAGCTGTGGTTGTGTTTTTGGATTATTTACAGTGTGCAAGGACTCGACAAAACGAGCATGGATTTACTAAATCAGCACTAGTGGTCCAAATCAGGTTTAAACTGCATTTATGAGCCTGTTTAATAGATGTAACAGAAACCAGACAAATTCTTTCTTGGTTGTATTGCATATTTACATTAATTACTCGGAGTGTGCGCTTTATTCTGGACATTTTTAAATATTGTTTCTTATTATATATATATATATATATATATATATATATATATATATATATATATATATATATATATATATATATATATATATACACACACACACATGCACGTGCCATTGTATTAAACAAAGTGTTCACAGCAAACCTGCCAACCTGTACGTATTTTCCATAGGCATGTTGCATTCTGAGACCAGATTACGCTAGCATGAGTTATCTCTCAAAAATGCACCAAAAGAGCGGTTTTCTTTGTCCACGTAATAAAACAGCAGATGTGTCAATCGACATAGGGATGTGGACTGACTGAGAGTTGCATAGGTGGTTTGAACTCTGACACTCCCAGGAAGCCCCACCTTATTTCCCCAACTCATATTAGTAGACTCTCATCTCAGCCTTGCTTTCTGTCTTGCTTTGAGTTTATTAATCTGAAATAAAATCTCTCAGAGCATATATAAATACACATGATACTGAACTTGCTATTGTTCTGTTTTGCAAAATGTAATGATTACTTTTATTTCCCAAAATATTATCATAATTTGTCATGGTTCTAAAAATTCACTAAATTTTAAATGTGAAGTGTTATTTGAATAGCCTTATGGGATGGGCAGTAATTTATTTGTGCTGAATAATTTTAGGCACATATTTTAGGCCAATATTTATTCAGTACTTAATACCGGTGGTGGTGGTGTTATTATTATTATTATTATTATTATTATTATTATTATTATATATTTCTTATTGTTGTTATTAATAACAACTCTTTATAAAGTAAAATCCATCTCCCTTTATCACACTATTGCATTTGGGCATTTCATTTTTTAGAAGCATAGTTATTACTTAAAAGAGAAATTATTCTGTCATATCAGTATGTACTGGTAATCTGTCATTTCTGTGTGTGTCTAGTTGATGATCTCATATAAGAAGCTGAACAGCAATCACAAGCAGCTGGAGGAGGAAATAAGGGAGCTGGCTGACAAGAAAGAAAGTGTTGCCCACTGGGAAGCTCAGATCACAGAGATCATACAGTGGTGTGTGACCCATTAAAAAGGAAAATTCTTTAGTGGCCAACTTACTAGTTCAGCAAATATTTAATACATATATTTCATAATATGTGATCTAACTGTCTTGAGTTGAAATGTTTGAACTGTTTAAATTTTGCTCTACAGGGTAAGTGATGAGAAAGATGCACGTGGCTACCTCCAGGCTCTGGCTTCAAAGATGAATGAGGAGCTGGAGGGCCTGAGAAACACCAGTCTTGGCGCTCGCTCTACGGTAGAGTTTGTTTGATTGTTTGGCTTAAGATCTTTTACCGCTTAAGTTATCTCTTAATATTTAGCTAATGAGTCTTAATGATTAAGTGAAAGTAAACTCATGTAAGAAGAAAGTCATTTTTGCCAAAGCAGTGAATGTGTTTTTTAACGATATTCCTCCATCATGACAGGACATGCCATGGAAGATGCGACGATTGGCTAAGCTAGACATGTCTGCCCGCCTGGAGCTGCAGTCTGCGCTGGACTCTGAGATAAAAGCAAAACAAACCATCCAAGATGAGCTCAACAAAGTGAAGGCCACCAACATGGCCACTGAGTGGTAAAGCTATTCAGTGTACTCTAGATGTTCTTGCTGTCTATTTGGATGCAGGATAGAAGCCAAGGCACTAATGTTTTTTTCATAATGTCAACCGGTTGTGGATTAAGAGCTTGACCCCCCCCCAAAAAATGTGTTATTAGGCTAGAAGTCTGGGAGGTATACGCAAATGTCATCATCGTTTGAATGTTCTTTTCCGCCCTTCAGCAAACTCCAGGACTCTGAAAAGAGGAACCAGGAATTACAGGCAGAGATCGAGAGATTGAAACGAGAAACAGAGGAACTACGTTCATCTAAAGGTAAATTCTCCCAACTTCTTCCGACAGTCTAACGTGTAACCGCTCAGTTTTGATCTACAGTGTTTTGTATGTTTTTTTTTTTTTTTTTTTTATGAAATCATGTTCTTTTTGTTGCAGGTGTAAAGCACCAAGATTCACAGAACTCATTCCTTGCATTCCTCAATGCCCCAACCTCTGCTGTGGATGTGAGTGATGTGAGTACTGATAAACTGTGCATTAATATGAATGTAATACAGTTGGGATATTTACCTGTTAAGTTTCTTACTGTTAATTGTTGTATTCCATTGTTGAAGTTTTTTCTTGCGATTTCTTCTTATAAGTCCAGATTGTTTTCTTCTTCCATCTACTAGCCATGATGGCTTGTTTCCTCCAAAATGTTTTCAGACATGCCCTCTCTTTGCAGATTTTATTTTGTCATTAGTCCCGTTATTGATATGATCTACTCCTTGATTTTTATTTTTTGTTTATATTGAAGCGATCTCCTGCCTGTGGTCAAGCCAGCAAAGGCAGACATGTAAGCTCCTGGTTTGTCTTGATGGTACACTGGGTGCAGTGAATAATTTTTTATTTTTTTTTGTATTCTAATTGACATTGTGATATTCTCTGTGGTTTTAACGCATGTGTTTATGTTCTTATTAACATATGGGTGTGCCCTATACTGATGCTCAGTTTTGTATCTGTGAAATGGGTGGTGCTTCTTTCCCTTTTTCATATCTTCCTGGTATAGCTGCATCTAAAATTGTATACATTTTCTTAAGTCAAGATTAGTGTGTTGAAATTTTTCTTACTGAACCAGGACAAGCTTTCTGTATAATCATAAGTAGGATTTAAGTTATCTAACAGTTTTAATGGGTTTTCTTTTTTATGGAACAGCATGTCTTTTTTGGCATGTATTTTCACCATTGTCAAGGCATGAATTATTTTATTTTTTTTTGGTTGTTCAGGTTGGTTGGTTGTTTTTTTGGGGGGGTTATTGGTTACGGGTTTTTTTTAAGGATTCCATATATGGGCAAAAATTTGTGGATACCTGACCAGCACTCATATGTTAGTCTTCCCCCAGACCATTGCTAAAAATTTGCTACAAAAGCGGCATCATTACAATTTCTGAAATGACTGGCTTTACTGAAACCAAGACAACCAAGCATATTCTGGTATGCATAAAGACATGTTTAGCCAAGTGGAAGTGTCCTGCACAGAACCCTGACCTCAACCTTACTGAACACTTTTGCGATGAGCTACAATGCTGACATGCTCTAGGCCTCCTCATCCAACATCAGTGTCTGACCTTAATAATGAGCTTGTGGCTGAATGAGAATTCCTACAGCTACTCTCCAGTTATGACAGTAAATGTCTGGAATGAGACATTCAAAATTCATGTATGGGTGTGATGGTCAGGTGTCCACATATGTTTGGCCATATAGTGTATTTTCAAAGGCACAATCATGAAACGTACTTGTTATAGTGTATTTTAAGAATCTAAATACAAAACATTGTTTTTCTTCAGAGCTGTTTGTGTGAAATTTGCACATAAATTAGCACAGAACAAAGTAAGTATTCTGAAATTTATGATTGTGGCTTTAACTTTTCAAAACTCTGGTGTGCATCCATAAGGTACATTGTTTATAACAAGGACATACCATGCAAGCATGTCTTTGTTTGTATGAAATTACTGGACTTGGTCTAATTAAGATTTCCCTAGGATTTGAGAGCTCTAGAACCTCCATTGTAATACAAAACATTATTATGTGAATCTTTAATTAATTTTGTGACTTTGCTTTTTATAGGACATTAGATATTATAGAACATTAACACACTATAGGTACTGCAATATATATTTTCAGTAGTCTTGTAGTATTCACAGCAGAACTTTAATATCTATGAATCCTAGGAAACTCTTAATTAGCGTAAAAATTAAAGTTAGTATTTTCTCTCTGGGTCTGACTCATCTCTGCCTCTTCAGATTGACTCCATTGACAACTTTAGCCTGTCAAACACACCGTCCCGAGAGGATGATCGCAAGTCTCAAGTTGTATCCCACTCTCGTTCTCCATCCACCAACAGTGACCTGGAGCCTCTAGAGGTGTTGTTTGCAGCACACACTCGCATGTGGAATAGTGAAGTGTGATGATAATGTTGAATAATGCATTATGGGAATAATGCTAATGAATCGTTTTACTCTTCCAGCCGATAGATTATCCCCACAGAGGTACACAGACTCCGACCATGCGATCAGGAGGATACAGCAGCTCTGGGTTTACCACACCTAAGGTATTGTCTCCCATTTGTTGATTTGTGTATGTTAATTATTAAATATACTCAGTATGCTCAAATCAAGTACTGGCACTAAAAAGATCATGAAATGTGCAGCCTGTAATTTCTGACATTTCTTTAATATTTCTTAATTAATATTTGGACAGCTGACTGTAAAATATACGCTCAGCTGATGTATCTAGTTCTGTAATTCAGAGAATACTTTTTTGAGTTCTTTGTATTTAGATTTTCCTGACTCCCTTACAGCCAAAAGCCCACCAGTTTGTGGTAAAGACCTTCAGTGCTCCCACTAAATGTAACCAGTGCACTTCTCTCATGGTGGGACTCATCCGACAAGGCTGTATATGTGAAGGTAATGTACACTATAACTAACAAAATAAAAAATAATTTGGAGAACTTTGATGGTTTTTATTTACCTGCTTTCTCTGCTTTGCTGCAGTTTGCAACTTCTCGTGTCATGTAACATGTGCAGACAAAGCCCCTGCAGTGTGTCCTATTCCACCAGACCAAACAAAAGGTCCACTGGGTATCGACACACAGAAAGGCATTGGCACTGCTTATGAGGGCCATGTTAGGGTAAGAAGCTCTGCTCTTTGCGGTCATCATTTCTACAGTTAATTGATTTATTAGAGTCTTTACTTTCTGCGTTCACTGTGTAGTATAGATATATAAGATGGTGTTATAAATCCTCACTGTTTTTATCGTTATGATTACTTTTTAGGTGCCTAAACCAGCAGGAGTGAAGAAAGGCTGGCAGAAGGCTCTTGCTGTTGTGTGTGACTTTAAATTGTTTCTCTATGAGCTTGCAGAGGGCAAGGTTGCACAGCCCAGTGTAGTGGTTAGCCAGGTCATTGACATGAGGTCAGTCATTATTGAGACTACTTTAAAATGTATTTTCCAATCTAACTGTCACCACTGTTTGCATACAGTATAATTTGTAAATAATCTGACTGATGATTGATTGTGGAATTAAAATCTTCTCGTATACAACTCTTAATATAGTGGCAGTTGAAACTAATCCGGATTATATTCGGACCGATTCAATGTTCTGATCTGTAACATCATTTTAGTTTGAAATCCAGTGGCTCAATTTTAGATGCTGTTTTGTCTCACAAATTCTCACAACAATTAAGCAAAAGTTAGACTAATTGGATCTTATCTGCCTATTAAGCATCCTTCTTCAAAAGACCAAAATCAGAATCTAGCAATATAAATGAATATTGTAAACAGACTTGCCTGTTAAGGATGCATATAATTGTCTGGAATTTCTCTTCTTTCTGCAGGGATGAGGATTTTTCTGTCAGCTCAGTACTAGCATCCGATGTCATCCATGCCAATAGGAAGGACATTCCCTGTATTTTCAGGGTGAGTTCAAGCCTATGAAAGAAACATGTGAAAACATATAAAAGATATTTGGATGAAGATGTCTACATCATGTACTATTACTTGAACAAAAAGCTTTCTCACGCACATGTGACGCATCTTTTTTGAGGTAGCGCAGGATGGAATTGTTTGTTCGACTTTATTCAGTGTTTGGCACTGTTACTATTCCATTATAAAACGTTTCCTGTTATCTCCTTTCAGGTTACAGCTTCTCAGCTCTCTGCATGTGGCAGTAAAAAATGCTCCATCCTGATCCTTGCTGACAGTGATCAGGAGAAGAATAAGTGGGTGGGATTGCTGAATGAGCTGCACCGTCTCCTAAAGAAGAACAAGTTAAAGGAGCGCTCTGTTTATGTCCCTAAAGAAGCTTATGACAGCACGCTGCCTCTTATTAAAACCACCCAGTCTGCTGCTATTATAGGTGCTGTTCCAATACAATGACACAGAAGCAAAAGCACTTTCAGCTCTCTGCAACACTGTAGTGCAAAATAACATTCCTACTTATCTGTTTACATTTTATATTATTTACAGATCATGAGAGGATAGCCCTGGGCAATGAGGAGGGGCTGTATGTTATCCATGTCACCAAAGATGGTAAGCCTCATGTTGTGCTATTGAAAGCTATGTTATTGTCGTCATTTACCTTCGTCCACCTGACATCACCCATGCATTTCTTTCTGCTTTTTGTCTCTCAGAGATTGTCAAGGTAGGGGATAATAAAAAGGTCCATTTGATTGACCTGATTCCCTCTGAGCAGCTGTTGGCTGTCATCTCTGGCCGCAACCGCCACGTTCGACTTTTCTCCATGGCAGCTCTGGACGATCGGGACTCGGAATTCTATAAGCTTCCTGAGACTAAGGGCTGTCAGACATTGGTGTCTGGCACGGTGAAGCTTGGTGCTCGCCCCTGCCTGTGCGTTGCCATGAAGAGACAGGTAATCTGCTACGAGCTCAACAAGGGTAAAACACGGTACCGGAAGCTGCGGGAGCTGCAGGTGCCTGGGGTGGTGCAGTGGATGGCTCTACAAGGGGATAAGCTATGTGTAGGTTACCAGGCTGGGTTCCTACGCTACAGCTTGCAAGGAGATGGGCCTCCGACTAGCCTGCTCCACCCGGAGGACCACACTCTGGCTTTCATAGGGCAGCTTGGTTTGGATGCTCTCTGCGCAGTGGAAATTTCCAGCAAAGAGTTACTACTGTGCTTTAGCAACATTGGTGTTTATGTTGACTGCCAGGGTAGACGTTCACGCCAGCAGGAGCTGATGTGGCCAGCTGTGCCAACTGCCTGTTGTAAGTGTTGTAAACGCTAATAATCTTCCAGATGATCACTCACTAATGGACTGTGTTTGCAAAGAAGTACATTTATATTTTGTTCTCTGCAGGTTATAATGCACCTTACTTATCAGTGTACAGTGAGAATGCCGTGGATGTGTTTGATGTGAACAGTATGGAGTGGATACAGACAATTCCTCTGAAAAAGGTAAATATTTAAGACATGCATGTCGCACAGCTAGTATTCAGAAGAATTATTTGTAGTTTATATAGCTGTGAAAAGTTTATTTAGTCACTGTTTATATTTTGGCATAAAAAGAATTTTAAATTTGTTGTAAATAAAAGTAACAAGTTAGAATCCTGATGCATGTTATGTTATGATTTTTTTGCTCTTTGTGTTTAGGTTCATCCTCTGAACACTGACGGCTCACTGAACCTGCTAGGGCTGGAGACTGTACGGCTAATCTACTTTAAAAATAAAACAGCAGGTATGTGCCATATCTGAATTTTCGGGGTGTAAAGATTCATACAATTCAAATGCGATCTAATATGATATTTTTTTCCTACTGGAACATAATGTTGCCTGAATGTAATTTAGGTTTAATAATTGAACCCATTCTCTCAGCAAGAACAAAACTGTGCATTAGAATGCAAGCAAATTCTACTTGGTTAATTTAGCCTTAGATTTCAGGTGTACAAGGTTGCCAGGTCTCAGACTTTACATAAAGAACTAGTCAATCCTTGGAGCACTGGCAAATTAAGATGCATTTTTCTTAGTCTATGCAATTTATTTTTCTGCCAATATCTTTGTATGAAATCTGTCCTGTTACTGTATACATGAATGTGCTGTAATGTACACATCGATTGTTTCAATCACAACACATGCCCACAAGAGACAAACCTTAGCAACCTCAGGGAATTGTTGTTTGCTAGTGTAAACACAGGATTACATCACTGATTACATCTTTAATCATATTATTTTATAATGAGCACTGGATTACATTTCCTCAATAATTTAACCAACACTGTTCGCTAATTAGGAAGTTGAACATGGTGATAGTGCCTGTACTGATAATGTCATTTACAGAGGGAGACGAGCTGGTGGTTCCAGAGACGTCTGATAACAGCCGGAAGCAGATGGTGCGCAGTATGACGAGCAAACGACGCTTTTCCTTCAGAGTGCCAGAAGAAGAGAGGCTTCAACAACGGAGGTGAAAAAAATTTATAGTACACACCTACCAGCATGTACAGATCAGTGCTTGGATACAGATATCAAGAGAACACCAATGTTTTGTCTGCAATATGCTTGAAAGGTAACAATTTTGATGTTTGCTCCTCCTCCTTCTTATACCATTTTGATTTCTTATTTTCATTTATCATTTAGAGAGATGCTTAGAGATCCTGAGATGAGAAATAAATTGATTTCAAATCCAACCAACTTCAATCATGTTGTTCATATGGGTCCTGGAGATGGGATCCAAATACTTAAAGACCTGCCAATGGTAAGATCAGCAAAAAAAGTTGTTTACGTTTAGTCCTCCTGCCTCCCATCTCACTTATTTCCACTTTGCATACTTATTTATTTTTATATCATGCTTATTCCTGCGTTTTTTGGAACTTTCTTTCACTTCCAATTACCTGATTCAGTTGTCAATCTCTATTAATTTAAGATGTCAATGGCTACTTTTTTTTTCCTCCATTTCTCACCATTTCTGTTTCACCTTCTCACTCTGTCCTCACTCTTATGCTGTAGCCTGGTTCTCCTCTCCCCTCTCCCTGCCTGCGTCTCATCTCAACTCCCATCAGCTTTGAGCATGTCTATCACATGACTGTCACCTCTGCTGACAACTTCCTGTCCCAGGATTCCCCTTTTTCCTCCTACTCCCCATCCCTAAGCTCTGCTCCTGGGACTCCTGCCTCCATCAGCTCACTGGTAGGATCAGGGATGTTGCATAATTTATCAAACTTTACAATAAGGCCCTGATTTACCAAAAACTGAAATATAAAAACAATTTTTAATATAAACACTTATTAATATAAAAATAAGTGTGAAACAATTCATTTTTGATTGTTTTGAAACACTAAGAATAATTCAACTTCCTCTATCAGACTCATTCAAACTGAGTTATTACCTGAACATGGTTGTACTAAATTGCACTAATTTTAGGCATCACATGGCAGGCGCAAAAACGTTCAGACCTCCATGTATTTTGTGTTTTTAGGTAGACACTCCCTAATTTGTATAGTCATTAAGCCAAACATGCGATTTGGATAGGACTTACTAGTTTGTTCATTTAAACAGTACAGTCAGTCTTCAGATGTTGTTAGTAAATAATTTTTCTGTAAATCGGATTCGAATTCACGTTTGAATCTTTACTCATGAAAAACCCCACTTAACGACACTGGGTTGGAGTATCTTCATCAAAAGATTTAAACATGAAGGAGAATACACATGATAGTGACAAACAATAACTGGAAAGTAAACGTGGATACACACTGACAGCTTTTAGCATTTTAATGTTTGCCTTTTAATATAAGTAATAAATATATCAATTCTCTGCAGAATGTGCGTCCTCAGGAGAGCCGGGGAGTATTGGGTGGCTCAGTCAGCATCCCCTCTATAAGCAAGGCCAGACCTGAACCGGGCCGTTCCATGAGTGCCAGCAGTGGCCTTGGCACACGTAAGTTCCTGCAGCTGTGCTATATAGCTGTAAAATGCATGTATTAAAAAAGAGAATGTTAAAAGTTCTAATTTTCTGCTTGAATAGACATAAAGCTTAGTCTTTGCCTCATAGGGTCATCCTCGCAGAATGGCAGTGCTCTTAGAAGGGAGTTCTCTGGTGGGAGTTATGGGTCCAGCAAACAGCAGACGATGACCTCACCCTCTGAGGGCTCACTCTCGTCGGGGGGAGGCATGGACTGTGCAGGTGATGCCCCCCTGTCCCAGTTTGACAGAGAGGTGAGTAATAGTACTATGGGGGAGGCCTGGAAGAAGAGTAATTCACATTTAAGGAATATTGTAGGTATAATAATAACTGTATTCAGCATGATGGTTACAATAACTATCAAGCGGAATCCATTTCTTGCACAGACAGTATATAGCATAAATAGTGCATTTATGAGTCTGCTTTGGCAGACTCATAAAAGTGCACAATTTTCATGATTAGCGTATTCTTTATTCTGTGTATGGAATCTCTTAGACTTTCAGAAAGCTGTAACAGGTAATGTTTTCACACCTAGCCATCTTTGCTTCACTCTGATTTACACTGGGCAGCAGTGACAGGGGAAAAGTTGACACTAATCACAGCTGGAACTTTATTTGCTCTAAAGCACGGTATTGATTTTAAGTCATTTATGCTGCATATAGAAAGGTCTAGGCCTTTGTTCTAGACCCAGAACCCCGCTCTTTTAATAAAGGCCCTGTCCTTTCTTTCTCACGCTATGTGCATGTATTGAGTGGCACCATACCTGAAGAATGAGCGATATTGTTCTACTAGAGAACCACTTGCGCACACACACTACCCTCTATTCCACCGCATGTATGTGGACTCCATTATGACTTGTGGTCAATGTGTGACTCTCTGTAGTGGAAGGCAGGTTCTCCCACAGGCAAGACCCCTGATGTGAAATGGACTTTAAGGACCCTGTTTAGTAAGATAAAGGTAACCTGCAGCATTTTGTGATACAGCACCTCCTCCTTTATCCATCCCTCTAGCATGAAATGAAACCATTAGTCTAGTGGTGCTCTTTGTTCATATTAGAGATCTTCATGGGTTTATTTAGACCTGAAATACAGGAGTTCATTGCAGACCACTACCTTGTCATATATACAGTGGTGTGAAAAAGTGTTGGCCCCCTTCCTGATTTCTTATTTTTTTGCATGTTTGTCACACTTTAATGTTTCAGATAATCAAACACATTTAAATATTAGTCAAAGATAACACAAGTAAACACATCATGCAGTTTTTAAATGAAGGTTTTTTATTATTAACGGAAAACAAAATCCAAAACTACATGGCCCTGTGTGAAAAAGTGTTTGCCCCCTAAGACTAATAACTGGTTGGGCCACCCTTAGCAGCAACAACTGCAATCAAGCGTTTTCCATAACTTGCAATGAGTCTGTTACAGCACTGTGGAGGAATTTTGGCCCACTCATCTTTGCAGAATTGTTGTAATTCAGCCACATTGGAGGGTTTTCGAGCATGAACCACCTTTTTAAGGTCATGCCACAGCATCTCAATCGGATTGAGGTCAGGACTTTGACTAGGCCCCTCCAAAGTCTTCATTTTGTTTTTCTTCAGCCATTCAGAGGTGGACTTGCTGGTGTGTTTTGGATCATTGTCCTGCTGCAGAACCCAAGTTCGCTTCAGCTCGAGGTCACAAACAGATGGCCAGGCATTCTCCTTCAGGATTTTTTGGTAGACAGCAGAATTCATGGTTCCATTTATCACAGCAAGTCTTCCAGGTCCTGAAGCAGCAAAACAGCCCCAGACCATCACACTACCACCACCATATTTTATTGTTGGTACGATGTTCTTTTTCTGAAATGCGGTGTTACTTTTACGCCAGACGTAATGGGACACAGACCTTCCAAAATGTTCAATTTTTGTCTCATCAGTCCACAGAGTAATTTCCCAAAAGTCTTGGGGATCATCAAGATGTTTTCTGGCAAAACTGAGAAGAGCCTTTATGTTCTTTTTGCTCAGCAGCGGTTTTTGTCTTGGAACTCTGCCACGCAAACCATTTTTGCCCAGTCTCTTTCTTATGGTGGAGTCATGAACACTCACCTTAACTGAGGCAAGTGAGGCCTGCAGTTCTTTGGATGTTGTTGTGGGGTCTTTTGTGACCTCCTGGGTGAGTTGTTGCTGCGCTCTTGGAGTAATTTTGGTCGGCCGGCCACTCCTGGGAAGGTTCTCCACTATTCCATGTTTTCACCATTTGTAGATAATGGCTCTCACTGTGGTTCGCGGCAGTCCCAAAGCTTTAGAAACGGCTTTATAACCTTTTCCAGACTGATAGATCGGTAGGTTTGTGACCTCAAGCTGAAGTGAACTTGGGTTCTGCAGCAGGACAATGATCCAAAACACACCAGCAAGTCCACCTCTGAATGGCTGAAGAAAAACAAAATGAAGACTTTGGAGTGGCCTAGTCAAAGTCCTGACCTCAATCCGATTGAGATGCTGTGACATGACCTTAAAAACCCTCCAATGTGGCTGAATTACAACAATTCTGCAAAGATGAGTGGGCCAAAATTCCTCCACAGTGCTGTAACAGACTTATTGCAAGTTATCGAAAACACTTGATTGCAGTTGTTGCTGCTAGGGGTGGCCCTACCAGTTATTAGGATTATACTTTTTCACACAGGGCCATGTAGTTTTGGATTTTGTTTTCCTTTAATAATAAAAACCTTCATTTAAAAACTGCATGATGTGTTTACTTGTGTTATCTTTGACTAATATCTAAATGTGTTTGATTATCTGAAACATTAAAGTGTGACAAACATGCAAAAAAATAAGAAATCTGGAAGGGGGCCAACACTTTTTCACACCACTGTATATGACAAGGACACAGAGCTGTATGACAGCAGTTTATATGACATTCTGTCATGCAGTGCCTTGTGTGTACAAGAAGTTAACCACATGATAATCACCAATGCTGTTAAGAGAGGTAAAATATAGCTAAAATTGAAGTGTCAGAATAACTATACCGTTACCGGTGCTTAGAATGATTTTAAATGATAGTCCTTGATTGTTGAAAAAAATCTGAATTTCCAAATTTCACTGTGGCTATTACTATTGTGACCCTAGCTTTTTCTTTTTTTTAATTTCACAGTACACAGTCAGGGGAAAATACATTTACAGTCAAAATACATTTTGCTCAAGTAATGTCATATATTGGTTAAGAAATTATTGTGCCTAGGTCTGTTTTGTACTTTTTGAAGATCTCTGGCTGACTTCCCGTGGATTGAATAGCAGCTCTCCGTATAGTTCTGAAGCTACATGCCCAACAAGTGGAGCTGATTGCCGTTGGTCCTGGCTTTAGTGTACTGCCTTGAGGCCAGCTGCACCAGATCCTCATGTTGTTCTGCTACAGTGTGTGTTAGAATATTATTACAGCCGCACTTTATAGGTTTTTTTTTTAGGTGTGTGCTACCAACCCATATATATGTAGGCTCCCAAGCCATGTGCACCAGCGAGTTACTTTATTTTATTTTTTTTCTTGTTTTTTGAAGACTGAATTGTGCAATTTACATTTTACCAAAAAAATGAGGTACAAGAAAAATGTTGTTGTTTGTACATTTTTGTGAAAAATCTCTTTCAAATCCTTAGGATTCGGATTCACCAAGACATTCTACAGCCTCCAACAGCTCCAACCTGAGCAGTCCACCAAGTCCGTCATCCCCGCATAAAAGCAAGTCCCTCTCTCTGGAGCGCAGTGGGCAGCCAGGCTGGGAGTCCTGAGGCCAGTGCCAGGTGTTCATCCTCCTCATCCTGGTCTCTATACCCCCTCTAGATCATCAGGATGCCTCAAACCTATGTGGTAAAAAAGAAAAAAAAACCAAACAAGCAGCAATGACTCTCAAGGAACTTATACACTACGTTTGGGGTGGTGTGTGAAAAGGCCCTATATTTGTTTGTGCATGTGCGTGAATGAGTTCACGAACACATAATTGCAACTACAGTCCAATACACACATTTGATTACAGCCTTCTTCTAAACTATTACAAAAGTTTTATCTCCCAATGACACTACTATTTTAAACATTACATTTGAAGAATAATGTAAATGGCTAGAATTCCCTGATCAAAAACACTAGATACAGTTCAGTCACCCTTTGCTTAAAAACAAGGTGAATTTGGAGCATGATTAGAAATTTTCTGTGATTTTTAGTAACCAATTAATGCTTAGAAACATTTATAAGATCGTTCCCAGCCTCAGCACTACATTTAAACTGACCTCGGCATTCAGGTGCCATGCAGCTCTTGCATATGTAAAGCTCAGAATACAGTAGAAATAGAATGAATTAAATAATGTACATAGAGTTTAAGTAGAGTATAATATATTGTGAAAAACAACTATTGTGAGAAGTGACTTGGCTTGGCTATTTTCTTTTGACTTTGTGAGTCAAAGGTTTTAAACGTTAAAATGCAGCCATTTTTAACTGAACAATTTTAGATTTATTTGATCAGAATATCCGCAAATGTTCATAGTTCCACTAAACCTGCCTGGATATTATTAGGGAGAGATATTTAGAATATTATGTCCAAATGTAATAGCAAACACCAGGCACATGCATGCACACTCAGATAGCTGTGTAGGATTACAATTGAGATCATAATAGCATCGAAACACAATCTCTTTGTGGTGAATGTATCAAAAACTTATCGCAGCCGCCTTCTTCCTCTTCTTGCCTACTCTAGTGTGCTTCATAGTTCCTTTAATGGAGCAATAATGCTGTTTCCAAAGAATTTTTTGTTAATTATTATTACTGTTTGTCTAATTTTATTTTTGTTTCATGTTTGGTTCGTTTTAATGAGTGTTTTTATGACTCGCATAACTCAAACCATGAAACCAAATGTAGCTTGGGTGTGGATGTACACACACGCACACACACACACATGCATATATATATATATATATATATATATATATATATATATATATATATATATAAAATGATATATGAGAATAATCTGTATGTTATCACGGGTTTGATGACACTAAGGTCACTGTTGTGTGACACTCACAAAACATAATCCAGTTAAGCTTTCGAGTGCTTCTCCCAATTAGGGAGCATTCAAGGGCTTGAACTTTACTCACTGGTGCATTTATCTGTTGCCTCTATTTTGTTACTTTCTGTAGCCAGTAATAAGATAGTCGGGACCGGGCAGGAGGAACAGGGGTAGTTTTATTCTTTGATTGCAAGGTGTGAAATGAACTATTAATTAACGATCAGTTCAGGAATGATGCATAGTTAGACCATCAAGCACCCCTGGATCTTTTTACCTCAAAATTATGAGGCAAGCCATTAATTATAATTCGCTTTCAAGCAGAACAAGCTTTCTGTTCTATATCGCTCATTCCATGCAATCTTTTGGATTTATATGCATCTAACCCATGCAATCAATTTAAACCAAGCTTTTGGCTATTTTCGGCTATTTTATGATATTTGTAGGGTCCATTAATTCCTGCCATTGGAGCAATCCATGTTACCCAAATTCCAGATCTCAAGATTTGTTTACAGGGGCACAAGAAATGAGTTTTCAATGTAAAAGCACACCTTGGCATATGAAGATAAGAAAACTGTGTATTTGCATAAAGTGTAAATATAGACTTGGTAAAAAATGTGACTATTCTTGTCAGCATATCGTCACAGCTCTGTGACGGCATTGTAGTATTTAAGGGATCTCCATGACTTGACATGATTATAAATTTCACTATGCCTTCTATCCACATCACTTTTATTCACTCCAGATCTAAAGGACATAATGAGGGACAACTGAGAGGAAAAATGAATCGAAACAGTGTACACTGGAGTTTCATGCAACAGTATTTTAGTGTACTGTTTTGCGACCATGATTGAAATTCACTGTGGACCAGTCTAATAAACTCAGCACATTGTATTCTTAAATTAGCAGCTGATTTTGCAATGTTGTACTATTGTTTGGGATTATACTTATGTGGTATTACGTTGTCATATTTATTCCTACTGAATCTAAGCGATCATACTCTTTAATGTAAGCTTAATGCAGAGTGCATTTGCCTTGTGGAATTGAGGCTGTGATGGATAAAATGTTTATACAAGCATGATGGTATAACAGGACGCCTGTTTGAGATGTTACTCAGGTATGTTAGAACCAATGATTTATTTTATTACAATGAGAAATAGAGAGCAGGAGGAGAACACTATCGGACAGTTCTGTCTGTTGTTATTTGAGGACTGTTAGTTGTCGTGTAGGCCACATTAGCGGGAGGTGCCTTAACTGAACCCAGTTTGAATGCTGGGTAGTGTAGTATGAATATGGATTAGATTTAAGGGAACTGAGGGGGAAGTGAAAACTAATTGAGAGTTTACTCTGCCTTGTATATTACTGCTATTTCATATCACATCATTTTTGTTTTCTTTTTGGTTTGTTTTTGTAAGAATATGTACAGTTTTGCATGTCAGGTGTATTCACTTTGAAATTTAAGGCTGGATTTTCCAACTGTTTTTACCATATTTTATTGATCTGTGTAGTGTGGAAGCTTGGGATGTGAACAAGAATAATACCACACTTTTTTTGGCACATGCTTATTTAAGGTGGATTGTCATTGAGTTTCTATTTAATTAGCCACCACTCTTTTCACATTGAGAACTCATATCTTGACTGATTTATTTCAATAAAATGGGGAACTGTTACAAAACCTAATTTACTTATGCTTCTTTGCCAGACTTCTTGCAATGACACTTTGAGGAAAGTTTTTATTGGTCATTTTGCATTATAGGTAATAAGTCATTCAGATGAGACATGATTGTTTTTTTTCCCAGGAGATATGAGGATAATGAGGCGAGATGCACACTACACACTTGTCTAAAGTGGGGATGTGAATTATTCTGTACACAAGTCAGAAATACAGACTTTTTGATGCTAGAATTAATTAAAATGTAAGTTAAAGTGCATAAAGTATATTACTTAGCCATATACTTTTGAGGAAATTTCTGTATATAACATTACATGATGACAAGAATCCAGCTACTGAGAAGTGGAGTATTTTTGGAAATTATTTTTGAAATATTTCTCTATGGGTTTGAAAAGGACAAAAAAAGGCATAAAACAACATTCACCAGCAATTTTATTTCTTTATTAAAAAAAAAAGATCTGAAATCTTGCAAGACCCTAAAACTGCAAAGAATATCAATACACATTCAACAGCTTGCCACAGTTAAAGTGCTAAATCTTCCTCCCTCTACAAAAATCTGCAGTCTCTACAGTACAGGCTAAAGTTCAGCACAAAGCATTGCGCATACTTTGGAGACTGAAGGCAAAGAAACTAAAGAAGCAGTAGTAGCTGTTAAAGCGTGGTCATTTTACAAAGCTCAGGTCCACGGTCACATTTTCAGGCACTAAATACCACAAAGATAATTCACTTTTCCAACAGGTAAACAAAAGCACTCAGGATAAATCAATCACCCAGACATCAGGATTAAACTACAGTTTAACAAAAGTATGCAGCTCAGTTAAAAAAAGAAACCTCAAATAATACAAAATATTCATAACTTGATATAAATAATATGTATTCAATTTTGAATTCTGTACCAGCAAAGCATCTGGAGGCAGAAATACTTGACAGTGTTGCACATTTACATGCTTACAGTAGGAGCACACATTGCATCTAGAAGTGAGCAACAGAAAGGTCAGGCAGAATCAGTGTATTCAAAGCTTTTTGCATAAAGTGTGCAGAATGGAGCTCATGTATCTACCAGAAGCAGTAACCACACACTTCTGCACTGTTGTGGCACCACTCGCTTCTGTGCTTATTAATGTCCGTTTTTAAACTGGATGTGTTCACACAATATTCTGGTTTACACCCCACTTGCCACAGGCAGCATGCCATCAGTAGTGTGCACATAATACATTTACACATGTACCTCTGTAAATGCTTTCTTTCCCATTGCGTTACAGACCTGTGTTTAAACAAATGCACTGTGGAAACGCTGCACTGTGCCAGTCATACCACTGGCTGAAAATCATTAATAATCATGAATAGGACAGCCATCACAGGTTGAATGTATAGTGTGATCTGAGGCAGGTCTGGGATCTCTGGGCTGATGAGGTAGGCTGATGCAGCAGGGAATGATAGATCTGGTGGAAGTGAGGTTTTCAGGTTTGCGGTTTCTGAGGAGTACTGTAATAAATGTACAGAAACATACACATCACAAGAGCTAATGTGAGTAAATCCTTTACTTTCTTCATCCGTATCTTGTATATTTAATTGCTTGCCACAGAGGCACATGACTGCCAAGTACTGTCACATTTGTCTTAATTCCCCCTTCATCTTTATGCTTGGCTTTGAGTGCTTAAACATGAAGACTAAGATGTAAAAGAATCCTCACTGAGTGCAGCTGCTCTGATGAGCTGCTCACAGCTATGGAAATGATCGTGTGAGGAAAAGCTGCAGGTCAGCAAGTAAGACACTGTGTTTCTAAGACAAAACAGCCATATCTGTGAGAAACATCTCTGCGGTCCCTCAGCAGGGGGCAGAATAATGCTCTATTACGTTACTCACTTGCCCCATCACCTGAACATAACTTTACACTATTATAAAAATTTTGTCTTTCAAAGGTTTATTATGTACCACTGCCAGTATGGACCAACACACTTTTCCCCAAACGGCTCTTTTGTACAAATAAAATACACAATCTGTGTACAGCTTGAGTGCAGTCTTCACATGTGCACCTGCAGAGTAAGGAGTCTCTTGTTCCGGTGTGTTCAGGAGTAGACGCCGAGGGCAGTGTGTGTAAACCGAACTGTCTAGTAATTACACACTCCCTCCATCTTCCTCCACTACACGGTTCATACTGGAGCCGTGTGTTATGTTGGTAGGTGGAGGATGGCTTAAGTCCCGTGCGCTGCTGTGTCGTGATTGGTTGTCGAGTCGGTGTAGGCTGCTGTGACGGGATAGCTGCTCGTTAAGGCGGGGCATGCTCCCATAGGGTGGGCGTTCCTCCATGCCTCGGTGGCTGGTAGGAGTGTACCTGTAGGATGAAAAAAAGATGAACAGAGTTCAGTCTTCTTAATAAACATGCTGCATGAGATCACTCAGCACGACATGTCTGAACAACATATGACTGTTATATATTATATATGAGATTTATTTTTATGGCTTTTCAGATCTTATCAGCCTCAGACATGTTTCAGCTTCTGTTTTGCAGGGTTTTGTATAACAAAAGTATACCCTATACATTCATGACCAATCATGCCAGATGTATTTACAATGTATTCATGTATACATGCAATGGCACAGAACTCCCTAAAGTTTCCTTTCAGAAAAAAAGTTATTTCAGCAAGATCATAAATTGGTCTTGCATACTTGTGTACTGGGTATAGTTTATATAGTAATAAAATAATGAACAGTTAGAACACAATCACAAAATAAATTCATCCAGATAACATGACCGTATACATTTACCATATATACTGACCAAGCATAACATTATGACCAATATTGACCAATATATGACGGCCAAATATTGTGTTGGTCCTCCTTGACCCGTCATGCACTGTGTATTCTGACACCTTTCTCTTAGAACCAGCATTAACTACTTCAGCAATTTGAGCAACAGTAGCTCGTCTGTTGGATCGGATCACACGGACCAGCCTTGCCCTGTCGCCGGTTCGCCACTGTTCCTTCCTTGGACCACTTTTGATAGATACTGACTGCAGACCGGGAACACCCCACAAGAGCTGCAGTTTTGGAGATGCTCTGATCCAGTCGTCTAGCCATCACAATTTGGTCCTTGTCAAACTCGCTCAAATCCTTACGCTTGTCCATTTTTCCTGCTTCTAACACATCAACTTTGAGGGCAAAATGTTCACTTGTTGCCTAATATATCCCACCCACTAACAGGTGCCATGATGAGGAGATAATCAGTGTTTATTCACTTCACCTCTCAGTGCTCATAATGTTATGCCTGATGGGTGTATATATTTTCATCTGGTTAATAGATATCACTATAGTGTACTCTAATTTTGTTTCTAATACCAATGTAAAGCTTTCATCTCTAGCCACATGTACGATCTTTCAGATAAGGAAATAAGCATTTGTACTTTTGTCCTTTCCATAGCCTTTTCTCATCACATGTTTAGACTGGGCTTCAGCAAGTGTGTACTCTCTCACTTTCTCACTCACTCTCTCTAAACACGCACCTTGTCATTCTGCCAAGAAACTTGATAAAGTTCACAAAGCAGTGTGACTCCTACAAATCAATTACAATCAAAATTCACTCCATAACAATTAAATGTCTCCTAACAACAAACATCACATCAACATTTATACATTTTCATATGTTCAACATTTTTTAATCTATTTATTATTAGCCATAGATTATGTGAAGCATCTGCTGTACAGTCTCTGTGTATGATCTGTTACTATAGAAACAAAAATGAGCTAACCTGTTGTTCAGGTTACAGTTGGACCGACTGTGTGAGATGTGCTGATGGACAAAAATAATGCACACCTTCTGACCAATCAAATTTGAGTACTCAGCTGCACTGTACTCAAAAGAAGCTATTAACAGTGGTTCCCTTACCAGCGTCTAAATCTCTCCATTCTCTCCCTCTCTCTCTCTCTCCATTAATAATAAAAAAAACATGCTGCTCATCACTCTGACCAATGGTATTCTATACAGTTCTATAGTATAAATAGAATTTAAATGCATGCAAAATACCAAGCCGTCACCTCCACCACCAAAAAAAAAAAATGCTTGACCTCACCTGCCATCACGGGAGCGGTGCAGGCTGCCATGGTAGCTGCTCATCTTGCTGTGGACACTGCTCGCTTTGCTGCGCACATCATCTAACATGGCCAGGTGAGTGGAGGAGGCGTGGGTGGATGTTCCCTGTGTGGACGTGCCACGTGACTTGCGTATGATGGGCGTATTGGGGTCACGCAACAGAGCCTGAGCAAAGTCGGGCTCCTGCAGGACCTGACGGCTGTCATTCACCGTACTGCTGCAGGAGGAGCAAAGTTAGAATACGTAAAGGAAGGGTTGAAGTGCTATTTGAACAGAGGTGTAGACACAGAGCAGAACAGTAAATAAGTGGCTTTACTTTCTACTTTGTGGTATAGACTAAAATTACAATAATAATAATAATGTAGCCAACATTAGAATCATAGGACACCATATGATACAAGCATATGTTTAAATGATCTCTCCTAGTTGCTATCTTATAAGCTATAACAAACTAGATCTCGAAAGAATAACTTTTTATAAAGTTGTAAAAGTCTTCAACGGCATACGCATTCTCTGTGGATCTCTCTCATCATCAAGCTGTTGCAGTCTGCAGGACTGCTGCTCACCGGGTCTTTTTGCTTTATTGCACCACACGGAGTAAACTCTAGAGACTGTAGTGTGTGAAAATCCACAGCAGATCAGCAGTTATAATAGAAATACTCAAACCAGCCATCTGGCACCTACAATCATGCCACAGTCAAAATCACCGAGCTCAAAATATTCCCCCATTCTGGTACACCACCATTCTGAAGGTTGAAGTGAGCATCACCCGAGGCTGCTGGTATCTGTTGCACCTGTCTGATTTTATGCATCACACTGCTGCCACGTGATTGGCTGATTAGATACTTGTGCAGGTGTTCCTAATAAAGTGAACCATGAGTATATGGTTTTCAGCATGTTACTGAGGCTGGGGAGTGAAGTATTCAGTTTGTTGCCAAATCCTGTATTTCTACCTACACAAGCTGTTTAAACATGAAGCAGCGAGGTGCTGATCTGATAAGGAACTCACTCTTTGCGTCTGTGGCCATGAAGAAAGCTGGCCCACTCGAAGCAGGTCTTCTTACTGCCCACCCAGAACACAGACGGGATGCCAACCACCAACACCATCAGGTACTTCATAATGAACAGCACCAGGTTAGGCCTGCTCGTCTGATCCACCTACACACAAAAACATCATGCAACTGAACACAAAATACAGTTTGGAATGAAGAGCTAATGTATCTCTAAACATACACACACTGCTAAAAATGAAGTGGAATTATCATGAATATAGTCGTAAATATTGTAAAAGGGTAATAAACAGAAGATTTGTACAACTCTAGAAAGAAATAGTTAAAATGAGCAAAATGATCTGTTAATAAAAGAAGACTTGGGAACAAAATTACAAGAAACACCACAGTCATTGGCATGTATGTCTAGTGTTTATTAGTAAATATTGTGAGCAGGTCTAGTAGTAATAATACTATTTGGAATAAGAATAGTTTGGGGCATAAACAGTTACAGATAGTGATATCATGTGGTGTTACATCCTGATTCTATGCGGTTATGACTGTGCTTATGAATCCCGTCTCATCCAGCACATAACCTTTAGTAGCCTCTATTCCTGGGACAAGAGAAAGCATTCAAACCTTCGGAAATGCAACTGACTCTAAAACAAAGTAAATGGCCTTGATCAAGTAACATCAAGCAAAAGTAAAGGAACACTAACATTTAATCTGTGTGAAAATAAAGCTGTAATGATGACACCTTCCCATAAATAAGGCATGCGTGTGTGTGCGTGCCCTATCAAGGTTTGGCAAGAAAATGATGTGTGTGTGTACTTGGCTCTCAGTAATCTCTTCAGGATTTATTAGTTTCTCATCCACTCCTCAGTTCTCCAGGTCTGCACTTTAGATTAAAGTTGATTTGTTCTCGTATCCTCTAGTGTGTGCATGCCAGCTTCTTCAGGATGCACAGTCCAGTGCCCTCAGACAATCCACTGTGTAAGCACAAACCCTAGCATACACACGTGCACACTCAAGGACTACAGATTAGACTGTACTGGGAGTTCACTAGACAAACAGATAAAAGGCATTTAGAATGAATTAGATCATAACAACAGGGTGAATTCTTGAGCCAAGATATGCTTCAGTGGAACTGGAAAGGAACTCAAAATGAGCAGCGCCCAAGGCGTCACACACACTTGAGTGAAGTGTGCTGAGAAACATTCACTGAAGCATATTAGCGCTCATTATGCAGGCGAAATGAAGCTTTTACACTTCCATGCATTTCTATAGATTAATTGTGTTTTCCGAATGAATTAGGAGTAGAGGAGCATAAACATTACAGCAAGAGTTCAGTCTGTAATAGCAGCTGTTGCAGGAATGTGAGTAACCACACAAAGCATTTTCTCAATTCACACAAATGCTAGAAATCCTCTTGAAGAGCAAAGAGAAAATACATAGACTGTGTGTTACCCCCTCTTCAGTCTCACCTCAGACCCAAGTGTCATATGAAACTGTTAAACACTGTGGTGCTCTGAGTAGACCCTGAGGCTGGGTTTCTACTGCAGGACTGAATCATTCCCCTTAAAATTCCCATTGTAGAGATTCCTGCTGTATGACAGCTTTCTCTGAAGATTATTACGCATTGACTGGCTGTATTCATGAGCACTATCTTACTCAACAAAGGCTGTAAATCCTGGCATATCTCATTTAATGCTAAAATGTAGTAGCATTGACTTGTGTCTCTGTCACAGGGTGCAATAATAAGCAGTGTGTTTGTTTTAATGTCAGCACACACACACCCAAGTGAGTTATTTCATTTATTCTTTCATTTTAGATAACCACTTTAGGGTAGTATTGAATCCAGAGCCTTTTTTTTTTACTCAACACTAAGCACACGCTGGGCAAATTCACTTCAGATGGTAAACCAGTCCATCCCAGGTACAGGACAATTATTATTTAGAGACACAGCTATCTCCTCAGCATTTTTCTCGAATCTGCTACAGAGGCCTATCTCACAAACCAATCAGTAAACCATAAGAAACCTGCAGATCAAAGAGAACAAGAGGAAAATCAGAATACCCCATTTTCCTTACATCACACAAAGCTCATGCTAATACACCTACACCTTTATAAAGGCGAGCTCTGTTCAAGTGCTCTGTAATTAAAATAAGTAGCTCAGTAGAATAAAATAAGTGGGGAGGGCAGACTACAGGGCAACCAAGAGTAGGAGTGTATGAAGAGCTTGGCCATGCAGGAGGAGGAGGAGGAGGAGGACTCTATCCTGAGTCAGAGACTAAGTGAATTTCTGTGTCATATGACATCCAAGCTCCAGTTGGATCACTGTGTTATTGTGCATGAAGAAAGTCCAAGGGTCTTAGATTACATGGAAACATAAGCATACAGTCTGTCACTGTGGTGCATCACATCATCCAGCTAAAGAAAAGTCCTAATTTGGACATCTTTTGACAAATGTAGAACTTCAAAATGTTATGCAGATTGTACAGAAATGTCTAAACAATCAAATGCATCCAGAAATATCCAATAATAAGAAAGCATGTTTTATATTACTCAAGATCTATGAGAGAATAGTTTATTTTAATTCACTGACTAGTTGTTTGCTGGTTTGTATGAACTGCCACTCTTAACAGGTTTGCAGAATTAGAATTTATGTGAGAATTAGTCTGGCTTAGGGCCATGTGCACCTGACACCGGCCTGAGAGTTTTCTTTGAGATTCATAAGCAGCAGTCGAGCACAGTCCTTTTCATCAATAAAATTAATAACTCTAACCTCTTATTGCTCCAAATATACTGTGGCCAGAAAAATCTAATAGTAACAGATAATGTACACATTACATTTCCATTTCTGGCATTTGGCAGACGCCCTTATCCAGAGCAACTTACAATTTATCCCTTTTTTTTTTTTTTTTTTTTTTTTTTTTTTTTTTTTACAATGGAGCAACTGAAGGTTAAGGGCCTTGCTCAGTGGCCCTGCAGTGTCCGCTTGGTGGACCTGGGATTCCAACTCACAACCTTCTTATCAATAATCCAACACCTTCACCACGAAGCTAACACATCCTGAGAATGTGCCAAATGCTGCTTGCAGTGCATGACGTTCTGTATGAAATCACTGATGCTTTAGTAGCAGTAATACATTCCATAGCTAAAATATAAGTGTAGAAGCTGCTTTCGGCTGCTCCCTGTTCGGGGTCGCCACAGCGGACCGACTGGTCCGCACAACAACTTGGCAAGTGTTTTACGCCGGATGCCCTTCCTGCCGCAACCTTCCCATTTTTTTTTTCCGGGCTTGGGACCGGCACTGCATCCAGTGGCTGGGGTTGAGGCATTGGCTGGGAATCGAACACGGGCCTTCCGCATGATAGGCGAGCAACCTACCACTGAGCCACCAATGCCTCTAGCTAAAATATAAGTGCAATGTTCACTAACATACAGCTTGAATGATTTCACCACGATTTACTACAAGGACAAAAAACCTTATTTATTAACATTTTATCACAGTGCTCTGTGCTTGAAATGCTGTTCACTTCATCACTCATTCATCACTGAAACTAATAGATGCTTTTGTCGATGTGTTTGCTAATGTCACCTACACAAGTTTTATTTTGCATAACCAAACGCTGATCTAGCATATGTACAGTGCTTGTGAAACACAATGTAAACCAGAGTATAAAGTAATGATGCACAATATTATTATCAACAGCAATAAGATGCAACACACACACTCCTCAATACTCAAACAGTTATCAACTGTTTTGTCTAAAGCTTCCTTTGTGGATGGTATAATACTCGACGCTACAGCAGCTCTCAGATGAACTTGGTCTGTTACAGAGTTAATGAGAATAAGATGGCAGTGGTGTTACCTGATAAGGACAGGGGATGTGATACTCTCTGCAGCGATCCAGTACCCAGGTGGTCTCCCACACTGGACGGTACGCCTGTTCATACAGGTAACAGCCCAACACCGTCAGCAGTGGCACCAGGTACAGAACGGAGAACACGCCGATACGGATCATGAACTTCACCAGCTTGTCCTGGTTCTCTTTCTCTAGAGGGATCTCCATGCGGATGCGGTTTAGGGCCACGATTCCAGCAAGGAGCAGAGACACACCGACCAGCACGTCCAGGCACAGCGGAGCCAGCACGAACCAGCGCAGAGTGTGCACATCGTACAGTCCTACAAAGCACACGCCGCTGATATTATCCCCCTCGATCTTATTCATGGCCAGCAGCGCAACAGTCAGCACACCAGGTACGCCCCAGGCACTGGCATGGAACAGCAGGGCTTTCTTTTCAATGGCCTCACTGCCCCACTTGGGCACAGCAGCCAGGAACCAGGTGATTGTGAGGATCACCCACCACACGCTTCCAGCCATGGTGAAGAAGTAGAGCACCATGAAGAGCAGAGTGCATGCTTTGTTATGAGAGCCCTGCGTCACAGTGGAGGCTTTGAACTGGGCCGGGTTAGCCGAGTTACATGCCACACGCTCCTCCAGCAGAAAGCCCAGGAAAAAGACCAGCGACACCATCATGTAGCACACAGCATAGAAGATGATGGGCCGCTCCGGGTAGCGGAAGCGTGTGACATCGATGAGGAACGTAAGAAACGTGAAGAGTGTGGCGGACAAGCAGACGATGGAGATGACGCCGATGAAGTAGCGGACAAAGGTGAGTTCTTCTCGTCTGAAATACATGTTAGGGCAAGGAGGAGAGCAGTCACGCACACCCAGGAATGTGTAACCCAGCTCAGGCTCAATCTTCAACTCACGAGGACACCAGAAACCATAGTCTCTCTGCACAGTCATGGGCAACTCGTCCGAGGTGTTTAGAGCGCTCAGCATGTCTACAGCACGGGGATACGGCTCATCGCAGTCTGGGAACCTTGGGTTGGGCACAAAAACATGACATTAATGTAAATACACACAAAGATATCCTTATCTGCCTTTTAAGTAATAATCAGTTTCAGTATTGAAGATGTTTGAAACAAAGCTTGTAAAGAACCTAATGGCATTTGTGTAATATATTATAGCTAATGTTAGTGTGATAGTGTGGAAAGTTTCTGTGGCTTTTCAAGCATTTGTTACACTTTGTCCTTTAACGCTGGTAGCTGACAACTAACTTATACAATAAATACATGACACAAATACATAGGTTTTTAAATTTACTTTTAAATAGATAAAATACAGTGAATTTCTGGGCTAATTAACTACAGCATTTTATTCACATATAGACTGTGTGCATTATCACACATCTGCATGTCAGCATTCTATGAGGCCCAGTGACCCAAACCTTTACCTGCTGCACTCCATCTCCTCAGGCCACGACACACCGAACATATCCATTAGCTTGTGACAGTCCCTCTTCGAGTGGATACACAGACTGCGGCAGGGCAGGGACATGCGGCCATACTCCGTACACACGGGGGCGTAGAGCGCACACAGGAAAGGCCTCAGGTCTGGAGAACACTGCAGGTTCACCATGGGGTGAAAGAGCTGCGGAGAGAGATGAGTGGAGATGAGTGGAAAGTCTGCCAATGCACTGTGACAGAATGACAGTTCTCATAACAGCTCGCTGCAGGATGTCAGCGCCACTTCTGTGGAGCTCATCAAACCAGCTTGGCAAACATAACTGGTTTTTTTTTTTCTTTTCTATTTTGAAATGGAAAAAGTCAAGCGTGCAAGATGATATGTGAAATATTTCTAAACCAAAATGTATCAAACATTCACTCAATTTTAGACAGCTCACTTTTAGAAAAAATCATCATCGTCTGCAGAGGAACACAAAGAAAGGCAGCCATGCTTTTCCAAGTTTTCCTCACTACTGTAATCCTATGCCCATTCCTGAGGCTCGCCAGCCTGTGGGTGGCTCTGACTGTGCTTTTGTGTCCCCAAGGAGACAAGTGCATGCTGGGAGACAGAACAGCTGCAGAGCTGGGCATTAACATGTAAATCTCTGGAGAAGTGAACAATGCCCTTCCACCTGGGGCCAGCCAATACACATGCACTTCCTGCTGAGGTCTGGCCCTTTATCACTGGCCTACTGACGGGGGGGAGAGGGACTTGGACACACACAAACAATACTTTTTCCTGTCTAGTGCTGCTTTGAAAGTGTCAGAAGTTTTCACAACTTCAGTGTGACCATCAAATAAGTAATCTGACTGTCCACAATTTTATTTAAATAGTCTCACAATTCTGTAGTTTCTGTCTTTAGACAAGTTAATATGTGCATACTAATTTGACTCGGATGGGAGGAGAAATGCGTGGACATCGTAGAGTACTGAGAGTTTCCACCACAAACAGTTTAATGAGTCAAACTAATAGTGAATTGTATGTAGCCTAATTGTAAATAAGTTAAAAAACACATTGGTATTTAAAACAGGCAAACATTACAATGATCTACACCACAAACTAAAATGAAGAAATGTCAGTGAGGGAAATGCGTATTATGTAATAAAAATGCATTATATGTAAATAATTTACAAAAACTTTTTTAGTAATCTAATAGATAGAGATCAAGAGATTTATTCAGTAATATATGAGGTTATTCACAGCATGTACAAACACAAAAAGTGTGATGATTGTGTGATCATGCCAACTGTTTCAATCATTTTTTCTGCCTCAGGATTGTTTTGATATTAGCAATTAGTCTTTAATTTTTTGCAGTCATTGTTGAAGAAAAAAAAAGTTTGTAAATAATTTTAAAATCCACAAGATAGGAACAAGATGTCGCATCAATATTTAAAGGAAGCGATGCAATATTTAGTTTGCCTCCGAAGTGGCGAGATTAAACAGAGATCAAAAGACGATCACAACGTGCTGATTTTTACGCCCAGCGGACACAGCTGTGGAAACGGACAGCAGAGTGCTGACTCTTTCGCTCCAGTCATGTAATATTGATTTGGTCATTGCCGTGCTGCCTCAGTGGTAAAGTCTGTAAGTGCTTTCTGCACGCCAGGTTGAAATGCTTGAATTACAGGGACTGCTGCTGCAGACAGTTTAGTGCTGCCGAAAGCTATTCTACACTATACACTACATGTGCATTATTCATGGACCTGGGACTGAGGTAGAGCACCAGAGAAAAAAGGCACACACTAAAGAGCATGACATTTTATAACGCAATCTTTTTTAGAGTGTCCCCAAAACACAAGCAGGACAGACTGTAAAAGAAGTGAATTGAATGGGGTATTAAAGGCATGTCAAGTAGTGTTAATCATTGTCCGGGGTTAACGGATGCATTGAAAAGGACTTTTTAAAAAAAAAACGGGAACTATTTTTCTGTTTTAGGCCTGAAGCTCAGATGCTGACATTTACACTAATGTCACAGCCAGATGAAAGATCACACTACTGTGTTTAGTAAATAAAGATTAAGGGTCTTTAACTCTGGAGACTCAGAAGGTAAAGACTGTCAGTGGAACACACTGAGAAACAATCCTCACTGTGCTGCAAAATCTGAGAATAAAAGATCAAGAGCAGCTCTTCCCCATCCATCAACTCAAACACAAGGGAAAAAGCTCGCGATTGCAAAATTAAACTGTTCTACATTTAGACCGCAGCGTAGGAGATGAGCATTAAACAGAATGTTGCAGTAGCTCTGGATCGGTTTCACCGGAGCCATCTTCAGGCTTTTAAAGCATATTTGGCCTCAATATTCCATGTGTGTCATGTGTGCAATAAGCGTGCGAGTGCTACAGTGTGTGTTCATTTACTCACTGGTTCGCGTGTTATGTAGAGAAACTGAACCCAAGGGGAGAGTGAGTAGTGAATCTCTCACCTTCCCCTTTGCTCACTCTATCTAGTGGGTATCTGTGGACCAGAGAGAAGTTCCTGTGTAACAGACCAGCTCCTGAGATCTGAAGCCTTACAGACACCAGAGGGCACGTTCAACATGCTGAAGCATCTCTTCTTCATCAGTCCTTACAACTTCAGCTAAGAGATTATGTCAGAGAGCATTACTGTAAAGGGTGTGTGTGTGCACACTGTGTGTAAACTGGATTGTTTCCAGCACACTAGTGTAAGCTATATAAAACAAAATCGTCTATTACAAAGTGTGTAAAATATCTGTAACATTTATTTTTAATTTTTTCATAACTGTTTGCTTCAGTAAACTAAACTTGAACAGAAACAAGACTGACGTGAGTAATTATAACATCCTTGATGTGAAGGATATAAAAGAATGTGAGTGAATAATAGAGGATTGGCTGATACTATATTCCTAAACTACAAATGCGTGCACATTATCTAGCTTAATCTCTGTGCCTAAGGTGCTAATGGGTAATTAAAACGTTGCAGCGTCGGATCTGATTACTCGGCTGCTATGCGAGGCAGCCCACGCTGCGCAGGAGGAGAAGCAGGAGAAACGGGGTGGGCTTTTTGGCAGGATTGAAAAAGAACACATTTGTCTCTCGTGGATGCCAACAGCCACTCCTCTTCAAATACTTAAATGGAAGGATTAAGTTCCTGCCTGTTTTCTCTTTGTCTAAGCTACAATTTACTTAAAGAATCAATGGAGGCTAGGCCTTCAAGTGTATGGCTGCTTTCAGGGCTTCCTGAGCTACTCAGGCATGACTGTGTGTGATGTGTAAATGCAACCAGCTATTCTAATGGAGGAGAAGGAAATATTCAGGGTGGCTATCAGGTTACAGCCATTCTTTTTGGGGCTTATAAGTAGGAAGGTGAAGAGAGAGATGGATAAGTAAAAGAGGGGGAAATGACATCAAAAAGACAGTTAGGGAAACAGTAATGGCCTTGACTGACAGCTGGGGTCATCTCTGAGGTAAATGAATTTGTTTCTGAGTCTGGACCTCTCTCTCTTTCTCTGTCTTTCTCTCTGTCCCTCCAGCTTTCTCAGTGTCCAGGTAGAGATTTGGCCAGTTTGAGCTGCTATTAGTGGAAAAGCCAGTTTGCCTGCTTTTTTCAGCAAACATACTTGCGAAGAAAACTGGGTTCTCCAAGGATTAGCCGTTTCTAAAGACTCTGACTCTATAGACTGACAATATGTCACCTTTCCCCTACTCTGCTGTGTGTGTGGGGCCTCAGAATGAGTATCACACATACTTCATAAAACTGGAGCAATTTTAATTATCCCCAAGTGCATTTCAGGGATCAGATGACAAATTTAACAATCACTTAATCCTGAGGATCTGATGGCAGTTCACACGTTACAGCGCCTAATGATTTACAGGCTTAATTACAGAATGAAACTGCTCATTCATTAATGCTAAGTAGTTTAAAGTTGTAGAAAAGTAGACCTGCACAATAAAGCGAAATTTGATTATCGCTTTCCAAACAAAGCAGAACATGATAATGCATTCCTGCCTTTCACTCGCTTTATCCCCATGCATATCTATGAACCAGCTCTATAGATAATGCACTTGGCTAGCAAAAATTCTCTTGCACAGAATACACTGCAGAGAAAATGGCAGTGTGTTTGTGTGTTTTTGCATGACAGCCTCTTCCCTCTAGCTCACAACTCTGTCAGGACGTAAGAGTCCAGCTCAGTGAAGCATACACAGATTCTCGGCTTGTTCACACACTCGCTCATCTGTTCCCTCGTGGTGCTGCAGTTTTGTCCTTGAGCCACAAAAAAACATTTCGCACAACTCTGTCTTTCATTGTATTTTGGGCGTGGTGAATGCGACATGTTCTCCAGACTACATTCAGTGTCAGGGTGGAAGGTGGATCAGCTGGCAGCGCTGAGAAGTCTTCAATGAGGGCGTGAAACGAGCAGGGAAATAGCTATGTGAGTGACGTGGAAACACTGCAGTAACTCCATTCATGGTAAATAAAAAGCAGCGTGCAGGGACAGACACAGAATAAAACACAGCCTGTCTGTTCAACCAAGATAAACTTCATCGGCACCAACCAATTGGCTCCGGGTGGCCCTCCACACTCTCCCACAATTGTGAAAGAGCCGGCAGCACTGAATAAGTAAAACTGCCCAAAGGGGTAATTATTTCCTTAATATTTGTTCTTTCCTCAATCTCAAAAAAGAAAAAGTATTAATGGCAGCTCCCACACTCCCTCTCTCCTGTCATTCAGTTGTCCTTGAAACAGGGGTCTCTTTCTGGCCGTGTCTTTCCTCCACTCCACTTATCTGAGGGCCACATTCTTCTCCTGCCTTTCCACCAGCACTGCCATGGCAACCACTGATGCAGAAAAAAGGCTGGTTTAAAAGAGAGAGTCTTTGATGAGCCCTCATCCTCAGGGGTCAGAGGTCAGTGGGAGAAACCACCTCCTGAGAGCAGTACTGCATGTCCTTTTGTGGACTCACAATCAAGAGCGGTTTCCATAGTTTCCATAGCTGCCCCCAATAAGCCAAGCTAAGAAGCGGGAATTTCTTGCTTTAGAATGGAGCATTGTAAAGAAACTAACTGCAAGGAAGAACCTTTAAACAACAACTGACATTTATACACCTATGGCGTTGCAACTAGGGAATAACCCATATGAAAATTCTGTCACCAATATTAATTTTATACTGAAAGTAAGTGCAACAGTGCAGAGACTAATGAAACAAGCCACCGTGCTTTCACCGCTCTGAATGCACACATCACCGGCTGCCTGTCTGAGTGACATGACAGATTCAGACTAAATAAACTTGACAAATTATCAAACAAATATATTTCAACTCCAACTGTGAATGCATAAGTCGTGTGTTTTGAGGATTACGTTGAACATTTATGCAATTTCAGTTTCAGCAGAATTACTCGCTTCTGATTCGTCACTCAGTGACCTGAAAGATCAGGAAAACTCACAATATTTATCATGTATATTTCACACACCTGAATGATGGATGGTTTCTAGGGGAAAAAAACAGGAAAGGATACAAAAACACCAATAAATTGTTTTGAGTGTTTTCTCAGATATAATAAAAAACATCTCGATGTTAATAAATGTGATTTTAGAGTGATTTAGTTTCTAGTTTACAAACCAGTTCTTGGGCCCAGAGTGACTCTAAAGATCTCCAGATATAAGGTTAAGTCAGTTATAACAGATGTGATATAAGTGACAATTTTACATGATATGCAACAGCATATAAATAACTTACTTACATGAATACAGTAAGTGTGAATTTCCAGGTCGTGTAAATAACAGTGGAATAGAAAGATAACAATCCCTGGCTTTAGAATAGTTTAAATTACAAAGGAGGTTAAATGGGGGTTCTGTGTTACTTCCTACAAATGCATGCTTTGATAAGAAACTTGTCCATGCTGTAAATTGACTGGTGAGCTCACACACAGGCCTGTCATTATCCCTCATACAGAAATCATGTCAGAGCTCACAGTTACTGCAATCCAGCTGCAGCTCATAAGCACAACCCTGCAATTATCCCAACACACTGTGTTCTCTAGCCTGATCAGTCTCGGATGGAAATGTTGAGTGGATATGAAAACACTTCCCCTTCCTGTGCTTTTTAGATATTAATACTTGATGTGGAAGGTTCAGTGGGTTTATTAAAACTGTTAGCATTGTGCATAAACTGGAGTCTGAATACCAGTGTTGTGTTGTCCTTATTTCATGAAAAGCTAGATGGTGAAATTGCAATCATCAGCAAGTCATTACTGTATAAACAACAAGCTAAAAATCAGTTCTTCAGAAACCATCCAATAATCAAGCCTTCTGAAGTAGTCATCTTAATCTGGGTGAAGTGGATAAGGTTCCACCACTCAGTCTTTTGGTTTTGGGGATGGATCATGTTAAACACACAAGAGATCTCCAAGCTAGACGGCCAATGCATTCATTCATAATTTGTTCACTGTGTACTGCACAAAGAATCCATTTCAACCTACTTATATCAAAATGCTTATAGACAGACAGACAGACAGATAGATGATAGATTATGAAGTGAGATCAGGTCTGATTCAAACACCTGTTTATTCCTGATCTTTTCTAAACCAAACCAAGCATAATTATAATCATTTTTGTGGCTTTGATATCAGAAGCTGATAAGATGTTTCAACTAGGTATAAGGTGATAAAGTCATATTACAGCTATGTAGCAATACTGTAGTATGTTAACATCATGATGCATTTTTCTGAGTATAACATGCATTATATATCTATACTTTTAATAAGAAACACACTGTACTGTGAAATCTATTTTTACTCAATTTGTTTTCTATCATTGTTTTATTAAATACATTAATTTGGTAAAAATTGAAACAAAACATACAGGTTGTCAAAATATGGCTGTCGTGCTGGCACTCAGTACCAACTATCTAACTAAATATAATAACAATAATAATAACAATAATAATAATAATAATAATAATTGATCATCATTAAAATGTCTTTGACAAACACTGCATTACATTTTGGCTTACGAATCAAGAAAGAATATACTTTAATGCACTGGGTGAGTGCACATCACCCAGATCAACTCATCAGTTTTTGAACTGAATACTGCACTCATTATTTGACAAAAATGGTTACCTGGAAAATACCAGTGTCTTTGTCACATGGCTTAAATGAGCCACTACCACCTAATGACCATGATGGAACAGTTCCTCTTATACTTACTACTGTATACGTTCTTTTGTGTTCTTAGGGTCTGTTACTGCTGCTGATATTTTTTGCCATATTTCCTACAACATTCTCAGTTTGTAATTCGCGAATGCGAGGAGCCTGGGTGAGAGCAGATACTCCCTGTTCCCATTAACACTGCATGGTGCTATGCTGGCAGAGGAGGAGAAGGGGGAGGGTCTGCTTTACAGGATTGGCTCAGCACACAGAACATCTCGAGATTAATGTAATACAAATCCAGAGGGAATAGTGAACCCTTGGGCAGACGCTGACATGGCGGCACCCCACACTGCAGTAGAGCCCACATGACGCGCTATCGACTGGCAGGGGACTCTCCACTGTGTTTTTAAAGAGCTGCACAGACACCAGCGCTCTCCACTGTGCTCCCCACTGTGACTACAGTACTGGGAGTAAGAGGATCATTCAGCACCTCCAATCAATCCATCCATTGTAGACCTTAGCAGATTATGAGGCGGTTAGCAGTGCTAAAAAATGTTGGCTGACAGCATTATTTCCTCCCACCATATCCGGAATAAAGCATCCTTCGATGTTATGCTCTTGTGCCAAGCACAAGACGGCAGGGAGCAAACAGCACCAAGTACTTTATTGCTTCCTCTGTGTGTGTGTGTGTGTGTGTGTGTGTGTGTGTGTGTAACCTTTCTACTACTTCAGGTCTAAAATTTACATCAGGAATTTGTAGAATCTGATGCTGAAATAAACCAGTTCTGTTTATTTGTTTGCTTTTTAGCACAAATAGATAGAATGTGGAGTCTGTCTCTATTCCATAGTCACTTCAACATGCACTGCTTTGCCCACCCACTGCAACATCACTAATTACCTGCAATGTTTTAACATATTTCACATATAAAGTAAATAGATATTTTAAAAAACAAGCAAATGAGTAAAAATGCTGCACTAATGTGATAAGAACAAGTCAGACATGGCATCATCTAGGTGTCTGGAGAATGCTTTTTCATAGTAAGATACAACAGAAGTCTTGATATGATATGAAATCTGAATCTGCCAGTCCAAATGAATCTGTGTGTATTTAAAAATTACAACAGAAAATATCAGCTGTGCCTTACTTGTTACATCTGCATTTTTGTGCCACTTATTTTAGTTGCAAAAAGTCGCCCGCTACTTGATTATTCAAGCGAGTCGGTGTAGAATGACAAGCTACAAGCTTACCCAACAACAAGCTCCATGGCAACCCCGTTTTTTCCCTCACCTGCCCACACAGAACACAGACCAACATGGAAACAGAGAGAGATGAAAGAGAAACATTCACTTACCTCCATGGCGAGAGCCGCTGTCTGTTGGTCATAGTGGTTGAGCAGGTTGGGCATGAAGGTGGTGTTATAGGGGAGATCCTGACACATTCGGAGCCCTATGGGCTCACAGGTGAACGTGCTGTGGCTTTCCACCGTGTCCATGAGAATAGCAGAGCTGCAGGCAAACAGAGCATACACCAGCAGCGTCCACAGCAGCCCCATCCCCCTGCAGCAGAAACCAAACGAAGGTACCGATAAATCCACTTCGAGTCCCATCCTTCATTCACAAAATGCAGTGTTGCGAGATTGGCAGGATGTGCGAGATGAACACGGGAGCCAATTCATCTCCCAACGGATATCCACCACACCCAGAGCATCAGGGAGGTAGACTGGGCTGGTTTGCTGCTTCCATCCCCCTGTGTGAGCACTCACTATGCCCTCTTCACTAGCTGCGCTTCGACCCACTGCTGGCCTCAGTGCACACTTTGATCAGGCACCTCAAAGCTCACGCATTCATACAAGTCCGTAGCTTATAACAAGATAATGTCATCCACCATGCTGGCCATCATGGTCATCAATAAACTGTATGCATCATGTAAGAGCACCTGCAACACAAAACAAACATTTAAACCATGCTGGAAGAAGAAGGTGGTTATGTATTTAGGTCTTACATAATAAATAATTATCAATAATGTAATTATCAATTTGAATGTTTTGCTCTTTTGAATTTTATTATTGCATTTGGGTTCTACAACAACCTTTATATGACAACAGAAGACTGAACTAGCATCATGTAATAATAATAATAATAATAATAATAATAATAATAATAATAAAAATAAAACACAAACTCCCTACCATACAACGTTATTTATACTGTCCTGTTATACAGACATTCTACATACTAAAAAGATCAAATAAGCATAGAAATGAAGACAGAATAAATAAGCAGATAAAATATTTTTATGACAAATCATAATTAAAATGACAAAGTAAATATATAATTAGGGATCTACACACATAATTATAAGAAAATAAAATATACTACAAATGAATGTGCAGTTGAATAATAACTTTGAAAACAGGAATGTAGAAAATGTAATGCAGAAGTTTCTCCACTAATATTTACGTTTAATCCTCCTCCACATACATCATAAACACTTAATAATGCTACTTTTAATAATAATAGCAGCAATAATTAATAAAACGATGTAATAATGATGTAAAAATGAATATGACCACAACAGCATTCAGATAACTTGTTTATCAGCCCTGAACATCTCTCCTCCCAAACACCCGCATCCCACTGATCACTGTGTCCAAAGGTCTATGATCCAAACCCTGTGACTGGAAACCCACCCCATCCCCCCGCCACACACACACACACACACACACACACACACACACACACACACAAAGCAGCACTGCAGGATAAAATGCAGGCTGCTTAAAACTGCATGTAAATTTCTGTATGTATCATACCTGAGCATAAAACTGAGACTTAATCATCAAATATTTACAAAACAAATTACTAGTAAGACCTGTACATAAATTCAGAGCTTTTTCATTTTACATAAATACTTTATGGAGTAAACAAAACTATAGTTTCTAATTGCTGACTTATTACAGTTTTATAACACTACCCCCCTCCCCCTCCCCCTCCATGACCGGCTGTTTAACCCCTCAGACTTTTCCCATCGTGCGCGTGCACAGGGCAGACCTCAGCAATACACTGACGTGCTCTTTCTTTTCATTTCAAAGGAGAGAAAAACACACACACTAGCACACACACACACACACACACCGGGTTATACATATCAAAATGAAACTTTACCGTCGGTAGACGTTATTCTTCAGCTTCTTGTCGCCGTTTCTCTGTGTATGACAATACACCGCGTCTTCGTTGCAGCAACGCTGAGCTTCACACACGCCTTGTGTTTCACACACACAGAAAAGCCAGAGGCAGACACCTGTTTTAGAGTGAACCGAGTTTACATGTGCACATAATCCACATTGTACACTATTAAAAACTGTGTAAATGTCCGGAAACACATGAACGGCTGCACGGACCGCTGCTCGCTTTGCATACTCCAGCCGATACTGCCCCTCCCCTACAGACAGGCCCCGCCCTCCTCTCACTGCGCATGCGCCCGTGATGAGCAAAGAAAGGGCAGGAGTTCAGGGCACAACATGATGAATAACCTCAGCTTTATAATTAGTAATCCCAAAATGACTGAAGACATACTCAGAAATATGACCATTACTTTAAAGCGAGTCAGGAAATTGTTTCATTTAATAAATACAGGTGAATGTGGGTAATGGGTAAAGTATTCTGAGCCTTGTCTTATCTTGGTGTCTAATATAAACCTGTCATAAAACAAAAGCAATTAAGACCAATGTTATAAGTTTGCTGAAAAAATATTTTTATACATCAGTTTTAACAATAAAAATTTTCACAAAATAGCATGAAAGAAATCTGGATGTTGATATAGAGCCCTGATTCGCAAACGAGGGATGACAGCGGCAAGACAAAACTCCTTAATATGACAAAGGAGAAATTTTGAGAAGAACCAGAATTAAAAAGGAACCCTTCCTCTTCTAGATGACACCTGATTAAATCATGAATCTTTATTTTTTTTCCCCAAATTTTATAACGTCAGTCATTACTACTAACTGATGAATAGATATTTTTCAATTTGCCTTACTGTTATTTTCTTAAAATAATTTGACTACAGTCTAGAATAGCACAGTGATCATTCTGAATTCCTTTCTACCAGCATTTACCTCATGTTAAAGATGGTCCACCAGTTTGACTAGTGTCCTGTGTTTTGGCAGCTGGTAGCTGCTGAGACTCAACCTGCTCAGAAGATGTTTAATTGGAAGACCATAGATAAATAAAGTGAAATAGTAAACAGTCAGAAACTGAAAGCTGAGCAATACCACAGGTGCAGAAGTGACTCATAACCACAACACCACCAAGAACAATGTTGAACAGACCTTGAGCTCAAATCTCCATATCGAATCTATATCTAGATAGATAGATAGAGAGGACTTGAACAACCTCACTTCTTAGGAAGAATAGATCCATGTCTATACTGGACTTCAGAAGACAAATAACATCCCTTATTATACTTCAATAAAGAATAAATCCATTAAGAAATATAAAAGAAACAATAATCACATGCAGTAACTGTTTTAAAAATTTATTTTTAAATGCATTTAATATATAAACAAAAAACATTAGTAACAAAATTGTAAACATTATTATTAACAACAAATTATACCCATTTTGATTCGATACAATAAAATGTAGAGATTTGATTTAAAACATAAGTTGATATAAATTCATGAGTTTTCATGTTTTAACAGGAATACTGTTATATTCCAATCATCAAACTTCATACTTGCTTTAAGCATCACAAGATACTGACAATTATCTTTCCCTCTCAGACTATGAGATTTACTCTGAGACTAAGATTTCACCATCCTATAAAACAAGACAAGATTTAAACCATCCAGCATGCTTCTTTCTACTATATTTACATCTCAGTAACTAACAGAAATGTTCCTCTCATTCACATACTTTTCTCTCCATCTCTGTCAGAACAAACAACGTTTCCTGATTTGTCCAGTGTTTTATAAAGCCAATAACTATGGAGTGCTCAAAATCTTGCGTAAATAAATAATAAAATAACACTGCAGCAAGAGGATGATTGACAAATTAAAAGTCTTGGGAAAAGTGTAGACTAAATTTGGTCTTCATAATAAAGATATAATAGTTATAACAGATATAGTTTTCATGTGAATCTGCAGATTTTACCATCTCATCCACAAAACCCACCATGAAAACAAGGAAATGTTTTATACCTTAACAAATTATTCTAAATGGTTATAAAAACCATTTGAGTCGAAGTTGCTCAAAAGCATGAATGCATGCTTAAGATTAAGTCATTATTGTAAACAATTCTTTTCATTAATATAAATCAACAACTGATATTAAGACACTGTAGCTCCAAAAAAGAAATCCAAAACACTATTTAATACCCCACTGGGTGTGTTTTACCAAATCTGAAAAGAAGATAAAAAAAAGTTATAATATAATAATTCAACATTATTACAGAGGTTTATCTGTACACCGATCAGCCATAACATTAAAACCACCTGCCTAATATTGTGTAGGTCCCCCTGGTGCTGTCAAAACAGCTGTGAAATAAACCGATGACAGGTGAAGTAAATAACATTGAAAAACTTGACTATACAATGGAGCCTGTCAAGGGGTGGGATATATTAGGGCAAAAAGTGAACAGTCAGTATTTGAAAATGATGTGCAGGAAGCAAGAAAAATGAGCAAGCGTAAGGATTTGAGTGACTTTGACAAGGACAAAACTGTGCCTCCAACTGGGTCAGAACATATTCAGATCGACAGATCTTGCTGGGTGTTCCCATTATGCAGTAGCTTGTACCTACCAAAAGTGGTCCAAGGAACTACAACCAGTAAACTGGTGACAGAACCATAAGTGACCAGGAATCACTGATGAGTGTAGGGAGAGAAAGATACAACACCACAGAAGAGCTAATGCAACACTAACTGCTGAAAAAGTAATGCTAGCTATAATAGAAAAGTTAGAGTGCACAGTGCATCACAGCTGGGGCTGTGTAGATGCAGACCAATCAAAGTGCCAATGCTGACTCCTGTCCACTGCCAAAAGCACCTGCAATGGGCGAGAGAGCATCAGGACTGGACTGTTGCACAATAGAAGAAGGTGGCCTGCTCTGATGAATCACATTTTCTTTTACATCATGTGGACAGCCAGATAAGAGTGTTGTTTATCTGAGGAAGAGATGGCCCTAGGATGCATTATAGGAAGAAGGCTGGATAATGTGCGCTGGTATACTGCAAAAATTGTTCAGGAATGGTCTGAGGAACATGACAAAGAGTGCTGACAAGGTGTTGACTTGACCTCAAAAATTCCCAGATCTCACTGATTGACCCCCACCTAACAATTTACAGGTCTTGCTAGTAAAGCCTCGATGACTCAGAGCTGTTTTGGTTACACAAAGAGGACCTACACAATATTAAGCAAGTGGTTTTAATGTGATGGCTGATCAGTGTACATATCAATACACTTAATGCTTAAACACTTTGCTTTATAGTCTTAATTTTACAGTAAAAAAAAAAAAAAAAAAAGTTCTCATTACCAGGCTCAAATTTTCTCAAAAAAAAAAAAAAAAAAAAAAAAAAGGGATGGAAAGCCTACCTTAGATTTCCGATTGATCTTCCGGTCTATGGCTGTGCAGAAGAGTGTGCAATAAGACGTTGGCTCGGGGTTGAAAAATCTGGATCCCCCTTTGATGTATGTGCCAAAGTGTCTTCTTCCAGCTGTCATGCAATAGAATATCATAAGGCAATGTGAGATGAAGATCAAAAAAGAATATCAAACTGTGAATCATAAAGCAACTAAAGAAAATCCGTGACAGAAAAAAAAAAAGTGTTAAAAAGTTCACTTGCTGGGGTTTGCATTTTTTAAAACATAAATCTCACAGTACCAGTAATTCTTTTATTTGGCGTGAGAATGTTTACCTGCTCTCTGAGGTAAGTGTAAGCACAAGGCCCAATGCCTCTCAGGGTGAGACCCACAATAAAGCACCACACAGACAGACCAGTCTCCAGGGCTGATAGCAGTGTGCACGGAAACCACAAGGCTAGAGTCGTGTCCTTAAAGACACAAAAAAAAAAAAAACACAACACAACACACTATTCATTAAAGCATTTATTTGTCACATATACATTACAGCACAGTGAAATTATTTCTTTGCATATCCCATTCTTGGAGATTGGGGTCAGAGCGCAGGGTCAGCCATGATGCAGCACCCCTGGCTGGAGCGGGGGGAATGAGGGCCTTGCTCAAGGCCCAACAGCAGCAGCAGCTTGGCGAAGTTGGGACTTCAACCCCGATCTTATGATCAACAACCCAGAACCTTAACCTCTTTAAATAGTAAGGCCCCCAAGAAAAAGTGGAGTGTGAGCATGCAGTCCCCCACTATCAGAAATTATGCAGGCGAGATTCCCGTATTTGGGGAATTCGCAAAGAGTTCAGCACAGCCCGAGAGCAATGGCTGAGCCTTGCTTTGGGCAAACCACCTCCTTGATCATGGTATTGCCCCTGCCAGGTCTAACAATCAACAGTCCAACAGTCCACAGTCTAACAGTATGGAGTTATAGTCGACAACTAAACTGCACAGAATGATATCCATTATTATTCAACCAACATTCAGAATTAACAAAAAAACTCACATAAATGCGTGTAGTGTCAAAGGGGCAGTTGGCAGAGATGGGTGAGCGAGCATTAATGGGTACATCTGTATTGTTACAGCCCTGCAAGAGGACACTGCCGTCAGCTGAAATAGTGAGGCTGATGGCCAGCAGAAGACCAACACAGCAGGCTGCAGAGAGCAGAGCGTTTAAGAAGGAGCTCACCAACAGACCCACATGCTGGAGGAAAAGCAGAATTTCAGTGTGAGCTCTGGTATTTTCTGGATCAAATATTACCCGTCCACTTAAATACTGATGACAGGAATGAGAACAGGCTTAATGAGGTATCTGATCAAGTTTTATACATAGTTAGCAAACATTCAACTTTAAAACACAAATCAGGTTGATGAATATTTCCAAATAAATAGGACGGTTTCTTACCAGTTTGACATTCTTAATATTCCGGGAGACCAATATTGCAACAATGCCACTTGCAATGCTCTGAAATATAAAAACAACGTATTCAACAACAAATAAGCACATTTCAATATGCTCAAAAATAATAATTGATGTTGTCCCACTCTACCAGTAATCCTGAGGTAACAGCTATGATGTTGGACACTGTGTACTCTGTAGGTATTGTACCAGTGGGTTTAGAGATGTGTCGTAAAACACTGCCATGAACGATTGCGCCCAAAATGAAATTAACATGACCGACAACTATGAGTGTTAGTCCTTTAGTCATCAGCCTCCCAGGCCCTTTCTGTTTGTCTACAAAGCAGACAAAGAAACCGAATATTAGACATGTTTCAGATATGTTATAAAGTTAGCAAAGTTATCACAAAGGTATCACAATACCTGGTCTATTTCCAGGTACATTTTTAACACACTGCAAAAAAGCGCAAATGCTTGAACGCTAATTGTCAAAATCTGAAGCGATAACACTGCAGCAGTTGAACACTTTTACTGCGTCTCTAATCACTAAACAGCTGAAACTGCGAAACAGCACATGTTCTTACCAAAGCCACACATATTCTCCACACACTTTGAGTATTTTTAAGCCAAAGGAAAAATCTCCTCCGTCGTTTACTAAAGTCCGTTCTAGTTAACGCCTATCTGCTCACCTGTATACAGGAAGTGGGCGGAGCTTATGGTCAAAGGTCAAGCGCTTGGTTGCGTTAATTATCCCCTGAAAAAACTCAGGAATTCAGAAAAAGAAAACGTTTCGAAAGATTTGAGCGACGTTTTAGCTTTTTTTTTTAATTTTTTTTTAAATCCTACATTTTCTAATAATCTGGAACAGGAAGGGACCATCCCCAAACTGTTCCCACAAAGTTGGGAGCATGAAATTGTCCAAAATGTCTTGGTATGCTGAAACATTAAGAGTTCCTTTTACTGGAACTAAGCGTCAAGTCCAACACCTGAATTCAGTGATTTGGGGGTGTCCCAAAACTTTTGCCAATATAGTGTATCTGTCTACCATTACTAGGCAGAACATTTTCCTTTCTGTACATTCTTTCCTTTCTGTTATATCAATAAAGTCCTTGTAGATGTGTTCAAAATGGCCTAAGGGACTAAGAATTTGTCCTGTTTTGCTCTGAAACGTATAACCATGTTATATTTTCTGCAGATTTCAGTTAGCAATGAAATTGTCAATCATGGGTTAAAAATACTGTGAATATTTTCACTCGTTGTGGAGTGGGTCATACTGTGAGACTCTCTGCAAAGGAAAGGCACCAATTTCACTGGTGCTATATTACATTCCCTAACTTTACACTATGAAACATGATCATTTCTTTGTCATTAACCAACCCCCTTTGTAGCCACATCGACCTTTCCTTTGGGCTTGCCAACTAGGGAATTTAGCCGTGGGTTGACCAGGTCAGGGTGACTAGGTGCTGTCTGATTTTCGGTTCTTGCGATTGTTTCAGGCACAAATTTATGTCTAGTGATGGCAGCTTTGACTGCAGGAGCATTACCTCTTGTGGTAAAATGATCTCTAGTGCTGTGTGACACCTTTCAAAATTATTAATTGATAAGGTCCATGAATGGCTAACAATAGTTCTTGGATAGTTCTGTAGTTTTACATGAATGTGTTCATTCTCATCATCATTTATTGCTTCACTGTCTGTATAATCTGTAGAGGAACCCACTTCCTGGTCGGCTGTATCTCTGCCGCCATCGTGTGGCTGCTCTTGGACACTAGTGTGTTTCTGGAGCTGATATCCTGTAAGGAGAGGTTGAGGTTTGGGATTGTTCTCATTTTATTCTCACAACTCCTTGGCCTGCCCCTCCCACTGAGCAGTGCTTTAGAATAGGGGTGTGTGCTACTGGATTTCCTCCTTCACTTCTGAGTGGCCAGCCTCAGACAGTTCTTACCATACCAGTAAATATTAGGTTTTCCTTCCAGTTCTAGTCCCACTTCTTTTATCAATAGATAGATGCCCTTATAACCATATGGGGATATCCACAGTGTTCGTGTCAGTGCAGCTAGTGAGTCTGGCTTGAAAGACTCCACCGCTTTTGCCTCTCCTTTTCATGTCAGATTTGCTTTTTTCCAGTGTCTTTGTTGATGTGGTCTTCTGCTGTTGTAGCAGAAGCATCTTGTAGCATCTACCTCAAGGTCTGATATTTTGTGTATGCTGAGATGCTTTTCTGCTCACCACAGTTGTAAATATACTATACATTTATTTAAGTTACTATATCCTTCCTGGCAACCAATACTACTCATTTTCCACAGAACTGTCACTCACAATGTTGGTTTTTTTTTTTTTTTTGCTTTATTCACATCATTCTGTATAAACTAGAGACTGTTGCGTGTGAAACTCCCAGGTGATCAGGAGTTTATTAAATGCTACGCCCATACCAATATCCATGCCACTGAGATCATGCTTTTTGTTTATTCTGACATTTAATGTGTACACTACCCAAAGCCACACATACACACAAAATACATTTGCCTCTTCTTTCTCCAAATTGTGGTTTCATTTTTCGAAAATTTTCATCTTTTACTATTTTATATATATATATATATATATATATATATATATATATATATATATATATATATATATATATATATATATATATATATATATATATATATGACAAGAATTTTGCACATGTATTGAATTGTAACAAATATCTTGCTTTTTTAATTTATTTTTTTATTTGTACTGTCATGGATGTTTGGTACAAGAAACAAACAATAAAAACATAGTCCACTGTCCTAATATACATGTACTGGCAAAGTGGACTGAGGAACACACATTTCAGTAACAACAAAATGAACTCCAGGTGGTGTCATAACACTCACACAAGGCAAAAAAAAGTTTTGCATACTATAGCAATACAAATCTAACTGCAACATCAAAATATTTTCTATTTTACATCTATAAAAATATCAGCAAGAGAGCAGTGTAAGGAAAAGTAGATGGTAAAATGATCAGACAAGTGATGCTTGTTCTATGGTACTCAGACATGAAAGAAGAAAAGTGTTTCCTGAGCAGGGTGGCACATGGCTCCTGACTTTCACTGCAAGCTGCCATCCATAGTCTTAGTATTGGACAAAAAAAAAGAATTTAAATTATCTCAATAAATTCAAGAAATCTGACATGCCAAAGTTTCTAAAACACTTCTATGTAAATGAATACAAAATGTCTGGACATTAGGGCTGACGGTTGTTAGCATCATGTGGTTGTGTCTAATTATTAAAGTTCAGCTTGTGACAAGGCCAAGATAAGAAATGGGGTCACACTGACGTTATCAATAGTTGAACCATTTGTCGTCGCTTTTTGATAAATACACTACATACCAATAATAATTAAATCACTTTAACATTTAATTAAAAAGATTAATAATAATTTGTTTGGTTTAAAGGAAGAGGCAACAAGAAAATTGAAAGAAACAGGTTAACAGAATAAATGCATCTATAAGTGTTTTGTTCACATGGCAGGTGGCAGAAGGAGTGACTAATATGAACTTCCTTTGAGAAGTCAATCCTCAGTCCCACGAAGACAAGTAAGGTAAAGCATACATGTGGAGGGAAAACATCTGCAACAAAAATAACTACATCCAAGAAAAACTAAAATCCCATGACAAGACAGGAGCAAAAGGACTCCTCCATGATGCATATCTGAGCTGTTCCCGCTGCAGTTAGCAGTAGCTCCTAGGTAATTTACTACTTCTTGTACCTGGTTTGAAGTTAACTCGCTATGTGAACTGTGCCATGAGTTGCTCAGTAGCAGTATAAACGCCTCCCTGCGTTTACTTCTCGGATATGTGTACTCTGTGCTCACGTTGTGTGTTGGATTGTTTCAGGCAGGGGGTTCGGTTGGGCTGGGGGTCCTCGTGGCAGGGAGAGGGCATGGGCCCTGGTACCCCCATCTGACTTTGTGCCCTTTACTGGTCCTCCTGAAGACATCCTCAACGGACCCTGGGCATGTCTACAAGAAAGCCAAGAAAACAAAGTCATACATTGTTTTTTAACATATAGACAACATGTTGTATTTAAAGCTTGACTGTGTATATTTGGTAAAGTAATTAAGCTCAATTCCAAAGTGAACTGACAGCAAGCACCTCATGAGGTAGTTATAGCTACAGTGGCTTGCAAAAGTGTTCAACCTCCCAGATTTCTCTCATGTTAAGTCATGTTCTCTTATAGTGAATTTTTATAGTTAAAATTAATTATTGATCAGCAAGAACTTCAAAGAAAATCAACTACTGAATTAACTGCTTGCATAAATAATCAACATCCAGGCCATCAGCTCCTGATGAAAGATATTGTCTTGGAAAGAACAAAGTCATTAAACAGTTGTATTTGGCCTTCACCTCGGAAATATTAAAACAGCTCACATTCAAAATAAAGTAATAGAATTTCAGATATTAGAAATAGGGTGTAAAATTATATCCAAGTGGTTCCATACCCCAGTAAGCACTGCTGGAGCAACAACGAGGAAGTGAAAGCTGCAGCACACAGCCTAAACACTAACTATACAATGCCATCATGTTGAAACATTTTTCACGGTGGTCCTAAGTACAAAGTCAAAGGCGTGATTACAAACAAAAGGGTGAATACACGGGCCAAGTCAAAATCCAGATCTGAATCTCATTGTCTGAGGATCTGTGTCACTATCTGAAAATCCCAGTCAACAAACAATGACATACCTGAAGATCCTGAAGAAAATCTGCCAGGAAAAATCACTGTGCAAAGCTGGTAGAAGCGTAAACCAACAGACTTGGCTGTTACTGCATCAAAATACTAATCTAATGGGGTTGAATACTTATGCAAATATTTCTAAACTATTTCTAAAAATGTACTTTATAAACTTATTAGTTTTCAATGCAATAGGTTTGAAATCTTGGCTAGAACAATCTGTGTGCATCATTTGTAACAGTCAAATCTTATGATTTATAAGGGGGCTGAACACATTTGCAAGGCAATGTACCTTCAACATTATCTTAATCTTTCCCATGGCATGACATTTTAAAACAGCAACTAGTAGAGATGATGTATAAGTCTTTGAGAACATGCTCAGAAATAATCATGCAAGCAACCAATCACTGAAAAAAATACAAGCAGTGAAAATATGAAGTAAAATATTTGAAGGAAGTGTCAGAGAGAGAGTCTTTAACTTTTTATGTAAGGAATCATATTAGTATTCATGATACAAACGACCTCATGGGATTTTTGCTGGAGTCACAGCTCAGATTATTGTGGAGAGATAAGGAAATACAGTGGATTTGGAGCATTAATAGATACTTACCTGGTTGGGTTTAGGTATACATTTTATCTTGCAGGCCACCAGGAGATATGGCTGGTAACGGTTGGGCCACTCTGCTGAGTGAAAGAAGTAGTCAGATTGAGCAAAAAAAGCAAGACCAGAGAACATATATGATAGCTAAACAGTTCAAGATGGCAAATCGGGGACTTTGAAAATGTTATAGTGGGATACTGTGAGGAACAAAACTCAAGGGCTATTGAGTAAACTAGTTGTTTGTCAAGAGAATAAGTAGCACATTCCGACCAAATGGCCCTCTATATCTCTGCTTCATGGTAAAATGAATTGCCAGCACATGAATGTGACAGATTAGGGTTAAAAGAACAAAAAAAAAAGTTCAGCAAGTGGGGAAAAGTCCTCTTTTTGAAATCTGCTGTTCATTTTGTTACCTATATGCACCACCATTGAGCTCTGGATGCACCTGCTGCTCCACTGCTCCCCAAGGCGCAGTGGCAATAAAGTACTCTTTGTTGACACAGTTTCTAAGGCTGTCTGGAATACGACCTGTGCAAACAAACAAAAAAAAAAAACAGGCTTAGGTGCTGAAGACATCATAGAATATTCCTGTGGATCAACGTGCAGGCAGACTTTGGAAAGACGTACCTGTGATGGCTCTTCTGATCTCAGTAGCAGCTGCCTCTCGCATCTCCAGCGAGGCCTGCTCACTGTACCAGGCTGTGTGAGGTGTGCAGATCAGATTGGGAGCATCTTTTAGTGGACCTTGGGTAAAACTTGTAAGGAAAAAAAGAGAGAATTTTAATTAGGGAGAAGCATAAACTCACAATTCTATTTCTTCCCAGTAAGAAGAATTAGCTGATTGTCTCTTATGATCTATGCACCAAATTATAGAATAAGAAGATTAGAGAAATTAGAGAAGACAGTAAATGATAGTCTCCAAAGTTTTCTTGATGTTCTGCCAAATGAGAAGTAGCTAGATAAATCCATAGTAAGTTGTATAATGGCTAGTAGCATGCTTCGTGTTAAATTTACATTTCTGGCATTTGGCAGGCGCCCTTATCCTGCCTTACAGCTTACATTTTTTCATCTCATTTTTATAAAACTAAGCAACTGAGGGTTAAGGGTCTTGCTCAAGAACTTTCCAATCAGGAGTCCAACGCCTTAACCACTAAGCTTCCACTTTCCTTAAATTAAGTAAACAAAACATGTCCCTTTTTTCAATCTGTCAAAACATCTTGCTATATATCTGAACCATCATCTGAAAAGTAAAATGCTGCTGTAAGCACAGCTACAAATCTCACCTGAATGGTTCTGACTCGTGAACATCCAGAGCAGCTCCCCGGATTCTTCCTTCCTTCAGGGCCTGAGCCAGAGCTTTCTCATCCACCAGACCACCACGTGCACAGTTCACCAGAAATGCTCCCTGACGCATCTACAGCACAGAAGCAGCATATACAGAAGCAGTTAATACACACACTGTCACAAGCCCACAGGGAGTTAGTGTACCAAAACACATAACGCAGAATTATCAAAATAACCACTAGATGGCAGTGGTGCACTGAGTTCAGCATCAACTAATTGTCTGTGTGCATGTCTGTGGTTATATGTCTGTATATAGAGTGTGTGTGTGTGTGTGTGTGTGTGTGTGTGTGTGTGTGTGTGTGGTGCGCGCGGCGCACACACATGTGTTGATGCACAGCATTTGCACACCTGCTTGATGGTAAAGTCATTGATCAAGTGGTGGTTGTGTTCGTTTAGATTGCAATGCAGAGACACACAGTCACTTTGGTACAGCAGGTCCTGGAGGGTGTAGACTCTCTGCACACCCAGCGAGCGTTCTAATCCATCCTGCAGATACGGGTCGTAAAATATCACGTTGAAGCCAAAAGCTTTTGCCCGAACCGCTACCGCCTGACCCGTTCGGCCTGTACAACACAAAGACAGATTTATACTAAAGGTTATTATGCACACTCAGCAAACTTTTAAACTATCAGTGTTTTTCTCTGACTGTCTTTGCCTCACCAAAACCTATGAGTCCGAGTGTCTCTCCCCGTATTCGAGCTGCTCCTGATGCCAGCTCCCTGATCTGCTCTATGCTCTGGAAACGCGAGCCTTCACGGAGAGCCTGGTACAGCCAGGTGTTCCTCCGGTACAGGTTCAGTATGTGACAGAGGGTTGAGTCTGCCATCTCTTCTACAGCTGCAGACGGGATGTTACACACTGCAATTCCTACATGAACAAGCAAATACTGGTTATGTACAAATGCATTTGAGTAGTTTTTCCTCTTAACACCTTTTTCACACATGCACCTTTATTTATGATTTAATCAGGGAAAGTTTAAGTGCAAATGCAAGTAAAAGTTGAAATTGAATTAGTGTGACTCCACAGAGGCAAGATCTAAACAACTCTCAATAAATATCAGGAAGGTTGATGCGTGAACAAAGCCAACAGAATACTGGGAAAGAGAAAAATGTCTTAATGAAGTGCTAGCACTTTTGGAGCAGTTAATTTATATTATGAGAATTTCCTTCTCTTATCCAAGGAGAACTGCATAAAGAATTAAATGAAATGAATGGTTTCAATCCAGCAAAGCCCAAACACTGGAGCAGCCGGTATTTAAGATAAAAGACAAACAATAGACTTAATTTTATCTGATCCAATAATATGTTAACAGATTTGTTAAATTAAGCCAAGCTCATCCCAAACTATAAACTGGAGAGGAAAAAAACAAAACTAAAAATGAATCAGAATGACATGCTAGTGACAGATGTGAAACATACTCTAGATCTGATTTTCTTTTGGGCTGATATTTTTCCACTCACGTCCCTGACAGATCACAAACAAGGCAAGAGCAGCAACTGGCGTGGGTGTAATAAATGTGAGCGACGGAATATTTATGCAATCATCATCTTCTGCAAAAGTGTTACAACTTTTCTATTTACCAGGTTTGGCATTTAGAGTAAATACAGCGTGAAGCCAGTAAAGTAGAACAAACGTTAAACACTTGATGGGGGAAAAAAACCCTCAAAATAATGTGGGCAGCTGCCAGTCTGTCTTTAAGTGTGTGTAATAGTTTCCTCATAAATCTCTGGGACACAACACTGCTCAACTGTTATAAATTCAAGGTTAAGATAGAAGATTTTAACATCATATTTAATATCAGATGCAGTCGGGAGAGTAAAAGCAGGATGAAAATCTCCTGGATCTTGAATGTAAATAAACTATACATTAGTCTGCAGGTGACTCATAGATGTAAATAGCACATCTGGATGTTTCCTGTGATATTCCTCTTAGGCTGAATAGATTTCACATGAAAGATACAGAAAATGCTATTCTATCTATAAAAAGACATTTTATAGATATTTAGATCTATGTCTTTAAATATTCTAAACAGTATTGTGTGCAGAAACTGATGAACTGCAGAAAGAGATAGAAGTGAGCAATCGTCTCCATCCGTCACTATAATGAACTGAGATGGAGAGGAAAGGACTGAGGTTCTTATTCATCTCATTTGGTATTCCAGTGACTCTGTGACCTGCTGTAGCTTATGCTGCCTCTTAACTTCACCAATAGACAGCAGCAACACACATAAAAAAAAAGGCGAACATCCCCCTACATATACAATTTTCCCGTATATTGCTGTGTTTTTGTGATGATTTGCTTAGAGAAGATAAGTTTGTGAGGTATGGAATTGACGGATCGACGACTGAAACATTGCTATTCGGTCTAAACAGACGGCTAAATTTACACACTTTGCGATCAAACTACAGCTGCATTTGGCTCAAATACTGTTGTAGTGTGTCTGCCTCCAACCCTCTCTTTAACCTCTCGTTCAACACCGGCCCTCTTGTGATCAGCTTTTTCCTCCTTGACATTGTGTTCAGAATTTTCTCAATACAGCAACTCATTCGGAAAAGAAAAAAAAAAATCACAGAGAATAATGTATTTCATCCGATGTCTGCTTTTTGAAGCTGAACATGTAGAATTATAATATAGATCTTTCTCTGACAAGGCCTGTGATGTTTCCTTTTTCTCTGACAAGGCCTGTGGATTTTGTTGTGATGCAAACTCCAGGCTGCGAATGCCTTCAGATCCTTTCAGACAAACGATTTCCCTCCACTCTGTGTACTCCCACGCAGAGCTTCTGAACAACACTGCTACAGAGCAACACTATTCATCCTGTCTGTTTTACCTGTTGTGAAGTACAGCTTTTACTCTGTGAGCTCTGTACAAAGACTCACCCATTTCTCCAGCAGCTTTTATGTCAATGTTATCGTAGCCGCTACCGATGCGGATGATGATGCGTAAAGCTTTAAACTTCTCCAGGTCCTCTCTGGTGAGTGTGATGGTGTGGTACATCATTGCTCCTACTGCTTCATTTAGTACCTGACAAACAACACACACACACACACACACACACACACACACACACACACACACACACAGCTTATCATCATCATCATCATCATCATCATCATCATCATCAACCCCATCAGCCACATTTACATTATTGAGATGAAATGCCACCCTCTCATCTTAGGCTTTCTGTCATTTGATCTTCACAATCATTTTATCCCTAGGTGAACCAAAATCTAGTTCACACCCTTCATCTCATTTTTTTTGTAATTCATTATTCATTATTCAATTATCAATTCCCATCATCCTCCCTTTATAAAGGAGTGCTGATATTCTGCAGTACAAAATATTGACACAGTATTACAGAATTTAATATTTTTATTCCATGAGCTAAATTACAGCTCATAGCTGGATAATGACATAGCAGTATACT
>JAUCMX010000008.1:15961087-15968587 GCA_033459395.1 Hemibagrus guttatus | reverse complement strand
GGAGGACCCTGAGCAGGGATAGCAGCTGTGACTGATGTAGTCACTGGGGCAGAAGCTGGCAAAGAAAAGTTTGGGTACACAGTATTTGGTGGTGCCACAGGTTGCCCTTGCTGAACAGATTGTACAGGCTGTGTTTGTTGCATAAGTGGCATTTGCTGCACTTGCTGGATTGGTTGTGTTTGCTGTGGTTGTGGAACTGGCTGTATTTGCTGTGGTTGTTGAACAGGCTGCTGTTGCTGTACTGGCTGAAACTGCTGTGATCGATGGAACGAATGAACTTGTTGCATTTGCTGCTGTAACATTTGCTGAGCTGGCTCCTGTTTTTGCTGTTGGGCCTGTTGCTGCTGTCCTATAACATATGGTGAAGGGCTTTCCTGCCGCATAACCATACCTTGAAAAGATGGATCTATAACCAGACAGGTGGCTGCAGGCTGACTGAGAGCCACTGGTCTCCCATTAAGATCACTGTACATTGAAGTTCCAGGAAGAGAGGAAGGTGCCTCAGCACCATAGCAAGGATTAGTTGCCTCAGTGGCATAGCGAGCAGGAGATGGTACACAGCTTGGAATGTGCTGGCCTTCTGGGATCATTTTGGCTACTGATGTGGCAGGTGGAGGGCCAGGGAGGCATGGTTCCCGGTAAATATGGGTAGGGGGTGGAGGAGGTGGTGCTGGACTAGGGGCAGGCACACTAGACCTCCCAGATTGGGTCTGGTTCCAAAGTGGTTTAGTTGTTCCCATCTTAACGTAATGAGAAGCTGACCGGTTAAGGGGCATTTGTTCTCCACGAAAGAAGCCATCAGGTGTCCTGGAAAACACTGAAGGATCTTGCTGGTAAGGATCCAGTGGAGTTAGAGAACCACGATGGGCCATGAATGGACGGTCATAATGACTGTTCAACTCAGGAACAGAATTCTTCCTCATGCTGCAGGGATCAGGTCGATCCATATAATTATGATTATACATTGACACCTGGTAATGGTATGGCTCCCGTTTCATATCAATGTCAGATGGGCGCACACCAGTGGGTGGTTCATACCAACCTCCAGCATCACCTCCGAAGGAGTTCCGTCGGTCAGTTGTCCTGTTCTGCTGCTCATACATATTCTCGCTGCGTTCCCACTGACTTTCATTCCCACCCAGCACATCCCAGCTCTGGGAGCGGCCAATCGGCAACTGCTTGCTAGAGACCAACATCAGCACCAAGACAGTTTTCTCTAAGAGGAAAAGAAATGTGCAAAAAGAATGCTGTTCTCTTTATGTGAGTGGTGGATTAAAAAAAAGATGCTGCAGGATTGTCCTTTTTCAAACGAGTTCCAGCTGTAATTTCTGTCTCTCTTCTCTTTTAGCGCTTTGCTTTCAAATAGCTCCTCTTGGTAGGTGACAGCTAAATAATTAATCCAGTGCTGTTGGCAGTGCAAAAGGGAAAGAGGATACCAAATGCTCTCTCTCACACACCAGCTGTAGACGAAGGCAACCTTGCTACTCCATTGTGAAAATGCAAAACGACAACCATGAACTGATGAGAACACAGGGAGGAAGAGATTTTTTTTTTTTTTTACCAGTGAAGGGGTGGTGCATAGTAGGCAGGGACTTTTGTTAATCCAGTAGAGCTGATCTGCTTCTACTCTGAGACATTTCACTCACTCTGATTGCTATGAGGGATTATGGACTAAATTAAGCCTGGTTAAATCCACTGCTGTAATGGCACATACACACAAATACATACTAAATCATTATACAAGCCTTACTTACATAAAGACTAAATACATTCACGACAATGATAAGAATGATGAAGATGATGTTACCCTTTACGAGAGAACACACATACCTGTGCTTGACAGTTGAGAAACTCTGATGTTACTGAGTCTCTGTCCAGTGCTCTTTAAAAAGGATGGCTTTTTTTCAGAACCCCAAAAGGGCTGGACAAAGAGGCTGTCCGGTTGAATAAATACAAACCTAATACTAATGGTTAAGTCATACAGAACAGTAAACCGGCGACTAGTCGAGCACTATTTGCACAGTAACAAGTGTAAAAAGCTGACCTGACTCTACATCAGCACTAACACAGCTTATCTGTGTGACAAAAGTCACACAGATTTAAGTCACAGTTAAAGCACTTTTAAAGTAAAATCAGACACAGTTAAAAAACTATGCAAAAAAATCATATTAACTGAAATTACTACATTTAAATATAAAGGCATTAAAAATACAGCTACAGTACCCAATGCCCTTTATATAAGTGCCTTGATATCAGTATCTGGACATAAACCCAGTGCTCATCAAAAACTAATATATTTTACTGAAAAGTTTATTGTTCACTAAATGCGTAGTGCTGTAAGTTTTCTGTATCTTTGCATAAATCTGACCTGAAATGTGGTCAGATCTTCATACTAAATATAGAGGAACCAATTAAATTACACACACACACATTTTATATATATATATATATATATATATATATATATATATATATCTTTATATATATAAAATGCCAGTATAAATCATAGGCATGATCGATAGCACAATGAAGAAAAAAAAAAGAAAATATATATATATATTTTTTTTTTTAAACTTTAGCCCTCTTTACTTATTAATACACACATTTACATGGTATGAACAAAGTTGCAGTGACAAAGTTCCCAAATATAAAAGACTGTGTACCCAAAGGAAAAAAAGACCCAAAGAAAAAGACTGTCTAATGAGAATGATTACACAATTAGATAGTCTGCATAACCAATGGGGAAATAATGTGCATGAACACTTAAAATAATATTAAAACACTAACTTTTGGGTTGTTCAGCCTCAGTGAGTCCCATTCTGCCCAGTAGGATGGTCAGTTTTGAAAATAAATATTGCTCTCTAAACAAATTGCATATAACAAAACAATAAAAATGTATTAAAAAGTAAAATCAGAAAATAAAAACAGATTTGTTAATAAAGAGTAAAGATAAAGGTTAGTTTGATTAAGTTTCTAACATAAATTTAATAGATTGTTCTATTTTCTTAACTAGCCCACAAATAAATGTACCTTGTACAATATTAGCTGAAATGTCATAATTTTCTAACAATGTTTTTCCAATTTCTGTTTAAATAAAATATTACTATACAAATAGTTGTGAACAGTATTCCATCATTTGCAGCTCAAATTCTTTTTAGAGCCAGACAACAATGAACCTTGCTTAGTAAAGCCCTGCTTTACACATCTGACATCATGTCTCTAACACATAACACCACCAAAATCCAATAATGTTCATCCTCATGCTGTAGAAATGGAATAATGTTGTCTCATAAATAAGTAGGATGCCCTAGAACAAACAGGTCCAGAAGGAAATATTCAGCTTTAGTATGTAAATTCAGATAATAAAAAAAAAAGGTCAGACCTGCACTGAGGTCTGTGATGAGTCAAAATGGATTACCTTTTCAAATTGTGTGTGTCTGTGAGGTTAAGCACACAGACAATTGCGTAACTGCAAAACTATGCGGCTTTACCCTAACAATTACTCATAATCTATTCACCAAAAGGCATCTTGCTCATCATCTTCATTTCCATTCCAGACTTTCCTTTCCTCTCGCTAAACCACTTTCATACATTGCCAAATAAGAGTATTGATCCTGCATGAATATGACTACATGGTCAGAGAGGAAGAACCACTAGACAGCACTTAACACTCAATACACTACTTCTACAGATTACACTGCACAACAATTTTTTTTAAGCTTCCTGAAAAGTTTTTGCCGATTGTGACAGGTACCTGGTGGGTACGCACAAATATAGTTTTGGTTTTGCTGCATCACGTAGGAACTCTGAGAAATAGACAGTTAACTGTTTACCGGCAATTTAATCCCAATTCTAATACGCTATTAAGTTCAACATAATTAAAAGTGTTTTGCTTTTGATTTTCGTTTGTATTCAATGTCCGGTGCATCACGTTGCTGTGTCCAACAGTAGTCAGCAAGCATTGACGGATTCCAGTTGCCCTGATATCGTTTTTCCATTGTAGCAATGTCCTGGTGAAACCTTTCACTGTGTTTGTCACTGACAGCACTGAGATTTGCAGGGAAGAAGTCCAAGTGTGAGTGGAGGAAATGAATCTTGAGTGACATGTTGCACTTCATTGTTCTGTATGCTTTGAGAAGTTCGTCTACCAGCTGAATGTAATCTGGAGCTCTGTAATTGCCAAGAAAATTGTCAACAACATCTTTGAAGGCTTTCCAGGCAATCTTTTCTGGCCCAACTAACAGATCTTTGAACCGCTTGTCACTCATAACATGTCTGATCTGAGGGCCAACAAAAATGCCCCTTTTGATCTTGCCCTCAGTTATTCTTGGGAACATCTGTCTTAAATAACGAAAACCTTCGCCTTCCTTGTTCATTGCTTTCATGAAATTCTTCATAAGTCCCAATTTTATGTGAAGAGGAGGCAAAAAAATCTTTGCCGGATCTATAAGCGGTTCATGCGCCACATTTTTCTGTCCTGGAACTTTTTAACAACTTTCCGATCTCCACAGACACTCCGTCCAGGGTATATCCTGCCAAGATGCCCGATGACACCTGAGATAGGCACAGGCTCACCGTGACCCAATAATAGATCGGATAAGCGGTACAGACAATGGAAGATCTCCACAGATATTCCAGTTGTATTTGCTGTACTGAATGAGCTTCAGCAACATGTCCGTGTTCTCGTAGGTTTCTTTCATGTGTGCTACATAGCCAACAGGTATGAGGCTTAACACTGACGAATCAATAAAGAGACACCACTCTTGCGGGTCATGGTCACAACCCAAAGCAGAGAACAATCCTTCAATGTCAACACAGAAACAGAGACTGTCAACTTTTGCAAAGAATTTGGTTATATCATCTTGGTGGCTTTCAAAAACAAATTTTCTTACCTGGTGACAGCAAACACCATTCCTGCAGTCTCGAACCCAGCAATTCAGCTTTTACTTTTGACAGACCCAAATCTCTGACCAGATCGTTTAATTCTGACTGTGTTATGAGATGTGGATTGCCTGAGGAGCATGGTACAAAATCCGGTTCAATGTCACCGCCAGTTCCCTGCATTTCAGTTTCTTCATCTGGTTCGTCTAAGGTCCATTCCTCTGGTGGTTTCGGAATTGAAAGGCTGTCGTCATATGGCACGGGTCTCATGGCTGAAGGCAGATTAGGGTATTCAATTGACTTCTTGTTTTTGGCAGAGAAACCAGACACATTAGTCAAACAGAAGTAACAGTCCGTCACATGGTCTTTCTGTTCTCGCCATATCATTGGGACAGCAAACGGCATTGTCTTTCGAGTGCCTCTGAGCCAAGCTCTCAGACAGACAGCACATGTCGCACAACAAATGTGAGGCGCCCATTCCTTGTCTTGATCACCAATTTTACAGCCGAAGTACAGATGATATGCTTTCTTCACAAGGGCAGACATTGAGCGTCTCTGATGAACAAGCGTATACTCGCCACAAATATAGCAGAATGTGTCGCGGCTGTTACGGCATTGACGAGACATATCGACCGACACCAATCGTCCTGTAAAACATCTAGAACATCTAACTTACTAGTTACAGTACTACTAAGGGCTATCCTATATTCTGAAACAATATGTACACTATAACGTCTATGTTAATCCAATGAGCAGCATCTGTGTATGCAAGCCACTTTTATAGCCTGCTAAGACAGTGTCAAGCTGGCTCCACCCTTCCTAGGCATACCCAGGCTGCATACTTCCACAGAACAGCTTCCAATTGGCCCGATTCCATGCCTGGACATGCCCAGACTGCACTAAACATTGTTCATAGGTCTCTTACAGAAATGAAAATTTTTGGACACAAATATAAGAAAAAAATGACAAAACTGAAGGTTTCAATGAAACGGTATGTGACGGGCAAATTTGGATGTGATTTTCGTGATCAGCAGCCAAAAATCTATAAGGTATACCCAACACTGTTCAAGAAGCAAAAACTTTGTCGTGCAGTGTTATCATCTTAGACATGAAAAAAAAGCAGACCAGTAAAAAGAAATTCACTGAACATGTTCAAGTACAGTGCACATTTAGAATCAACTACCTCTCATATTTGATAAACAGACCAGTACTGTGTCTTTGTGCTGGATGAAGCACACTGCTGAGTTAATCGTCTCTGCATTCATTTTTTTCTCAGGCCTGGCCTCTTTGGCAACCGCAACCCCCTCTGGGTCCCTTTGCCACAGTCAAAAGTAGATGAGATCACTTTCCATTGTAATTAGGCACAAAAGTCAGAATTTGTTTTTGTAAGAAGTCTGCATTCAATCTGCTGTTCTTCTTCTCTGCATGCTATGGTGGTGACTGACTTTACCCTATGGAGTGTAGGACGGATTCATTTCAGTTTCAAACATATAGGTACATATATTAGCAGAATGACATCATGACTACTCTGCATGCAAAACCGGGCCTGTTAATGGAGCCAATTTAACATGTATGATTTACTGGTATATCTTACATGTTTACATGCCTAAACATAATTAATCTCACTGGATTTTGTTCTCCATTCCTGGAACAAACTTTAAGCCTCTGGAGGCACTTTTCTGAACCAGAGGCTTAATTGTTCTTCTGTGAGAAGGAAAAAAAAACATTCTGCCTAGTCAGACCTAATCCAGTACTCACACAGTGGGAGGATCAGTGGTCAAGTATACTGTTTATAGGTTCATAAAACCAGGCATTTAAAATGTGCCAAACCATTATAGTGTTTCACAGACACATGGAAAGTATTCCTAAAGTTTGTGTGTGTGTGTGTCATGTGGGTACAATTCTACCAGGTTACTATAATTAGAGTAGTTGAGAAAGTGGAAAAGCTTTCAAAAAGATTCATGGGGTTTCACCCATCAAATTCCCCCATACCCACACTGCTAAGTGGCATCACAAAGACATATGCAACGAAAAAAAAAAAACTTGCTGATAAAAATGAATCACAATAAAACTTACCTTCACAGATTCTGTCGAGCCGTTGGCGTTTTACTATGTGTTTGTCAAGCAAAGCCATTGTAGTGCTGCAGCCTCCTCGTCTCGGCTAGCTGTACACCAGGGCTAAGCCACAAAACACTAGTGTCCCCTCACCCCTGGCAGGGCATGCCGTCACCTCACACCTGCACGCGCACGCACACACACACACACACACACACACACACACACACGTTTCATTCAACAGATAACCTCAGTTCTTACAATGGTCTACTTTGTCTTTTCATTGACGTTGACTTTTAGGACAGGTTGTATGGTGTGCTGCAATAATAAAACACTGCCACAAGAGGGAGGTACATCTACCAATTCAAGCAAACTATTTGTGAGGTCGATAAAAACACTAAAAACAACCCAAATCCAAACACAACACACACCATCAAGCTCTCTAGTCATTACATCCATTGCTAGGATGTAATATAATTGCTTGCATTCCCTTGCACTCTCACTCAAAAACACACCACTTCTGTGATTAAAGACCGTGTGCCCTTTCGGGCTGACCGAAAGTGA